>JARHVA010000673.1:1592500-2192500 GCA_037957365.1 Torreya grandis | reverse complement strand
ATGATTATGTCCTTACAACAACTGACTATTTCACCAAGTGGGTAGAAGCAATCCCAACTAAGCATGCTACTTCAGAAGTTGTATGCAACTTCCTCAAAGAGAATATCATTTCCAAGTTTGGAGTTCTAATCAAAATTGTTACTGATAATGCAGCTTGTTTCACCTCTCAGGGAATTACACAATTTTGTTTCCATTATGAAATTATACTCTCTCACTCTTCTGATTATTTTCCACAAGGGAATGGACTAGCTGAATCCAGTAATAAAAATTTGGTAACTATTATCAAGAAGTTGCTAGATGATAATCAAAGAACATGGCATAAAACATTGGTTGATGCTCTATGGGTAGACAGAATCACACCAAAAATGGCAATTAGTATGTCTCCTTTTCAACTTCTTTATGGTATCAATGCTGAGATACCAATCACCTTAGAATTGCCAGCCTTGAAATTGGCAAAGGCATTTGAAGATTAGACATATGAAAGCTCTCTTGATAAAAGAATCATGTACTTGATTGAGTTGGAGGAATAGAGAATCATGGTGGTAGATAGAATTGCTGCTCATCAAAGTCTGGTAAAGAAACTCTTTGACCAGAAGGCCATAAATCGTGATTTCCAGATTGGAGATCAAGTCCTACTGTGGGATAAAAGAAGAGAACCAAAGGGGATGCATGGAAAGTTTGACTCCCTTTGGAGAGGCCCATTTATAATTCATCAGCACATTGGTGAAAACAACTTTCTACTAAAATATCAAGATGGCATGTTTTTTTCTCTGCCCCACAAAGGGCAACATCTAAAACACTTCAACCCCTGAAGTATCAGATCATTGCATATGTATATATGTATATTTGTACAGTTTTTAATTCTAGTTTGTTTCGTTTGTTTTCATTTTTGAAGCATTTCATTTCTGGGTAGCATGACTCTATAACCCAATGGTACACATGAAGACACTGGAGATTCTAGATTCTACTCCTTTTAATTTTTTTTGCAATTGATAGAAGTTCCCCAACTGGAGCCAGGTGTTGTCCCCCAAAAATATCAGCTATTTTTGGGACAACATTTGAATTATTTTGGTCCTACAGACCAAAATTATATTTTCCCTTTCCAAATTTTGTCTTGGGCATTCAAATTCCTCATTTTTAAAGCTTTTTAGAAATCTACGGACTGCAAACAGGCTCATTTCTACAAGTTTAACGGGCTTCACGACTTCTACATGTGTGTTCAATCAAAAGAATCAGTTTCTAACAATTGGTCATTTTCAGAATTGGTTCATCACCTTGGTTTAAATAGAAATTTCCATCGACAAGCATCAGCAGTAGATTCAACATTTGGTTCAACGTCAAATGGTTCAAAGGTGGGTTCAATTAAGTGGTTCAACGCTTTGTTTCAACATTTGGTTCATCCACTTAGTTTCAGCGCTTTGATTCATTCTTTGGTTCAATCAAATGGTTCGTCAGTCGGTTCAAGGCTTTGTTTGAACCGTTGAACCAAAATTTGGTTCAACGTCTTGGTTCAACAAAAAGGTTCAAAGCCTTGGTTCAACGGTTAGTTCAAACACATGTGGTTCAATGGAATGGTTCAACAGTTGGTTCATTGCCAAAGTTTAAAGAGTTTCTCAAAGAAGCCTGAAGGCCATTCAAAGACTGCTTAAAGGGTAGATACCCTTTCAGGAAGCTCTTCCTGACTCAAAATAGGTCATTTTTTAAGGCCCAAAAAGTCAATTTCAATTCGAAAAAGTGCCAAACAGAAAAGCTGAAGAAGACAAAGCAATGATGTGCCCAAAAATGTCAAATTTAACACAGTGAATTAGCCGTTAATCCTTTAAACATACAGACTAGAATACATTCACAAATTTCAAAGCCAAGACCAGCAGAAGCAGAGAAGGAACAAAATAGTAAACTAAATCTAGGATCCGATTCAATTAATCAGATAAGGAGGAATGATGAAGATAAGATCAGATCGCCAGGTGTACATTGAAAGTTACAAACTTTCAATAAGCATGACTTATTTCCTTGCATTGATAAAATCAAATGGGTAAAATGCCCCTAAGTTCTAGCGTGTCTTCTTAACAGATTCCAATGCAAAATGATGTATTGATTGTTCTCAAGTCCTTCTTGAAGAGGCTATATAAGGGACTTTCTTCTATTGTAATAAGGATCTCTTTTTTGACATTCAGAATGAAACTCTACCCAAATTGTAAGGCATTACTAAGACTTTGAGCTCAGATTGCCAATCATATTTTGTTACCGAAATAAGAAAGCAAGTGGTTTTTTAGACTTTGTGCTATAATATCTTTGTTATTGAGGAAATTGTTCTTATGTCTTTTTCTTCAATATATCTTCTGTTCCTTTACTTCAACAAGCAGAATTAGTGACATCAGTCAAGAAGGTGTCCTAAAGAGTCAACTGTGGAGAGACTTTGTGCCCCCATAATTGCCTTTAGTGTGTTTTCTTTTCTTTTTTATGTAAAGGACCTTGAGGCAACTTTGTGCCCTTATTATCCTTCGTATCTTACTCTTGAGCAATCCAGGTGAAGACTTTGTGTTGCATCTCGATTTGTTGGTTATTACATCCTTCGATACATTTTGTTGTTATTGCCAGGAGTATTCTTATGGTTTGCTGAATAGTACTTCTAAAAAAAGAGGAGTACTGTCTGTCATTTCCCCTGAGTTTTTCCTTTGATCCGTGCGTGCATCATCTCTGAAAGAAGAGAGATGGATGGTTTGTCCCACCCATGAGTATTATTTTATATATATATATATATATATATATATATATATATATATATATAGTATACCTACAGGGAACCTCCCCTTGATGAGAGGAGAGATCAGTGTCTTTCTGATGTAGTAAAACTACACATTTGGATGACTAATCTTCCTACTTTGGCTGATCAGACCTATTTTGTTTATCAGTACGCTGATCGACAAAATATTCAACCAACATAATGTAAGATATAAGGCATGTCAAACATTCATAATGTTGTCAAGATATATATAATAATATATGTAATAGCAGATCAGAGTAATAACTAGGTAGCTACTTAGGGGATGGGGCATTATGTCCATCATGACACCCAAATAAGGAAGGGAGATGCATGAGTTCCCTCATAGCATTGAAATCTGGTGTGTGTAACAAGCAAAGATAAGTGTCATAACCATGACTCATACAAGAAAACATACATACAAAACACATGAGACATGTAAAGTAGGCCAAGAGGCCATAATACAAAGGACATGGGCACATGTCACTAAATATGAGAAAAACAAGACATACAAGGACATGTTCAAATGTGCACATATGCAAACAATAAGCAAGTTGGTTTAGAGACACATAGAAGAACATGTTCAAATGTTTGCATAAACAATTAGAAAGGCACACACAAGGACATGGGCACATGTCGAAAACATACATATTGTGAATAGAAGTGTTGTAAAGCTAAATAACAATGGCATAGTCAAATTTTCTAGAATAGAAGAAGCATAGAGATACAATCAAGTATAAACTAGGAAAGCTAGAAATGAAAGTATGCATGAATATAGAATACAAATCTATGTAAGAGCTAGGATATACATATGATGAGTCTAAAGTAGTAATAGATAATAAAAAATATGAGTAAGAGTGATCCAAAACTCAAAAATATTTGGTTGAAAGATAATTCAAGAAACAAGAACAACACAATTCCAATAATGTTATCTCTGAGAAGAGATGTTTTATTGATTAAATTTGCAGACCCCAACATATGCCTATCTCTGAAAAGAGATGTCTGATTTCCATTTTGGGTTACATATTCATTTATACATGTTTTTAAGGTGTGAAGAGGATGTGGAAGGTCACCAATCTCGAGTGAGATTAAGTGGTTTGACTTCCATGATTTACAACAATAAAAAATTTGAGGAATTACTATTTTTAGAAACTTACTATTTTTAGACTACACTACTAAAATTGAAATTTGGGGCACTGCCATTGAGTTTTTGGGGGTCAAAATCCATCAAGTAGAGATCTATGCCATCTCAGTGAATTCTCCTCATTCTTAGCTTTCCAACGGTTTAAATGGTGAGTCAATTGGAGCTACGGTGTAAAAGTTATGGCTCCCTATAGTTTCATCATCAATTGGGGTGGACCAGTCACCTAAATTGTTGCTTGAATTGTGTCCCAGATCAAAGAGTAACAAGATAAATATCAAGATATAACAATGCTAAAGTTAGGATGTATATTATATAAATATAGAACTTGGGAATCAAAAATGTGTATAGGATGTCCCCAAGTGGGTGAATGTGTCAAATGAAGACCTATGTATTGGTGTATATGCCCCTAGTGGGTAAATAATAACAAGTCTAGATCAGTGTAGTGGACATGAGTCCTATAGCAATCTGGAAGCACTCGACAAGAAAAAGTGAAGCATATATGTATGATAAAACCAACTATACCAAGATATCTAGCATATGTAGTGTCTATAAAATATAAGAAGTGTAAACATAATAATGCATACAATCTATAATTTTATGTCTTATGAGTAAATATTTGAATGTTTTTGTGTTTTTGAAATCTTAAATTATTTTTTATTTTTTAGATAAAAGTTATGTACAAAAAACATGAAAATGAACTATGTACAAGGAACAAGAGAGAATGAAAGTATGTCTAAGTAAGAGCTGGAAATAAATGAGATAGTGTACAATCAAAGCAAATACACCCAAGAGCACATCCATGGGATGTGGATAATCAAACGATGGATCTAGTGGGAGGTTATCTAGTGTTAGATACTAGATTTATGTGAACTCAAATAAGTCATCATCATTGCAATCGTCGTATGATTTTATATGTATCAATTGAGTCTTATCCTTGGTATTAGTTTGGATTCTGTGCATCTAAATAACATGTTGATTTATTATGTAAGATGCCTCTTGTGCAGTCCAAGGGTAAACCACATTAGACTATAGAGTATTGGTATAGAATCAGTTCTCATCCATGCCATCATGTAAAATTCAAACCATGTGTCCCTCATGATTGAATGCCAAACATCTGTCTAATCAATCAACTATGGCATCCATCACCTGTAACCATGTATTTGCAAGTGTAACCTGTAAATGAGTGCCACTACTCATGATAAAAACAATATGTTGGCCACCTTGGGGTCACATGAAACTAGTAGTGTGATATGTCCAATGGAATATTGATAATGTATAGCATGTTGTAGCTCATTTCCTATTAGCGTATGTGTTATAAATATGCTAAAGTACAAGTATTAGGATCAAAATCCTCATCAATAGTCAGATGAGGAATGTATCTATCTGTAACAAAAATATTAATAGTCAATGGATCATTCTATGAGTATTTATGTCGATGATGACTCTGTCATGGTGACCCTATTTGTGAAGGTGGAGGTTGTATGATCTGAATAGTGCACTGAGCCTTGAATTTATTCAACTTATATTTTAATGTTGAGCATGTATTGGTATCATGTCCTGTAAGTATATGAAATGATAAAATGGTAAACCTTCCTAAGATGATAATATGCTAACATATCTGTGATAAATTGTGGGTAGTACCATCAATCCTCTATTAAGTAATATTTGTAGAGTTTGGTGCGATCTATCCTGTGAACTCTATGCTTGAATCTATATAAATGGGTCTATATCCACAGATGTAATCGTATGTATTGAATGAATGGAAGGATATACCACTGACTATAATTGAGTAGGAGAGCCTATAGCTATAGGATTATGAACTAGTGGTGTTGTCAATGTAGGAAGAGGTATAAGTGCCTTAGAGTCATCTTTGTATGCTCTTGGGCCCACCGCTGTGAAATATAATCAACATAAATAATCATCAATGTCAATAGGTGTTGGATCATCCTCTATGGTGGATTGAGAATCTATATTAGAGTTATGGATATATACTTCTTCTGAGTTAACAAATAATGGTATATGTGCTATGGGAATATCATCATCTATCATGGGTGGGGATATCTATATTGTGGGAAGTCATTCCTCCATCATTGATGAAGGTAACTATGTTATAAGAAGATATGGAGGAGGTGTAGGAATAGTCTTGCTAGACTCCCTGTAATGAAATTACTTCAAGAATTCAGTATAACAACAGAATTATATCCAAATATGACTGAAATATATCTGAAATATGATAATAGATAAGCCACTTCGAGGGGGAAACCTCCAAAAGCTTCAATATCAATAGAATTCACAATGATGATAAATGATTACCCACTACCTCCTATATATAGTCTAACTAGGCCATGGTTACTCCATAGGCCGACCTACTAATCTAAAGAAAGCCACAAGTCGGCCACAAGTCGGCCACAATATAATGTCAAAGAGGGATAAGTAAGCCATAAGTCAGCTAATACTATCCTCATGCATGTGATAGGTTAGGGGCGTAGCATGCCCTTCCCCTTTAAACCAACGTTGTCCTCAACGTTGAACAACTGTGGATGTTGTTGCAGAAATTCTTCACCTTCCCAAGTTGCATCTTCACTGCTTTGGTTTTTCCACTTGATCAAATATTCCTTAATCTCTCTGGTTCTCAACCGCTTAGTACGTGTTTGGAGGATCTTCTCAGGTTCCGAAATGACTCGTCCTTCTTCATCTAGTTCTGGAAGCTCTGTCTGGGCAGAAACTTTCTGACCAATGACCTTCTTCAAACAAGAAACATGAAATATTGGGTGTATGTGAGATGAATGAGGTAAATCGAGCTTGTAAGCCACACTTCCAATTTTTTGTAGAACCTGGTAAGGGCCATAATACTTTGGAGCAAGTTTCTTGTCCTTTTTCTGTTGTTTCAAGGACATCTGCTTGTAAGGTTGCAAACGAACAAATCCCAGTCACCCACCTCAAAATTTTGCTCACTCCAGTGTTGATCTGTTTGTTGCTTCATCTTATTTTGTGCCAAGGCTAAATTCTCTCTCAAACTAGCCAAAACCTCTTGTTGATGTTGAATGTGCTCTTCCACATCTCGAACCTTGGTGTGCAACTTTAATGAAGAAGTGATGGAAGGTGGATGGTAACCATATAGTGCTAGAAATGGAGACATTTTAGAAGAGGTATGGAAAGATGTGTTATACCACCATTCTGCAAGTGGTAGCCATTTAACCCAATGTTCTTGTTTATCTGATGCAAAACAATGGAGGTACCCCTCTAAACATTTGTTAACCACTTCAGTTTGTCCATCAGATTGGGGGTGGTAAGATGAGCTATGAGCTAGCTGAGTACCCAAACAAGAAAATAGTTCAGTCCAGAAATTACTAGTGAAAATAGGATCACGATCACTTACAATTATTTTTGGGGTTCCATGTAATTTGAGAACTACTTCCATAAAAATAGCCGCAATGGTACTTGCTGAAAATGGGTGTGAGAGAGCACAAAAATGGGCATATTTTGTAAGCCTATCCACAATGACCAAAATAACATTATGACCTTTAGAACAAGGCAACCCAGTGATGAAATCCATGGAAACCTCCTCCCACCTTTGACTAGGAATTGCTAATGGTTGTAACAAACCTGGGGTCTTAACTGTTTCACCTTTATTCTGTTGGCATATCATGCATTCTTCCACAAAATTTTGTACATCTCCCTTGAGTCCTTCCCAAAATAATTCTTTCTTAATTCTATGATAAGTTTTCAAGAACCCTGAGTGTCCCCCAAGTGGAGATGCATGCAATTATGCAAGAAGCTTATGCTTAAGCTTTGAAGTTTTGCACAAGTATAACCTTCCTTTATACCATAGGACATTACCTTTCCATTCAAATTTGTCAGAGGATAAACTACCCTGCTGGAGATTCTGAATCAGAACCTGTGTATCCTGGTCTTCCTCCCATTCTAACCGAGCTTCATCCACCCAATCTGCTTGCAATATGGACATTGCACCAAGTAATGCTTCTGTGGATGCATCCTGTCTAGATAATGCATCTGCTACTACATTATCTTTACCCTTCTTGTAGATGATTTCAAAATCATAACCCAACATTTTGGTTACCCATTTTTGTTGTTCCTCATATGATAATCTTTGCTCCAAAAAGTATTTGAGACTATCATGATCCATTTTCACCATAAAGTGTCTACCCATCAGATAAGGTCTCCATTGTTTAACTGCATGAAGAATAGCCATCATTTCTTTCTCATAGACGGTTTTTGTAGATTCTTACCTTTGAATTGACGACTTTCAAATGCAATGGGTCTTCCTTCCTGCATTAGCACTGCCCCCAATCCAGACCCAGAAGCATCACATTCAACAATGAATGTTTGTGAGAAGTCTGGAGTAGCCAAAATTGGAGTGGTGCACATAGCTACTTTTAGTTGCTCAAATGCTTTGGTGGCATCATCATTCCAATGGAAAGCATCCTTCTTTAGCAATGCAGTGAGTGGAGCTGCTATGCTGCCATAACCTTTCACAAATCTTCTATAGTAACCTGTTAGTCCAAGAAAACCTCGAAGGTTTTTGAGAGTTTTTGGCATGGGCCATTCCATTATTGCTTTGATCTTCTGAGGATCAACTTTGACCCCTTCATGGGAAACAATTTGACCAAGGTACTCTACCTCCTGTACTCCAAAAACACATTTAGATGGTTTTGCATAAATTTGGTGCTTCTCCAAAACTATCAATACCTGTTTCACATGTTGCAGATGTGCTTCCCATGTCTGACTATAAATCAATATGTCATCAAAGAAAACTAGCACAAACTTCCTTAAAAAAGGCCTAAAAATAGTGTTCATCAAACTCTGAAAAGTAGATGGTGCATTTGTAAGACCAAAGGGCATTACCAAAAACTCATAATGGCCCTCATGTGTTCTAAAAGCAGTTTTATGAACATCTTCATCCTTGATTCTAATTTGATGGTACCCCGAGCGAAGATCTAATTTTGTGAAATAATTAGCACCATGTAATTCATCAAGTAAACCATCAATTACTAGAATAGGAAACTTATCTTTGATGGTGTACTTGTTGAGTTCCCTATAATCGGGGCACATCCTCCATGTGTCATCCTTCTTCCGCACCATGACCACTGGTGATGAATATGCACTTTGGCTATGCTTGATGATTCCTGCCTCCAGCATCTCATGGACCATCTTTTCAATTTCACTCTTTTGTACATATGGATATCTATATGGTCTAATATTTGGTGGTTGACTACCTGGAATTAGTTGAATGGCATGATCATGTTCTCTTTTTGGTGGTAGTCCTTTTGGCATGGCCCCAAAAATAGATGAGTGGTCATCAAGAATTATTTGCAGAACAGGATGTGTAGATACCTTTGGGGGTTGAACTTCTATAGAGCATAATCATGCAATAATTCCATCTGCCCCCTTTTTTAGCATCTTGGTCATCTGATGTGAACTAACGAACTGTGGAGATTTTGCATGTAATCCATGTAATTCAATTTTCTTACCTTCAAAATGAAAGCGCATGAATAGTTCTTGGAAGTTCATCTCAATGGTACCTAAGGTTGTGAGCCATTGGACTCCCAAAACAATGTCTGTGTTACCCATGGGAATAGCAAACATAGGAGAGTCAAGATTGTACCCACCCTAGTAAGCTTAATACTATGGCATTTGCCTGAACAATTAATTGTGCCACCATCTGCAATCATTACCTGAAATTCTGGTGCTGGGTAGATGAAATAATTTAATCGAGTGGCCAACTTATGGTTTATAAAGTTATGTGTGCTCCCTGAATCAATCAACACTGTCACCTTCTGTTTCTTGAGGAATCCCACCACCTTAAGAGTTTGTGGAGTGCTAATACCTGCAAGTGCATGACAAGAGATTGTAGGGTGGGAATCTTCAAGTACCTCCTCTATATCTTCCTCATCATCATTAGAGGCATCATTTGCTTCTTCATCTTCATTTGGTCCCTCAATGTAGAATAACTTCTTCTCAGCACATCTATGTCCTTTACTCCACTTGCTATCACAACCAAAACATAATCCTTTTGCACGCTTTTCTTCAATTTGCTGAGGGGTCAATCTAGTAGGTGGAGGAAATGTTGATGATGATATGCTACGATCTTTGAAGTGAGTGAATGGATGTCTCTTGTTGGCTAGGAATTTTTCCTCAGCTCTACGTGCTAGGAGAATAGATTCAAAAATATTAAGTGTATTAAACATGCGTACCTCATGTTGAATGTGGTCCTTGAGTCCACCCAAAAATAGGTCATTCAAGTTTTCATCAGAAATTGTTTCCACACGTAAGGATAGATTTTGAAAATGATGAATATAATCCCTGACGGAGCTAGTTTGTCACAATTTTTCCAATTGGCTGAAGTAATTATCTGTCACACTATTGCCATAGTGTAATTGTAGCTGCTCTTGAAAAATTGTCCAAGTGACATTGAGACCCATCTTTTTCTTTTGATCACACAACCATCGATACCAAATGAATTGATCAGGTTCAAGATACAAAGATGCCATGGTGACCTTCTATCCAAGTGGAATCTGATGTAGGTCAAAAAAACTCTCCATTTGGTTGAGCCAATTGATTGGATCTTTTCCATCGAATTTGCGCATATCCACTTTTGGTAATAGGTTCTTCTGTGGCCATGGAGTTGGATTTGAAGTAGACTGGTTAGGAGAACCACCCTGGTGGGTTTGTGAAATAGAGTTAGCTTGATGATTTGATTGATTAATATTCAAAGCTATCATGACATATCCCAAACTATCTTGTATGGATTGCATATTAGATTGTAGGTCTTGCACCTCACTCTGAATGCCTTGCATACTATAGTCAAGCTGGCTCACTTTGTGATCTATGTCAGAAAACCCTGGTACAAAGGGTCTATTACACCCCATTTCTGACTCCATCTCATCCTTGTTATGATTTTTTCCTAGAGTTTCAGCCCCCTTTCCTCGGCCCCGAGTTTGTGGACCTGCCATAAAAGGGTTTTACACTGTCGACCCTTATTAACAATTTTGACCCAACTTTGACCAAGCGATTTTGGAATTATGTCGGCCTCAATTCAAAATATACAAAGAACAAATTGTATCCAAATTTTTCTAAGCTTTCCAAAAATGTAAACAACTCATAAAAATTCTTTGAATTGCGCACAATAGAGCAATTTTATTAAAAATCATAAAATAGCGATAAATTTTGAAAAACATATCCAAATTATCTGAAATTTTAATGGAAGATTGATGTAATTATTTCTGACCTTCAGTAAAAAAAATTATGATAAATTCGCAACCGTTTTTTATATATCGCAAAATTAGTGTTTCACCCACAAGATTGCCCAAATCGCAGCTCTGATACCACTTGTAATGAAATTACTTCAAGAATTCAGTATAACAGCAGAATTATATCTAAATATGACTGAAATATATCTAAAATATGATAATAGATAATCCACTTTGAGGGGGAAACCTCCACAAGCTTCAATATCAATAGAATTCACAATGATGATAAATGATTACCCACTACCTCCTATATATAGTCTAACTAGGCCATGGTTACTCCATAGGCCGACCTACTAATCTAAATAAAGCCACAAGTTGGCCACAAGTCAGCCACAATATAATGTCAAAGAGGGATAAGTAAGCCATAAGTCAGCTAATACTATCCTCATGCATGTGATAGGTTAGGGGCGTATCACTCCCCAACCTCATATGTATGCATCTGCTCAATTAGAATCTATGAGGTGGGGACTCTATGAGAACATGAGGTGTCTCATCTGAAGATGTACTTAGGGTAGTAGGCTTGGTGAGTTTGCAATATCTGAATGGTTGATTATTTATTGGACAAGTGTACAAGTATCTACCATGTAGGAACTTGATGGACCTATGCAAAGTATAAGGTATGACTTCCATAGCATGTATCTAAGGTCTCCCAAGTAATAAATTATAGGAAAAATGATTAGGCATCACTTGAAAGTGTGTAAGTAGGGTTTTTGTCCCTACCGTAATATCCAATATAATAGAACCCAATGTCTATCTAAGAATATAAAAACCTCTGATATTCTTATGTCTTCTGAGTGGATGCTATATCAATCCCCATGGTCTGTAGAAATGGTTGGTTGCATATTTTAGTCCTAAACCACTATCAATTAGAACTCATTTAATAGTGGTGGTACTGATTTGTGTTTGAATAAAAATTGGTAAATTTTGAGCAAATATTGACTATGAGGGCAAGTTCTCATTGGAAAAAGATATAACATCCTCAATGTCCTTGATAGTGTTCATGATATATGAAAAGTAAAGTGGTTATGTGTCACAAGGAAAAGATGTATGATTGAGTGTTTGAATAAGAATATCTTTGAAAATAGTTGCCTTTTAAAGTGATTCCAATATGGATATCTTAGCCGGTGTATTTCTCAACTGATCCACAATATCAAATGCTCTCTATTGATTTATGGGTTCCATTATAATGTGTTAGGGATGAGGAGGGATGGTGGGATTACATTGTTCTTATATAGGCTAAGGAGGCACCCTGTTTTGTTTAGTAACAACCCAAACTGTAGGATATACTAGTTGTCGGGGGCGAGTAGTAAAGGTGGGATGGGAGCAAAGATAATAAACTAGTCTAGGTGGAGGCACAACAAAATGAGTCCTCTCATACCTCTATCATCTAATAGTAATTGGAGGTAACTTAAAGTGATCCACGTAGTAATGATCCTCATAAGAATGGGACTCACAAGAGGGAGGACCAATGTGTAAAATAAGCTTAACTCTAACATGATCCATGATAGGAGTGACATACATGTGTATTTTTATAATAATGTCTAGTAATAAGCATGCTAAGAAAACCACAAGACTTTGTACCATAAAGTATAAAATTCCATCCATCATGATAATCATGATGATAGGCTGCAAATTAAAATTGAGTAGATGTTGGAAATGTAAACCCGAGGGTTATCTAAGGTTAGGGTTTTATGCAATATTTGAAGTAAGTCAGGTTCACCAAATGTTTTAACCTTTTAGGGCTTAGTGAATATAAATCCTATATTTTTTTAAGAGATGAGTAGACTAAATTAGTGAAATAATATGCAATAAATACAACTATTAATTTTTTATAGAATTGACTAGCTTTGATTTTTATAAAAAATAGTAATAAATAGTTTAAGAGCTTAACTGGAAAACAACTGAGATGGGTGAGATGGGTCCTAAAAATTGATGTAGAAGCTAGTATAAGTGTCACAAAAAGATCTTGGTATCAGAACCCCTCCTAGATAGTAGATCTATAATTAGACAGTAACACTATTAATGGTAAAGTGATGGCAGTGTCCTTTGTGTAGGACTATCTTTAGCTTTTGGGTGCACTTGTGTCTAGATCTCTAAGGTCTGTTCTTGTGTGAACGAGTCTTAAAACCATATATTTTGCATGTAATGACTAATTTAGTGATCAAAACCTAATCATTCATGTAGTTATGGCATTTAGTTGGCATGAGCTAAAAAGTGTGTTTACTATTAGGGTAGGTTGGACATCCTCAACACCCCATTGTGAAGAGAGTTGTGTACATACCAATACTCTAAGGAGGGATCAATATCAATGTAGTTTTCTCCACCTAAGTGTGGTGTAAGTGTATGTGATGATAGTATGATAATGGCCTTGAGTGACTTGAATGTGCTTGAGACTGGAAATCTGGGTAATCTAAACTTAGGACTATTGTAGATGGTAGTATGCATAAGTAGGGTATAATAGGGATTGATAGCCTTAATTGTGCACAACTTGTTCTAAGTTTGAATGTGTATTTTGAATCTAATTTCCATCTAGTGGTTATAGGGATAAAATTATTGTATTTATATCATTCTTATGCTTGTACGAGTGATAAAAAAGGTCTAGGATAACCCTAGGAAGTTTTAGTTTTGAAAAGATATTTGTTTGGGGAAAGATAGGGAAAAGAACATTAGCGCAATTTTGGGGACACTAGTGTCATGTAGCGTTAGTGTCAATATTATGGTGCTAGTGTCCTTATAATGGTACTAGTGTCCAACAGGTACAACACTAGGCACAAAGAGCCAAGATCAAGAAATAAATGTCTGGGACTATTTTAAGGCTAACTAGGGATGCATGTGGCCTACACAAAGGTTGGCTAAGTGTGACAATAGGCTCTAGGATAGGTATAGGGATAATCTATGGATAATTAGTCTCAAGTATCACTCTTAGCACTAAAATACCACTTTTAGGTGATTACAACATCATAACCTTAATTTACATCAATTAGTATCTTAGGAGGTGGAGGATGATTAGGAAGGACATTTTGACTACCTCCACTTTGAATTATAGAATGATGCACCCTACCTCTTCATGTTGTGATAACATGAACTTTTTTATCTAGTATAATCCTAGAAAAAATATTGAGAGAGAGATGGTGGCGATCAATACCTTGAGGTCTAGGGGAGAAGGAACAAAATGATTCATACATTCCCTTTCCCTTCCAGTAATAACCTAAAGCATCTCATATTCAATATTCATGCAATAAGTGTTACCAAGGAGGGTTAAGAATTCATCATTATTAATATAATCCTTAATTTTATCATAAATAAATTTAACCCATTTCATTCCATGAATTGTAAACATATTGTATATTTTAGGAAAGAAATATGTAAGCATGACAATCATAACTTGAATCACAAAATATGAACTATCAACATCTATTATAACTATGTTAGGGTTTGTTTATGTGTGAATAAGGGGAAATTATAAAGAAGATCTAAAAGTCATACCCAAACTTAAGAAGGTAAGATTAAACAATAAGGGAGAAAATACCTAGGGTTTTATACACTCAAGATTAAAATTGAGTTCACCAGAATATTTATTTTATTTTATGATTAATGCAATCCAAATAAGATAAAATTGAGCAAAGTATTTTTTCCTTTTCTAGTATTGATGGCTAGTTTGTCAACATCCACTTTGGTATTATTTTGTCAGACCACTCCCCTATTTCCTATAAAGCAAAATGGACTTCAAGGTAGTACGATGTGTCACATAATTAATTTCTCCTACATACTTCTATGCTGAGTCATGCTAGAATGAACTGACCCATCAAGTATATATGGAACCTCACCTCAAAGCCCCCATACATAATCAACTAGATTGAGTAGTGGAATGAGGACATTTTGCACACCACCTCCTTCCTCTGACACCATACAAAACATGTTGCTCAAATCCAAAATCATTTAGAAGAGGACACACTCAATGAGTTCTGATGGGTCTCTATCTCCCTCAAGATTTATCCTTTGAATGTGAAGTTGCAATGGTTTACAGTGTCTCTCAAACACCACCTTAAGGTGTTGAACAACCATGCAGCCAGAGGTGCTTAGATCCATGCTTGACTACACTAGCTAAAAATTGGTGACAAAGTCTCCAAGGATTTTTTTAAAGCGCTAAAACCCAAGGAAGCTAGTGGGTAAATCAAATCCATTCAAGTGGTTCAATCATATCTAACCTCTCAATCTGATATCTCCTTAACTTTCCTTGAACATTAGAAGCTAGATTTTCAAGCTCATCCTTTCATAGCTAAGCGATCCCAGGCACTTTATAAATGCTTTGATGTGGTGCTTTGTAAGCTCAAACCAGCTGATCAATGGCTTTGTGATGCCCTACTTACCTTGTAAGAGCTCACAGAGGCTTTACATTACATGAGTAATGATAAAGCTCCTAGCCTCAATCGATTCCCATGTGA
This sequence comes from Torreya grandis, assembly GCA_037957365.1. Taxonomy (NCBI): domain Eukaryota; kingdom Viridiplantae; phylum Streptophyta; class Pinopsida; order Cupressales; family Taxaceae; genus Torreya; species Torreya grandis. The sequence goes on along the minus strand of JARHVA010000673.1, from coordinate 2,176,879 downwards.
AATTTACAAAGCCACCTGGGATCTTATTGAACCTGATTTACTAAAAGTTTGCAAAGAAGCCTTCTAGAATTAGTCTTTTGGACCCATGATCAACTAATGTAATATAAAACTCAATCCTAAGGCTAGAGATCTTGAGTTACTTACCAGTTGGAGGTCAAAACCTTGCTCAATGTTTCTTAAAAGATTCTTTCCATATCCCTCACCAACCACATCTAGCTCATTTTACCTACCATTATTAGACTAGAAAAAACATGATTAATTAGAGGGCGCTATATTTTGGATAATCTTATTGTAGTCTAGGATGGCATGGCTTGGGCTCGTTCCTCTCTCTAGATAACTATTTTATTAAATTAGACTTTGAAAAAGCCTATGATAAGTTTGAGTGTAAAATAACTCTTACCATACTCAAGGCTCCCAGCTTTGGCCCCTACTTCATTTATGGGGTGTAGACTTTGTTTCATGGTGAATCAGCATGCCTCACTATTAATGGACATAAAAATGAGAGGATTGAGCTATAATGTTCTATTCACCAAGGTTATCCCCCTATTTTGACACTTTATTTGTTATCCATTGAAGTCGTGGATTATCTCCTAGCTTCTAGAGCTTCTCAAGGGCTTGTTCGAGGCATTGTCTTACTTGACCACACCTCCTAGCTCATCAATGGGCACTTGCAGATGACACCTTCCTCATGCTCAAAGAACAAGAGGCCACTTTTAATGAAGTTATCCAATGCATGTACACTTTTTGTTTGGCTTTTGGATTCAACCTACAATGGGGGAAAACTCATTATTTTCATCAAAGTATGATGCCTATGCCTGAGTGGATTTGCAAGTATAATTGGCAATGGATTGCTTGAGGAAAACAATTCAAGTTCTTGGGCATCCCCTTTGATTTTTATATTTCATTAGCCAATATTTTGCAGTATGTCCTCAACAAGATTGAAAAGAAGATTGTGTATTAGATCACTAAGCCCCTATCTCTAACATGCAAGTTTTTGATTTACACCAAGATCCTGGCCACTATGCATGTCTATATTCCTCCTGACTGGCTCCCTCTAAGGCCTTTTATGATGCTCTAGCCAAACTCCTCAAAGATTTTCTCTAGGTTAATTTTAATCGTGCATGGGATTTTCATCAGGTGGCATGGGATATTTGATGCCTCCTTCATGATAAAGGTGGCATGGGCATCATTGACACCAATTGATAAAGTATGACCTTGTGTGAAAAGTGGGTTATTTTGGCTATTGAGGGAAACAAATACTGAAAAATTCTTTTAAGACATTGCATCACTATAGGCTCTCCCTATGGTAAAAATAGTTGGCAAAATATTGGCTTCCAATCACTTCTCCTCACTATTGTTCCTGTCAAGATTACTGGCTCTTTTGTGGTAAAAAATATATGGAAGTCTTTTGAAGTAGCCAAACCCCACTTGAAGTAGGTGGAGGATGGGATATACACAAGGTTATATTTTAATAACCATAGCTTATGGTGGTCCCCTTTACTTAATAATTCTTCCATTCCCCTTGCTGAATTACCTAGTATTAAAGCTCTACTATTATTCTGAAAAGGGATTCACACTATTTGTGATTTAGTTACCTCCAAAGATTGGATTCCCTATCCTAAACTAAAATCAAGTTTTAGTTAAACAATGCAGAATTACCTTATATTCTTTACATTCAGGAATTGTTACCTAATGTTATGCTACATAAACTTGGCCTACAACCTCTTATGGCCTGGTGGAAAGACTAGAGGTGGAACTATGATACATAGTTCAAAAGTTACTCTCTCAAGCTTCTTTATCAGGTGATGAGTTCATTCTCTCTAGATTTAGACAATCTCAATGGGCACTGGGGCCTCCAGTCCTCTCCCATGACATGGCTCATCTATATGGATTATGTGTGGCACCCTAGATTGGAGCCCGTGATGGATAATTTTTAATGGTGTTTAATTTATTAAGGACTCCCGCTTGGTGAGAGGATGATCCACCTACGCATTCCCCAGCCTTATATCCAGCTTGCAAGTGTCCAGAATCCTTTAAACATATGTTTTGGTTTAGTCTGAAAGCCTAGTTTACATGGTGTTAAATTCATTTGTTATTTTAATGTTATCACCCTTAGCCTTTCTCTTGGTGACAGATACTCTTTGGGGATTTTTATAATTAACCAACCTCTATTGCCTTTTTATGGAAATTCTTTTGTGTTATTATTCTCTTTCAGCGATGGAAAGCCAAGAATAATGTTATTTTTAATCATGAGGCATGTGAAATTTTATTTTCTACTAAAGAAAAGGTTATTATTTCTTCAATCTATTTGAATGTTCAAGCCTAAGTGGAAAAGATGGCTCTAGACCTTTGTCATTTGCAGGAAATCCTCGACCACTAGGGGAGTGCCCCTTGCACCATGAGCAAAATTCCACTTGACAGCCCGTCCCATGGTTCACCACCTCCTCCTCCCAAGAGGAGTCAAAGAAAAAGTTGGTCTAGAAGTAGGGGCCACTTTTCTTCTCACCCTCCCCCATGGGGTGGCTGGAATTCTCATGGAAAGTCTAATGCTGGTCCTCATAGTGGTCTCTAACAAGCATTGTTGTTCATGTGTAGCTGACTGATGGTTGGCTTATCACTATTCATGATGAACCCTTGGATGGATGAAATGATCTAGATATTCCTGATGTGGAATCACTTGTTTGGTTAGCGCTTCCCAAGGATAATCCTCTATTTCCACCTCCTAGGGAGATGGCTTATGCATAAATTTCTTATATATGATTATTTGTATTTATTCAATCCATGCCTTGACCAACTAATTTTGTTGCTTTAGAATTGGATTTGTCCTCTAGCAAGGTGTTTGAGCCATGATGTATCCAACTACTTTACTTTGTAACCTTATGTAATTATATTTTTTGTTAATATTATGTGAAACATTCCAATATTAATAAGATATAACTATTGAAATTCAGAATAATATAAAATAGGGAATTTACCATACAAATTTGAATGTAAAATAAATATTGATATTGCACAAGACTATATTTAGAATTGACAAACCAAAGGAGAATATATGCACTCAGCTGATTTTATGATTTATGTTACACATAGTCTACATCACAGTCTTTAAAAATGTTGTCTACCTGCTTTATAACTGCTCAGATCATGAAACAAGGCCTCAAAACCTATGTATATGTTGTTAGAAAAACTCAAACCCATGTGGCAATTGATATTGTCTAGGCTCTATCAATACTATCCTAATGGATTTTACAAGTCTGTGTCACCTCAGATCAATAAGTCTTCACTTTTAGATTACCTTTTTATGTGTATTTTCTCTCAGTTGTGTGTTAGTTCTTGATTTTCTTCTCCTTGCCTTAAAACCCTAGTTGCATTTTCAACACAATACAAACCTTGAAAAATGGTAGAAATATGGGTTGGAAATCCCCAACCACTCCTTGTTAAGTGAATAAGCATTGCATGTTTTTTAATCCTATAAAGAGGGCTCAAACCACATGCAGTTCCCTAAAATAAGTGTGTGTGTGTGTGCACGCGTGTACACGCGCGCGCGTGCGCGTGCGCATGTTTGTGTGCGCGCGAACCATTGTGATCATGCTAGAATGTGATTCAATGCTTGGATTTTGACACATGACAACATGCAACTTTGAATCAAATTTTGTATTAAGACTTGGCATTAAGGCTACTCCTTTGAGAGGTTTTTACATGTGTATGCATTTTTTATAGTATCTCTAGAGACTGCCAATGAATTTATCAATAAGAATGCCAAATAGCGACTAAGTTAGTAAGTGAGTATGACCTTTGGCTTCAATTGAATTAATAGATGACTCTTTTATATTTATTTCCATGACCAACCCATGAAACATTTTTAGCTTGACCTAATGGAGATGTCCCAATTTGAAAATTAAATGTTGAGTATTACTGGACACTATTGATAGAGGCAAACACATACAATAAATAATTATCATCCTATTATTTTTGGTATTGTCTTGTGAGTGAAAATTAATGATTGGGATATGACGATAGTCTACATAGAATTATGGAGTGTTATTTCATAAACTAGAGTGGTGTTGAATATGTGTATTAGTAAATTGGGTTGGCCAGGAAAATAAGTGGGTAAATAGATAGGGGAAAGTGTGCACAATAAATAAACATGAAGTACCACAATTTTTTTTACAAAGGATATTAAAAATTTTAGATCAAATTAAAGGAAAAATAATATGTGATATGCCACGACATGTCAACATAAGATGTTTATTATCACTTGCCATTGAAGACCTGACAACTTCAAAGGTTTCGTTCAATTGCTAAGTCACATCTATTGGTACCCATGACTAACTTCACTCCTTGCTCCTCACTCCTTTTTGGTTGCTGATATTTCAACTCGAGAATATTTATAGTATCTTCCAACTTGACCATTTTGACCATATTCAAATTATCAACTTAAAATTTTAATTTTACAATTGCTCCTACCAACTTTGATAAATTAACTCGCATTTTAGTGAGCTTGTCATCCAATTTTGCATTCTTTGTTATTGAATCTTATAAGGTAGTGTGGAGCTTATCAAATTCTTGTTGAAGATGATTATTTTCCCAGATCAACTTGACCACAAGTTATTAATTTCAAATAGGTGCCCACTTGAGATATTGATTTGTCTCTTATGCCATGTCCTACATTCGCACAATAAAACTACACACTTTAGCTTCTTCATAGACAAGATAATCCATTATTTGTAATTATTCCAGTGATTTCCTCATGGCCACACTTTCTAAAGTTATCATCTCCCTAAATTTTTCATCCCTTCACCATTCTATTCGTAACATTTATCCACAACATGAATTACAATCTTTAATTTAATCTCACCAACCCCGTCTAGTCTACGCACCAAGTCCTTGAGAGTTTTTGCCTCTTTAACTAGTTTATATCTTATCTATATACATGCAACACACCCACATCCTCTCCAAGGTATTTCTCCTCTTCCACGCCAATATGAATATTCCCCCTAAATTTATCCCAAATTGATGTCCATGACATGATTTTTAAAGTCTCTCTCATTGGGATCTTCTTGAATTATGACCATGTTTTTTGTTGACCTAGTTTTATAATTGCCATGGTGTTCAATTTTTACATGGGGATGTCCTCACCATCTGTATCATTCAACACAATAATTGTGTTGAGAGTGAATTTTTAGCACAGTTGCTTCAATATATTATGGGTGCCACTAGTTGTGTCATTAGCATCACTATAATCATCATCAAAACTTGAAGCACAACTTTAAAATAAAAATTTCCTTTCCTAATACAACATTTTTGTCCATTAATATCATTTTTCCTTGAATACAATTGAACTAAGTTTTCTTTAGTAAATTGCACTCACTCTATACATTGATAGATTATTTATAACCCTTTAAAATATGTGGAAATACCCCATTAATAAATTTTTTAACTAATGATGTACAAACATAGTTAAGATAGATCATCTCCACCTTTTAAACATGATGCCTAATTCTTTGATACATAATACTAACCTAATTATAAACTATGACATACATATTCCTATTTACATACTCTACAACTCACAACAACATTTTTATAATTTATGTCTAAATAAATTTAAAAAAACAAACTCAATACATGCACAAAATTCTTCATATTTAATAAGAGAAATAAAAACACCATTTTATTTTAACAGACTGATATCACCCATACACATTTTCAATATAAACTCCTCTTTATAATATGTTGTAACCTTTTCCTAATAATCTTCTCCTCAATTTTTTTTTTTTTTTTCCTTTAAATCAAAGACCTTAGAAATAAACAAACAGTTGCACACGCTAACCCAATACAATGACACTATATTTGTCGATGTTGAAGTTATCAAATAACTTCCTTAAATACTTTGCTTTTAGAGATATCACAAGTATTTTAAAAATCTCTAAAACCTTTGCTTCTTGAAGTAATGGAAACATTAGGGCAAGTGCACACTTTTTTTTCACAAGAACTAAGTTTTTAAAACAATATATTTCATGGTTGACGTCTATGAAATATCCTAAGAAGAGTATAAGTTTAATGGTCAAAGAGCGGTCGAATAATAGTTTCAAAGTGTTTTCACAATGGTTCAAGACAAATAAGCTTGTAAACGAGTGGCAAACCTTAAAAGTAATAATTGCATCCTTCTCCCCTCATTTATTTTTTCACATGTTTTAATGTAATTAATGTGAAATGTGGCTGACTAGAAATTTATTTCTGTTAACTCACAAGCGAACAATTTTAATCACTTTTATTCAAATTTTAGTTGAGGGTCAAATATGGATACATGGAGTCGTATAGACTTCTTAGGGAGATTATGATACATTCATGTTAGAGTATCAAATCAAATATGGATACATAGAGTTGCATAGATTTTTTAGGGGGATTATGATACATTCATGTTGAGCATCAAATCAAATAGACCAGTTATGTCGGTAATTGTTGAATGTGTGGTCACAAGAATTATTGTGTGGAGGAAATTATGAGATAAAATAAAACTTTGAGATTTTTTTATCATTAATGTTAGGCATCGAATACAATACGATAGTGTTGTGCATCGAATAATTAAAAAATGAATAATTATATATTCAATCATAATGTAATGTCTTACTATTTAATTAAGATATTGAACATAACATGACATTGAATATAATTTTTTTTTTTTTTTTTTCTATTTATAAAATTTTAGTCTATCTAATAGTAATAAGAGAGCTATGAAAGACAGTAACAAGAAAGAGAGAGAGAAATCAACTTATTTATATATATAGAAAGTGATTAATTTGATTATAATAACTATATATAATGTGATAAAAAATGTAGAAAAGATCCACATATGCAAATGATAGAAGACTTAAATCCATATAAGAAGCCACTGATTTTCTCAAAAAAAAATTGATTGTAGCATTAACGTGTTATAAATGTAGTGTAAATGTACTACCATAAAATCAGAAAAATTCAACTCCATAACACTATAATTCAAATACACCTCAACTTATTATTATTTTTACAAATTATATTTTTGTATATATAGCAATAATTCAATCCTCAAATAATTACATGGTTATTTATAAAGATAAAAATTCAAAGACTAAGAATGATAAACAAGTAGCTTCTAACAACATAAATGCTAACAAAACATCATTAAAACATTATTTTTTATTTAGATAAAAGTATATATAAATTAGTAATATATTTTAAATATATTTATTTGAAAAATATTGAGAGATATCTTAGATTTGTTACATATAACATTGATTAATGATTTCATTATCTTCTACATAAATTTTTTATTGACTGGTAATATATTGTCTCTATTTGGCTTCACCAATATGTTAAGATAAAAAAAAATCTAAAAATAAAAAGAGCTTCAAACTATACTATGTGCCCAAAATAATATGATTTTTTAATCGACTTTTTCAAATAAAAAGGAAAAAATATTATATATTAATTAAAATAATATCAAATTTAATAATGAAACTACTCTATGATAATCATGCTAAATTTAAAATCCACCATGGCAAATGGCAATAGATTGTAATATATCATAAATTTAGTATCAATTTCTATTATATAAATAACTTGCTGTTTGAAAAATCCCTATCCTCAATTTTACTTCAAATGCTAGGCTATGGAAGTGGATGAAGCTAAAGATTTTTCATTGCAATATTTTTCTAAGAACACAACCCCACATCAAAGTATTAAGGGTTACTTTAGCACAACAAAGATAAAGAACATATCTAATGAATTGAATTTTTTTAAAATGAGTTGTGTGCAATATTTTAAGTTTAATGTCTTGGTTCTGATTAGATTCATTTTCTTTAATATTTAATAAATAGAAAAAATCCTATTTTCATAAATAATTATATAAAATAGAAGAAAAAAGGAGGTAGTGAAATGAAGTGGTCGGCTCTAATAGATGGGAACAACCCAATTCGGACCATGTAGACAATATATTTGTCTGGAACCTATATGCACTTAACAAGATGGGCAATGCATTGCTCAGTTTGAAGTGAGAGGGGAGGGCATCGTGAGGGGACCATGCTCCCTAGGGCAAATGCTAATGGGGTTCAAATGTTTGTGTGGAGTCTACGTTTGGAATTTGCAAGTTTTTGCTCTTTTTAAAGGTGAAAATTTGATGTTTCTTAAATGATGTCATTATTAGTTATTTAAATTGTGAAAAAAATATTTATTTTTAAAATATAACTATCATTATTTGAATAAGTGAAAATATTAATTAAATTAAATTATTAAGTTTTATAAAATTTTACGTGTTTTTAAAATTATTTAAAAATAATTTTTATAAATAATTATTATTTTAATTTGTATTTTTAATTTTAAACACACATACATATACAACTCTTCTACATTAAAATGTTAGTGCGGAGTTGACATTTGGAACTTGCAAGTTTTTCAAATGTTATTGCTCATTTTAAAGGTGAAAAACTGCCATTTTTTAAATGACATCACTATTAGTCATTTAAATTGTGAAAAAATACTTATTTTTAAAATATAACCATCATTATTTGAATAAGTGAAAATATTAATTAAATTAAATTATTAATTTTTGTAAAATTTTATGTGTTTTTAAAATTATTTCAAAATAATCTTTATGAATAATTATTATTTTAATTTGTATTTCTAAATTTTAACACACACATATATATACAACTCTCTTACATTAGTAATAATTTTGAAATAAATAGATGATTTATTAAGCACTATATTTATCAAAAACTTTGTCAATAGGGCAAGAGGTTAAAGAGAGATAACCTAAAAGTAATGAATTACCATTCCTCTTCCTACAAACAAATACTTATGATCGTTGTGTGTTAAAACGGGTACCCTTGGGATTATTATCAAAAATACATGAGGAAAAATATCATTTGAATAATAACTACTCATGGAGATCATTTAGATAATGACTAAAACATACATGAATTAAAATCCTACCAAAATTAATATCTAGTTATGACACAATTAATTAAACTTATAAATATAAAAAAATACAAATGATTTTTCTAATAGGCATTCTACAATGATAGCAGTTATTGCATGCATTTGGGATTGATTGGTATTTAAGACTCTTATCTCGAGTAGGGAGTAATAATTATGTTGATAGGCATTAGGCAATGGCAACGAGGGAGTGTAATGGTATGAATTACTCATAGTTATGTTCAATCTTAAATTTGACATCCATTTTACCATCATAGTTAAATTTAAACCTTAAAATTTGACATCCATTTGACCATCATTGAAAAGATTTTTTTTTTTGCTTGGAGAAGTTGATCAAAAATCGTAATCTCTTGGCCATAGGGTGGAGTTTGGAGCTCATTTTTTCGCAATTTTTTTTTTTTGAGACCGACACCACCAAACGATGGAAAATTGGTGGATAAGATAATGGAATTATTAGTCAATGTGGTATGTCAAAAATCTAAGATAATATCTTTTCGCTTATTTTAGATAGATGGAATTGAGATATTTGTACTAGTCTATTCTATATATGGAGCCAATGAGTAGAGAGAAATGGAGTGTAATGGAGTGAATTGTTCACAATTATCTTTGATTTTAAAATTGGCATCCATTTGACCATCACAAGAGAATTTCAACCTTAAATTTGACATTTACAAAGTCTGAGACACAAGATCGAAAAGAATCTAAACTAACTCACACAATGCAAACATGACAACATAACGATATAATTCACATTATGAGACAAATATTAAAATCGACCCTCTTGCATCGCATAGTTCCCCATGTGTTGTCATTGTATCATAAATAAGAGGGGAAGATGCATGCATTTATAGAGCTTGAAGGCTATCACAAATGTAAGTAGTTGGCCTACAATCATAAATTTGATTGGTTGCATAAATGCAAGAGGTTAGCCATCATCATTCATGTAGGTGTGCAACTTGAATTTTAGTGCGAGTTATATATTTTAAATGTGATTATTTTCTAAATTAAAAAAAAATCTAGAGAAACTAGCCTAATTAAACTTAACGACTAAGGTGTAATTAAAAATTCACACTAACACCCCTCTAAATGTAATTTAGGAAGTGTGTACAAAAATGAGGCTAAACCTTTGAAATAGGTCTTGACACAAGGCTTTATGAGATACCTGTGTACAATGAAAGCAAAAGTCTCCTCTGAAAGAAAGATGTACCACAAGGATCTTACCTAGAAATCAGTACAACAACATAGAATATCTACCCAAAAATACTAAGATGCACCTCAAGGATCTCATTCAAAAATACAACACATAACACCCCCTTTAATGTTGAATTGGATGAGGTGGATGAAAAATCTCAAGAGTGAAAAAAAAATGTTGTCAATGATGGTATAGAAAAAAGGGGATACATTTAAAGGATATCACAATTAGTGCTGAGAAATCTATTGCATGGATCCAAAAAGACATCAAAAATAAATCGATGTTGGGGACACCAGAAATCCCTCACCACAAGGAGAAATCTAACTATCGAAGAAGCCATCACAAGATGATATTTGCTCCAACAAGGATCATTGCTAGGCAATATGAATTGTTTGTGGATGATGTATCTGAACAATGGAGGAACCATGCCAATAAATTACATGCAAGGAGTGTTGACGATGTTGCTATAACTGATCATCAATCCATCCCAAATGAATATGGATGGTGTAAGAAGACACCTACAAGTGTTTTGGTACCATGTACACAAATGATATATACAATGAAACATTTGAATTAGATCCATGACGCTCATGCTTATATGAATCTGATTATGTGTTAAAACACTCATGCTTCAAAAAATTAGTCTTAAGTCTCTCATGCTTGAGTGAAGGGAAAGGTCTTGTTTGATAGAAGTGATCTCAAGTCTCTCATGCCTGAGTAAAGTTGAAGATATCTCAAGACTCTCATGCTTGAGTATAATGTCTAAAATTATTTGATAAATAGCTCAAACTCCCATATGTAATAGGGTTGTGTTGTTCAATGTCCTCTTGAAGTATAGAATGAATAAAAAATGGTATAAAGCTCATCGAAAGTGGTTTTGAAAAATAAATAGAAACACTTGCTCATTAACCAATTTCATGGCAAACAATCTCGTGAATAGGCTCAATGGGAAACATAATGCCATATTCATGCTTTCTAATACCTCCACTAGAATAACCCATGGTGTGGATAATGCAGGAGCCAAATCCAATGTTGTGCTTCTCAAGTTATTCAAGCACATCAACATTATAATTAGGATAAGTTTGGGTTGTTAAAAGGGAAACCATAGGTGTAGTAGGATAATAATGTGACTCATGGTCTAGCAGATCATAATCTAGGAGTGTGTTCGGTGGATGCATGCTAGAGTCAAAAATAAGTACTGAATGTGGAATAGGTGTAGTAGCAATGGGATCCATAAAATCATATTACCATCACAAGAGTACAATAATGAATTACAAAGTATCAATTAGTAAGTCACATTCTGCAAGTTTTGTGAGGAGAGCATTTTGTGCTTTGAGGGCCCTATTTTCCTATACAAACTTAACAATATATTCTTAAAGTGAGGAAACTTTAAAAAAGAGCATTTCATTCTTGACTTAAAAGTTATTATTAATTTGCCTTAGGTGTTTACATCAAGGCATGAATCTATTGTAAGTAATAGAAGAAGGAAAAAGTGATGAGAAAACATCCTTGATGAAGTCTCCAAAGAGGAAGGCAAAACTCAAAAAAGTGGCCTTGAAGGAGACTTGGCATGAACAAAAAGTATGTCAAATAAGGTTCCTAAAAATAAAAAAAGAATGAATCACAATTGTGCCAAAGAGAACCTCTGAATAACACAATGTACAAAACACAAGTGCACGAGAGAGGTTTTTTCAAAAAGGCAAGACACAATTCTCAATAGTGCCTAAAGTAAGTGTTTACCCCCTAAAAAGATTGTTGGCACTTTATAATGAGTGTGAATATATAATAATTCTCCCAAAACTTCTTATAATGATGTAGTTTATAAAAAAATTGCCCTCTTACAATTTTGAGTTTAAAATAGGAAACCAAAAAAATCATTTTTGGTACAATATAACTCAATTTTAGCTACAAATTTGGATTGTAGATTTAAGAACATGCACTTTTAAAAAACACCTCAAAAGTTGTCTTTAGTAAGAAGAAAAGTGCCGAAAAATTTGGCTGATATTTGATTACGAATAAGGCCTTTATAAATCTAAAAAAACAACAAAATTGTAAGTGGAACATAAAATAATTGAATATACCACACGAAAGAAGTCAGAAAAAGCTTCGCAACATAAAAAAATATCACCTCCTACTCCAAAGGACACTCAAGATATGAGAAAAACAACACATGGGTGTTTGTAAAAATGCTCAACAAAATGGGGTCTGATAGAATGCAAAATGCAAGAATTAAACCCTAAAATCACCAATGGACATGTTGACATGGCAGAGGCCCTAATTAGATGAAAAATTAAGTTTAATTATGAGGAGTTCTAACTACTTGTCATACTGGGCTCCAACCACCGATCTTCATTAATGGGCTACAAATGTCTTTTGTAAAGCACTTTGCTCCAAAATAAAAGGGGAGAGGTTTGAACCCTTGACCTTCCCTCAATGGTAATGACTTAAAAAAAAAAATTTACCACTACGCCACCCAACAATACATGAATTAATTTGATAGTTGTTATTTTGCTTAAGAAACAAAGAAGCTATTTTGAAAAAAAGTCACTCGAGCAGTTGTTAGGTCATGGTAGACATGTTAATAAACAACAGAGATTGTTGCAAAGTAGTTAATGGAATAGAGGAAATGGATGGAAGTCAATAAAATAGGCGAGGGTGGATTTCTAGGGTTGTGGATGCTAAAATTGAATATCAATGCACACTTCCAACACTTCAATATTAATCTTACAATTTGTCAATGCCAACAAATGGCAAGGTCTGAGGCAAATTAATCATACAATACATATGTCAATGCCAATTCTAATGCCATCGACTTTTAATCTCAATTTCATAACATTATGTGGAGAAGGTTGGTTGAAAGAGGCACTACACAGTTTGCTTACAAAACACAACTCTCATGTACCAAGTAAGGCAGACCTGAAGGTTGAGGTGGCCTTTAGTGGTGGCTAAATGATGGTAGAAGTGTTGTGCGAAGGGGTGATTGCAAGGTGTAGTATGGACATGGACAATAGCATCGAGGGTAGGTAGTTACAGGTGGGTCACAAATGGAAGCCTGGCAAGGTGAACACATGCAACAGGTGCAATAATGATGGGGGCAATAGCACTGAGGGTAGGAAGTTGTAGGTGGGTCACAGATGGAAGTTTGGCAAGGTAAGCACATAACAGAGGGAGGTCATGGAAGCGGTGGGAAACAGTGGCAAGGTGAACAAGGGGTTGGATGATGGCAGTGATCTCAAGAAGAGGTGGGGAGATGAAGGGATAATAGAAGTGGACAAGAATGGAAAAGGAGAGTCAAGGGGGAAAAGAACCTTTTTAAAATTTTATATATAAAAAACAAAAAAAAATTATTAAAATTTTTCTTTTTTTTTTTTGGATTTCATTAATTAAAAAACAAAACATTTAAAAAATAGATAATTTTCAAAATAAAATCCATAAAAAAAAATTAATTATTTAAAAAAATTTAAATGAAAAAAATAAAAAAATCCCAAACACAAAAATCATTCCCTTTCAAAAATACCTTTTTAAAAATAAAAAATAAAAATTTGAGTTTCCCTACTCGAAATTTCCCCATTATATATGGGAAATACTCTCAAATTAAAAAAATAATCAAAGTGCTCCTAAATGTTTTTAAAAAAAGTGATTAGAAATTCCAAAACAGTTTACAAGCACTCTTACACGCAAACCCCCTCTAAGAAAAAAAATGCAAACCCCTACAAATGTATACTTGTTCTATGGGTTTTAGGCTTTTTCACATATTGGTGGAGGCGAAATCGTCAAAATGCACCTATAGGATGTCTCTTTTAAAACACCCTCCAAAACTCTCAAGATTCATAAAAAGATACATCCTACAAAGTGGATTAGATAAGACATAGAAAGCCCCTCAAAATATACAAAAGCCCCATTTATTTAAAAAATCCCCCTAAACCATCTCGCAAAATGCTCAAAACCAAGAAAAAACCTCCCTAAATCAAAGTTAATGAACTTCCATTCTTAAAAAAAATGTATTTAAAAAAGTACTCAAAAACATTTTAAAAGAAGAAAAGAATGCAAAACCTCAAAATGTTCCTCTCCATATCAGAGGGATGATTGAGTTTACAATGTACAAAATTGATACATGTATTTCAAAAGTTGTAGGTGTCTAGTTGTCTCCAAAGCTAGCCTATTATGACTTTTGTACCATGTCAAAAAAAAGGGACAAAGCTAGCACCAGATCAAAAATAACCTAAACTAACTCACACAACACAATTAGGATAGTATAATGATATAATTCATATTATGAGACAACTATTACATGACATAGTTTCTCATTAGTTTGTCATTGTATCATAAATGAGAGGGAAGATTTATATTTATAGATTCTGAAGGCTCATATAAAGACAAATAATTGACCTACAATCATATTAAAAAAAGTTTGCATAAATACAAGTGATTGGCTATCATTATCAATGTGGACATGCAACTTGGACTTTAGTTTATGTTGCATCTTCTACATATGATTATTTTCTATATAAGAAAACTTAAAAAAAAATAGTCGGAGTAAATTTAAACACTAAAGTATAATTAGAAATTCATACTAATATTATTTAAGTGTTATTTAGAATTTTTTTCTTTTTCTTTAGAAATGTCAATCGCAAAATCTTAATATTTTAATGATATAGTGGAGTTCACAATTCATTTTCTATTTCCTGGAAAGATTTTCTCAAGTCTAATACAATGTGTAGTTAAATTGATGTCATTCGATACTAGACATTAAAAATTTGGTAGAGAAAATTATAGAATTATTAATCAACGTGGTATGTGAAAAATCCAAAATAAAAGCCTTGAGATTGATATTTCTCAAAATATTTCAAATATATGTATTTTAAATATTTGTATTAGTATAGAAACAACTTAAATAAAAATGAGATAGAGATTAACTCATAATTTTTAATATTTTAAGTTTTTTATGTATTTAAATATGTTTAATGTCATGACCACTCAAACAAACCCAACAATATTTTTCTCAAAATCAATCAAAAATCCACAATTTACAAACACTTTTTGAAATTTGAATCCAGATAGATTAGAGCATACTCAATACCTTTACTAACTCACCTTATTTAAATTTTATTTTTATTTCTTAAAAATTATTTCAATTTTAAAAATATAAAATTAAAATAATATAACTAATAAATCTTATACTTGCAAGAAAATAATAATAAACCATAATACATACTTTTAAATTTATAACGCTTATATTATTATCATTTTTTAGTGTTTTGAGATTCTTACAAAACTTTTTTTTTCTTATTTTAAGTATTTATTATAAATTTGGGAAGTTTATGTTTCAATTGAATTGTTTCCAACAAATAAATTGATTTGCTACGCAACAAAGTAAGTAAAAATAAACTAGAGAATATAACATTCACTCCGCAACAAAGAAAGTAGAAATAATAAACTAACCAATAATAAAATTGTTTTCACATATCTACATAACTTAATTTGGTTAAAATTTTAACTTTCAAAAGAGCTAGTTCAATTTACTTTAAATTTTTTATTACTATTTTTATTTTAAACATTCAATAATAAAAAATCATTATTTATATAAAATATAAAATGAATTTAACTTAAAATCATTATGTTTTATAAAATAAAAGAGTGTCAATCAAGTAGTATTTAACTTGAAATTTATAACTATTGATCATCTCATTTTTTATGCAAGAAATATTAAACAATAATAATTTGATATTTTGATGAAGGTGATGGTGGAAAATGACATATTGTGTTCCTTATTACAATATGACAATATAATATATTATATTATAATATAACATAACGTAAACAAGTCTAAACTTAAATAAATAAAAATTCAGAGTGTGCTAATTATATTAAATATAATTAGACAACTCTAAAATCAATTAAACAAAAAATAGAAAAAGTTTTTTCAATGAAAAATGCATCTTATATAAACTAATGTACTGATGCAAGATGCCATATCCAAATAAATATGGATACAGATATTGTCAAACTTTTTCCATTCTCATTCTTAGTAACACAATGACAACAGTGATTATATTCTTAATAATAGTGTTTTTTTTGTTTTTTTTTTGTTAATAGAAAGTAAAATTGCTCTCAGAACCATAAGCGCTCCAAATTTTAAGTAGTTTGTTGGATCAAGTGTCAAATCCTCACTAGTTTCTATATACTCTCTTCAAATACTATGACAGTTTGATTGACATTCAAATCGCACTCGAAACCCATGACTGATAATTTGTTGGACCGAGATTCAAATCCCCATCGGTATCTACATGTCTTCAAGTACTATAGCAATCGATCAATTTTGGGTCGTTTACAGAGGTCAACGGCGACACGGTGGCCAGCAAATTGTCATCAAGGTACTCGACCCTACTTCCCTGCAAGACGAGCGAGAATTCCAAAACGAGGTTTCCACAAAGCCCCTGATCTGCCAGAACGGCAGCGAATTGGAACCTATGATGTATGTTCACTTCCACGTAAACGGTTTTGGAGCCTACTCGAAAGTTATTAAATAGTATATTGTCATCATTTCAATTTATTTATTTATTTTTTTTTTTTTTCTTAAATTTTTAAATAGGTCTTTCAAGATCTTTCCGGTATATTTATTTAATATTTATAACGAATTTTTATCACATTTTTCATATTTATTCAATATTTATCACGAACGAATTAATGGTAAGTAGTGAAACGAGGAATATGGTGTATCATGCTTATTAAAATGATGCAAATATTTGTATGTGTATTGTATATTATATGATAAGTAAGTTTGACATTGACACTCCTACTATGTTATCTCCTAGCGTGTCAACAATCAATTAATACACCCAATTATCACTGTGTTTTAATAGGATGAGTTGGCAATCAATTGGCAATGTGACGATATGATAAAAGGTATCAAAAAGATATTGCGACGAATCTCTACAATGGCCCTTGCAATAAAACACCTCCTTCATTGTAATGGCCCTTGCGATGAAACATTTCCAACATAATAAATTTACAAAACAAATATGCTTTAAAGTTTAAGTATGAAATAAGATTAAAATCTAATTATCCCGGAAAAGAAGTCTTGAAGCTTTTTCAAAACAATTTAAAATCAAAACATACAATATAAATTATTCCAGATGTATCATTGTCCTTGAAAAGAGGTCTAAAAATAGATCAAAAACTTTAGAGATCAAAAACTTTAGAAGTCAAAAACTTTAAAAATCAAAAGATGCAATATAGATTATTCTAGATATATCATTTACAAAATATATTTCTTTCTTTTTATAATTTTGTATTACAATTAAAATAAATAAATTTTTAAACCCTTTTATTTATTATATATTATTTATCTTAATTATTTTATAAAATATTATTTTGACTTGTATATATATATATAATTGCAATTATATAATTTTTTAAACTGACACTTAATTTTTTGGGGACATAAAAGCAATACATATATTCCTAAACATGAATTGATATTTTAAATTATTATTATTTAATATTGTGAAGTCTGATTATAATTGAATATAGGATGTATGGTTGGTTTCTCTAAGGCAATCATGACTCAAATAGAATTTAGAAGACCCTGATAATGATGAGCCCTTAGAACATCTCCTAACCTATCGCAACCTTGGTAAGGAGATCCACCATTATATTATGATTGTTGGTTTTATGTTAGAGACAAACACCATAGAATCCTCCTATGGTCTATATTATTTATTTTTACATGTGCTCCACAACCATAATCTCTAGTATTTGATTTTTCATGTTCTCCATCTATCAATTATGGATAGAATGAAGTCTTGGTAGTGTGGTGGATTCATTCTTTCCTTTCCAATGAGAGATAATTACCTTCAAGTTCCCCACAATATAGAGTCAACCTAGGTTGTTGTAAGTAATTGTTTGTAATTATATAATCCCAACAAAGTTGTTTGTTTTGATGGCAATGCTTTGTTGATTACTAATGATGACCTCTTTTGGGGGGCTTCATATGAATCCCTCTATTCGAGTATTGGCTCTTTTTGGTGCCCCCAATAAACTTAGTTTTAAAAAACCTCGAAGATGGTAAACTCTGCACTTACTTACCTCAAACATGGAAACATTTAATTTTGTAATAGAATAATATTCCAAAGGTTGTAAAAATAAATATCCTTCATATTTGTTTATTAGAAGCACGTAAATGTGTGGGTTGCATGGAACATGGGCGTAGCATACATGTGGGCAAGAATGCTTTAATCCCTCTTAAGAGTTCTTAAAAAATCTATTGTTTCCTTTACACCATAAATTCTATATGATGAATCTTAAGAGTTTTTTGGTCAATCACCTGAAAAGGAGCAAATGTTTCCTTTTTCACCTCCACCTTTTGGATTAGTTATGTCTCGTTCCCAAGTCTTGCAGGGGGACTACCAACAGCATGTCTCCCTTCTTATGCCCATACGATATGTATTCTACTAAGCCCTTAATTTGCCAGAAGGGCAATGAATTGGACCCTATGATCTATGTTTCCTTTGGGGCAAATAGTTTTGGAGCGTTCTCGAAGTTCTCAAATAGGAGAAACAAGCATGCATTATCATCATTTCCCATTAATATTTTGAGATCTTTCAAGATTTTCCTAGCATACCCATTCAATATCTATAACAAATGAACTAATGGCAAGTAGTGAAATGGTGAATATGGTGTATCATGTTTATTAAAATGATGCAAATATTTGTATCATGCATTGTATATTGTGTATTGTACATTACATGGCAAGTAAGTTTGACATCGACACTCCTACTACATCATCTCCCTACTTGCCTGCTATCAATTGATGTGCCCAACTACCATTATGTTTCAATAGGATGATTTGGCAATAAGTTAGCGATGTGATGATATGACAAAAGGTATCAAAAAGATATTGCGACGAATCTTTGTAATGGGCCTTACAATGAAACACCTCTAGCGTAATAAATTTATAAAACAAGTATACTTTAAAGTTTAAGTATGAAGTAAGGTTAAGATCCAATTATCCTCGAAAAGAGGTCTTGAAATTTTTCAAAAAAACTTCGGAAATCAAAACATGCAATATAAATTATTCTAGATATATCATTATCCTTGAAAAGATCTTGAAAATAGACCAAAAACTTTGGAAATCAAAAGATGCAATATACATTATTCTAGATATATCATTTACAAAACATATTTATTTCTTTTTATGATTTTGTATTGTAATTAAAATAAGAAATTTGTAAACCCATTTATTTATTATATATCTCTTAAGTTAAACTCTCTTTTTTTTAATTATTTTATAAAATATTATTTTGACTGTATATATTAAAAAATTACAGTTGTATAATTTTCTAGATCGATGCATAATTTTTTGGGGGTGATGTGTTATGTTGAGGTGATAACTGAAGGCTAGAATATATGGACATAAAGCAATACATATATTCCTAAACATAGCTTGATATTTTAAATTATTATTTTTTAATATTGTGGTGGAGTCTAATTATGGTTGAACACAGGATGTATGGTTGGTTTCTCTAAGGCAATCATGATTCAAATAGAGTTTGGAAGGTTGATCTCACCCCTGATAATGGTGAACCTTTGGAGCATCTCCTAACCTATCGCAACCTTGGTAAGGAGATCCACCACTCTATTGTAGTAGTTGCTTTTGTGTTAGAGGCAAACATCATAGAGCCCTTCCATAATTTCTATTATTTGATTTTTCATGTTCTCCATCTGCCAATTATGGTTACATTAAAGTATTGATAGTGTGGTGCATTCATTCTTTCCTTTCCAAATGAGAGAGATAATTACCTTCAATTTCTCCACAATATGGAGTCAACCCAAGTTGTTGTAAGTAATTGTCTGTAATTATCTAATCCCAACAAAGTTGTTTATTTTGATGTCAATGTTTTATTGATTGTTAATGATGAACTCCTCTTTGGGGCTTCATATTAATCCTCATGTTTGAGTATTGGGTCCTTTTGGTGCCCCCAACAAACTTAGTTTTAAAAAACCTCGAAGATGGTAAGCCCTGCACTTACCTACCTCAAACATGGAAACATTTAATTTTGTATTAGAATAATATTCCAGAGGTTGGAAAAATAAATATACCTCATATTTGCTTATTGGAAACACCCAAATGAGTGGGTTGCACAATACATGGGCATAACACACATTTGGGCATGTAGACTTCTATAGGGAGTGCTTTAATCCCTCTTAAGAGTTCTTAAAAAAAATATTGTTTCCTTTACGCCATAAAATCCATATGATGAATCCTAAAGTTACCATGTATAGACAAGTTACTATTACCATATTCATTCCAAGATTGGACAATTTGATAACATTTTGGAGCATCAAGGAAAGAGTTGGGATGGCCAATCATTTACATGTGTGCTAGTAATTTGGACCTATAGTTGGTCCTAAGCAACCTATTTTTTTCATGTTATTCACTGTGAAAATATTACCATGAAACACTTGATAGAAGAAGGATTTGATTTTAGGACTAGATGTGATAATTTCATAACTAGTTCCATTTATTTGTCCCCTAGAGGATATGTTTAGGTAAGAGTGCCATAGGATATTACAACTGTGCATTCCCTAGTTGAAGTCATCAACCATACTCTTTTATCAAAGTGACTAGTGAAGGCTAGTGGTGATTTGTAAGGATCTTGAGATATAATCCAATCATTAGAAAGTAAGATCAAACCCTAGTATTAAACATATGCAAAGCTTCAAAGGGAGAATTATAATGATGATGATGAAACTACTACTTCGGTTTTGCTCACGATAATCATACATGTACAATACAAATAAAGTGTCTCTTCAACTTCTAAGATGGTTGGAGATCAATTGGTGCATGAAAGGACATTTTCAAGCATGATATGAAGATGGCATAGATATAGAGAATCATCAATTGGTGAACATATTCAATGTTGATTTGTTTATAGGAAGGATTAGAGAAAGGAACATTGAGAGAAAACTTGTAAGCATGATAACAATTTTTGTAATTGATTTAATAATTTCACTCTAATCCGTCTTTGGCACTAAGAAGATAGAAAGCAATACATTTGCCTCCTCTAAATGGTTTTTTAGATCAAAAATTTGTCTGTCTCTGTGTTCATATGTTATGTTTCATGTTTCTTGCATTCATGTTCCACTTTTGAAAGTACTATTTTACATTAACAAGTGTGTTACACTAATTCCAAGTCATTTGAATGAATTGAAATATCATTTAGAAATAAATTTGAAGTAGAATAGCAAATTTTGATTATATGAATTCTAGCAAGCTTTTAATTGAGATTTGTAGATCATTTTCATATCAAACTAGATTTATCTTAGGGTCATTGTGGAAAGTTTGGTTGATTTGTATGAGAGTGAAGATCACAAGAAGAAAAATTATTTTCTTGAAATCCTAACATATCTACAAGAAGGTGGAATCAATAAGTGAGATAAATTGCTCAAAAATGCGAAGAGAGTCTTGCCAAGAGAGCGGTTGCACTTGAATCATGCATGGAAAGCATAATGAAGTCCCAAGACACTATCACCAATAAACAAAGGCTCACTTATAGAAACCAAGGATCGATGGGCACAATGGTTCATGCTATAAACAAGAACCTTGTCATAGAATAACCCCATGAAAAAAAATGAAAGTGGAGAAGAGTTTGTGGATAAGCATGAAAAACCTCCTAAAGACAAAGGTAAAGCTAAGGTGAAAATTAACCATACTCCTTTCAATGTTGAGACCAAGTTAGAGATAAAATCCTTTGAAAGATAAGTAGATGATGAGATATTAGAAAGATGATTAAAGCAATGAAGCTATATTATAGTGTGCATAAAGTCACTGAGGCTCAAAATATTTCTTTTGAACGTCTCAAGATGGAAAGTCATTATCTAATTTGGTGGGAATATTATCTAACACCTTATTATAGACAAGGAGTCGGTGAAAGTATGCAGGATTATGCCACGAAATCCATCGACAAGCCATGCTCATGAGCTTGGACTCGAAATATGAAGACAACTTGACTAAATGCTTGGGAGGTCTCCGTACACACCTAAGGAGAATAGTTATCTCAAGTAAGTCACAAAACCTTGATGCAACATGCATGCATGCATAATACACTAAGGAAGAGAAGAAGTAAGGAGAGGGAGAACCATCAAAGCAAAATTAGACCACAAATCAAAACAAGGAGCAAAACCACCATACAAATCATTCAAGATGGGTAAATGGAAAGATAAGAAGAATGTCATAGCATTGCATAGTTGTAAGGATCCTAAGAACCATTGTAGTCATTGTTCTATAGATGATCATACTAACGTTAAGTGTTAGAGGTTACATCCATAATTGCATCCCAAGAATCATTCCAAAGAGGACTCTATGAGGTCCATGGCATCTTTGAGAGAATCAGAGCTAGAGATAGAGGACAATTTTGATGTTGATGAGAAGCTTGGTTGCACTGCCGTCAACATGAACAATAGGGAACAAGAAAGAGAAGAAATGAGAAAGTTATTTCAAATCAAGATTCATATCAATAAAACCAAGGTAAATGCACATGTTGATATTGGGTCTCAATTTAATTTGGTTTCAAATGAAGTTGTTACGAAGCTTGGTTTACAAACATATGATCATCCTTGCCTATATCCTTTAGGTTGGGTAAGGAAGGGTGTCGAAATACAAGTGACTAAAAGATGTAAATTCAAATTTGGGATTAACCCACAATACATTAATGAGCTAGAAGCAAATGTGATTCCTCTTTATGATTTTAGTGTGGCATTTGGAAATCCTTACTTATATCTTAGTGATGTTTTTTTCATGAGGAGGGTAAACATGTATCGATGTGTCAAGAATGGAATCAATTGTCATCAAGGCACATCAAAGAAATCTCAAGCATGACTTTGTAAATGCTAACCAAGCAAAAAGACTCGTTCAAGCAAATAATTAGTTTTGTTTTCTTCTTTTGAAGGATAAGCAAGAGGATAGGTAGATATATTTGAAATTGATAGTGCTAACAAGGGATTGAAGGGATTGGATAAGTTGCTGAATTCTTTTCAAAATATGTTCCCAACTCCTAAAAGTTTGTCTCCAAAAATGTAAGTAGAGCATGAGATTCCATTGTTGTCTAAATCTCCTCTAATTAACATTGATTTATATATGCAATCACTTTTGGATAATAATGAGGATAGGAAACAACTTCAAAAGTTATTGGAATGAGGCATCATATGCCTAAGTACTTCACCATGTGGGTCACCCATTGTGATGGTACAAAAGAAGGAAGGCTCTTGGAGAATGTGCATAGATTATAGATCCTTGATTAAGATCACCATAAAAAATTGATATCCAGATCCACAAATCAATGACTTGTTGGACCAACTCCATCATGCTAAGTACTCCACAAAGTTAGATCTCAAATCAAGTTATCATCACTTGTTACAAATTTATTTCCATTTGGTTTATGTAATGCACTTGTTACATTCATGAGATTAATGAATTAAGTAGTAAAAAATTTCATAAATATATATTTGTCATAGTGTATCTAGATGATACTATGAATTTTAGTGTTACATGAGAAGAACATCTAACTCATTTGAACCAAGATTTGCAAATGTTGAAAGAAAAACAACTATTCTAACATCTAACTCATTTGAACCAAGATTGTGCAATATGAATAAATTTGAGCATGAAATTCCATCACTAGTCTAGTTGGGATGTAGTTGGAGGAGGTGAACTAAGAGTGGATACAACAAAGGTAGAAGTTATCATGAATTGATCCACACGTAGGAGTGTCCCAATGACTAGAAGCTCTGTGAAAGCAATACAAGAAATGAGGAAGTTTATTTCAGCCTTCTTCGCAATTGCAACACCTCTACATATAGATGTAGCAATGGGTAAGAACTTTCATTGGGGTAAGTAACATGATAGTGTTTTTTATTCATTTAAATATAAAATCAATGATGCATTGGGCCTTGATCTTCCTAATTTGTAACAACCATTCAAAGTTGAAAGAAATGCAAGTATGTTATGGGGTCAATTTTGTTACAAGCAAGCTTGTTTGTTATCAATTAGAGGTATTTTCTTCAATAGTAAAAGGGTATCATTTTATCATAAATGTACGCACTAGTTATAGCAATAAATTAATGGAAACATTATTTGTTGGGTGCATATTGACCACAAACCTCTTCAATTTTTGCAAGCACAAAACAAATTATAGTAAGCAAAACATTACAAATAGATGGGATTTCTTCAACAATTCCATTTGGTGATCAAGTACAAGAAGGGAAACACAAATGTAATGGCAAATATGTTATCTAGACCTCCAATAATGCAAGTATTAGATTTGACAACAATCTCACAACTTGTGATTTCCACGAAAGAGACTTATGAGTAAACATATGCACAAGATGCACACTCTTAAGGAGACTATCCAGCAATTGCAAGCCAAGAATGTTGATAATGAATACAAGAATGGATGCTACCTCAAGGATGGGCTACTCTACACGTGGGATAAGTTATGTGCACCAAAAGAGGAAAGACTTCTTTTGCTAAGGGTAACTCATACTTCAAAGCGTTTAAGACACTTTGGTGTTTATAAGATCATGGCTCATTTGCAAAGGTATGTGTATTTATCTAATATGCAAGATGAAGTATCTTAGTTCATTAGAGGATGTAAATTATGTTGTAAAAGCAATCCTAAGGTTAGGAAATAAGGATTGTACATACCACTCCTTGTACCTACCAGACCATGGGAAAGCATTTTGATGGATTTTTTAGGAGGATTACCTATGTCCAAGCATGGCCATGACTATTTATTTATTGGTGTACACAAATAGTGAAAGGGCATGAAGCAACTAAGTTTTTATTTGCTAATGTTTGGGCGCATCTTCCCATCCACAAACCAGTGAGTAAACAAAAGTTTTCAATAGGACTTTGGTGGTGTTGATATGTGATTATAACAAGTATCCAAGGACTTGGAATGAATATTTAACGTTACATTCAACACTCTTACAATCAAGTAATACATACATCCAATAATAAGTCATTGTTTGAAGAATGATTGGGCTATTTTCCAGTGAATTGTCTTGATGTTGAACTGGAATAATAGGCAAGGGTAGAGAGACAATTCAAAGGTAACAAGAGCAAAAAAAATCTTTGAGAGGATTAGGCAAATCCATCTCAAAATGAAGGATCAATTGGAGAAGTCTCAAATCAAGTAGAAGGTTAGGCATGACCAACACTAAAAAAAGCACACACTCAAGGTGGGTGATAAGGTATGGTTATACTTGAGCAAGGAAAGACTTTATAAGAACAAGCTAGGAAGCTCAAGCCTCTAAAATATGGCCCATTCTCCATCTGGAAACAAATTGGTGAAAATGATTTTAGGGTTGATCTACCCTCATTCATGAAAATGTATTCAGTTGTAGATTGTGAGAATTTTGATTTGTACGACCCATACATGATAGATGAGGAAGAAGAACAATTACTACCCTCTATAGATATCTTTCTTCTTCAAGTTTATGATGGATATCATCCAAATTTTACCCAAGTAGGAAAAAATAATGCTACTTTTCACTTACGTGCTATCTTGTGCATTGAAAATGGATTTGCGATCTGCTCCTCTCTTACTAAGTTTCATTTGTTGTTCTATAATTTCTTTTATGGGCAAGCTTTCATTGCGCTTAGCAATAGCTTTATAGGAGCTTTTAGTTCCATCTTCTTTGCCTTTTAAAGGTTTTCGTTGATGCACCACAATGTTAAGGACAAAGTTTCAGTAGGCCACATCTCCGCCCACAAACTATTTGATGGAAAATTAAAAAACAACATTCTCAGGAACAATTTCCTCGCTTGATTTTTCCAACAATTTCCATTCGCAGTTAGATAAACATTCTGTATTTTATGTTCGTTTCAGATCTACATTCTTCTTCGCAGTCTCCACAAATGATAAAAAAAAAATCAACCACTCAATCTATTTTAGTATAACAACGTGCATTGTGCATTATTCCGCTGTAACCAGACGCTAATAATAGTTACCAAATCTGAAATATAGGATTTAAAATAAAATTATATCCATAACACTTTAATCAATATAACAAGATATAATATATCACTAATCATAAAAAAAAATATGGGTGGGAAAGTCACACCCTAAAATGACCAAACTGAGCTAAAGAAGCCTTGGGAAGAGCATAGCTCATTGAAGACCACCACACGGCTAAACAAACCACAATTTAAAAAACTCAAGTGCACATCAATCAAAAAGAGAAAAAGATAAAAACACAAACAACAAGGAGTCCATTAAGTAGCAGCATTGACAAACATGGCGGCAGGCAGAGGTGGAGAATCTTCAATATATTTTGTCATATTTGTGAATGTCGCTTATTTAAGCTTATTCTTTGTAAGTTTTATTGTGATCCTTAATTCTCTTTTGCAATGATTTGCCATTCTTGCCTAAGAATCTTAATAAGAATGATGGATACAAATTTGATTACACTTGGAACGAGATTTTTTCTATTTTTAAATCTTAGCTTCACTTTTTAATCCCTTTTATTCCCCTTAAAGATTGATCAAGTAATAGGATCTAAAACATCAGGGTTAAAATCTTTCACACAACTGATACTAGAAAAATCCTTCATCACATGTATAATATATATAACTAAGGTGCCCAACCATCTGTCATAAAAATGAAAACATATTTATTCAAAGATTTATCCGTGCACAAAACAATAGGCAATCCCAACATTACACTCCACACCACAATGTGAGGATGCTAAGCTCTTATCATAGGGGTTTTTAAGAAGAAACTACAAATATTCTCTTTAAGCATCTTTTGGCCTTCTTGGGCATTTTTGTCCCGTCATCCATGGGAGATTCTTGAGGTTTCCAATTGTGTGCAACATGCCGTGCTAATCATTTGTATATGGGAACAACCCAATTCGAGCCATGTAGACAATAAATTTCTCAAGAACCTATATGCACTTAACAAGATGGGCAATGCATTACTCTAGTTTGAAGTGAGAGGGGAGGGCATCATGAGGGGACCATGCTCCCTAGGGCAAATACTAATGGGGTTAAGACGTTTGTGTGGAGAGTGCCTCCTGAGTATAGAAGTATAAGCTTGGAACTTGCAAGTTTTTAAAATATTATTGCTCATTTTAAAGGTGAAAATTTGTCATTTCTGAAAATGACATCATTATTAGTCATTTTAAATTTGAAAAAAGTTTCAATTTTTAAAATATAACTATCATTATTCATGAGTAAAAATATTAATTAAAATAAATTATTATTTTTGGTGAAATTTTATTTGGGTTTTTTAAGTTATTTCAAGATGATCATAAATAATCATTACTTCAATATATATATCTAAATTTTAACGCGTGCACGCACACACACACACACATACAACTCTTTTACATTAATAATAATTTTGAGACAATGGATGATTTATTAAGTACTACACTCATCAAAAGCTTTGGCAATGGGGTAGAGGGTGAGAAGCCCAAAGCAGTGAATTATATTCACCATTCCTCCCCCCTATTAACAAATGCTTATAATCGTTGTGTGGTAAAGTGGGTAGCCTTGTCTTGTGATTATTATCAAAAATATATGAGAGAAAATGTCATTCAAGTAATGACTACTCATGGAGATCATTTAGATAATGACTAAAACATATATGAATAAAAATCCCACACAAATTAATATCTTATTGTGACACAATTAATTGAACTTACAAATATAAAAATATACAAATGATTTTGCTAATAGGCGTTCTACAATGATGGTAGTAATTGCATGCATTTGGGATTGATTGGTATTTAAGACTCACTTATCTTGAGTAGGGAGTAATGATTATGTCGATAGGCATTCGACAATGGCAATAAGGGAGTGCAATGGATTGAATTGCTCATATTATATTCGATCTCAAATTTGACATCCATTTGACCGTCATAGGGAAATCTAAACTTTAAAATTTGACATCCATTTGGCTATCACTTAGAAGTTTTTTTTTTATTTTTGTGGCTTAGAGAAGTTAATTATAAAAAAAAATATCATGATCATATGGTGGATTTTGGAGATAATTTTTTCACAAAACAAAACAAAAATCGAGACCAACACTGTGATATAGCTAGATTGATGTCATTTGTCACCAAACAATGGAAAATTCGTGGATAAGGTAATGGATTATTAATTAATGTGGTATGTGAAAATCCAAGATAATATTTCAGAGAGATGGATTTAAGATATTTGTACTAGTCTATTCTATATGAGGACCCAATGAGTAGAGAGATAGGGACTGTAATGGAGTAAATAGTTCACAATTATGTTCGATCTTAAATTTAACATCCATTTGACCATCGTAAAGGAATTTCAACCCTAAATTTGACATTTATTTGTCGATAACATAAACAAAGTCTAAAACACAATATTGAAAATACCCTAAACTAACTCCGCACGGCACAAATGTGACAACATAACGATATAATTCACATTATGAGACAAATATTATAATCAATCCTCTTTCATCACATAGTTCCCCATGCATTGTCATTGTGTCACAAATAAGAGGGGGAGATGCATGAATTTATAGAGCTTGAAGGCTATCATAAATGTAAGTAGTTGGCCTACAATCATAAATTAAAGTGGTTGCATAAATGCAAGTGGTTAGCCATCATCATTCATGTAAGTGTGCAACTTGAATTTTAGTGCAAGTTATATATTTTAAATGTGGATATTTTCTAAATAAGAAAATAACAAAATCTAGAGAAATTAGTCTAATTAAACTTAAGTACTAAGGTGTAACTATAAATTCACACCAACATGCTCTCTAAGTGTAATTTTAGAAGTGTGTACAAAAATGAGGCTAAACCTTTGAAATGGGTCTTGACATTAGACTTTATGAGATACCCATGTACAATGAAAACAAAAATCTACTCTAAAAAAAAAGATGTGCCACGAGGATCTTACCTAGAAAGTAGTACGACATATAATATCTGCCAAAAAATAGTGAGATGCACCTCAAGGATCTCACCTAAAATGCAGTGCATAACACCCCCTTAATGTTGAACTGGATTAGGTGGATAAAAAATCTCAAGAGTGACAATAGAAGGTTGTCAATGATGGTATAGAAGCAGGGGATACACTTCAAGGATCTCTTAGTTGATGCTGAGAAATTTGTTACATGGATCCAAATATACACCAAAAAATAAATAGATGTTGGGGGCACCAAATATAGCTCACCACAAAAAGTTTAACTATCAAGAAAACCATCACAAGATGAGATTTGCTCCAACAAGGAGCATTTCTAGGCAGTATGAACTATGTGCAGATGATGCAACTCAATAGTGGAGGAACCATACCAGTAGAGTCCATGCAAGAAGTATTGATGATGTTGCTATAACTAATCATCAATCCATTCCAGATCAACATGGCTGGTGGAAGAAGACACCTGCAAGTGTTTTGGTGCCATGTACACAAATGATATATGCAAGGAAACATCTGAATCAAATTCTTGACTCTCATGCTTGTATGGATCTGATGGTGTGTTACAACTCTCATGCTTCAAAAAAGTAACTTCAAGTCTATCATGCTTGAGTGAAGGAAAAGGTCTCTTCTGATAGAAGCAATCTCCGATCTCTTTTCACTGAGTGAATCTAAAGATGGCTCGGAACTCTCATGCCTAAGTATAATATTTAAAATATATATTTGACAAATAGCTCAAACACCCAAATGTAGTAGGGTTGTGTTGCTTGATGTCCTCTTGAAGTATAGAGTGAACAAAAATTGATACAGAGCACACAGAAAGTGGTTCCGAAAAAGAAGTGGAAACACTTGCTCAATAACCAATTCCAAGCAAGCAATCCCACGAACAAGTTGGATGGGAAACATTGATGATCTAGAAGCAAATGTTATTCCTCTTGATGCTTTTAGTGCGGTGTTTGGAAATCCTTATATCTTAGGGATGTTATTTTCATGAGGGCGAACAAGTATTAATGGGTCAGGAATGGAATCAATTGTCATCAAGGCACATCAGAGCAATCTCAAGTATGCCCTTGTAAATGTCAACCAAGTAAAAAGACTCGTTCAAGCAAATAATTAGTTTTGTTTACTTCTTTTGAAGGATAAGCAAGAAGATAGGTTCGAGATATATGAAATTGATAGTGCTAACAAGGGATTGAAGGGATTGGATGAGTTGTTGAATTCTTTTGAAAATATCCAAACTCCTAAAATTTTGCCTCCAAAAAGGGAAGTAGAGCATGAGATTCAATTGTTTTATAAATCTCCTCTACTTAACATTGATTTGTATATGCAATCACTTTTGGAGAACAACGATGTTAAGAAACAACTTCAAAATAATAAGGCATCATATGCCCAAGTACTTCAGCATATGGATCACCCATTGTGATGGTACAAAAGAAGGAAGGCTCTTGGAGAATGTGCATAGATTATAGATCTTTAATTAAAATCATCATAAAGAATAGATATCCACATCCACGAATTGATAACTTGTTGAACCAACTCCAACATGTTAAGTACTTCACAAAGTTGGATCTCAAATCAAGGTATCATTAAGTTCGTATAAAGGAGGATGTATGGAAGAGAACCTTCAAGACAAAACAAGGTTTGTAGAATGGTTGGTACTTTCATTTAGTTTATGTAATGCACCTGCTACATTCATGAGATTAATGAATTAAGTATTAAAACTTTTCATAAATACATGTCATAGTGTATCTAGATGATCATATGGTTTTTAGAACTACATGAGAAGAATATCTAACTCATTTGAACCAAAATTTACAAGTGTTGCAAAAAAAAACTACTATTGTGCAATATGAAAAAATGTGAGCATGAAAAATCGTCACTAGTCTAGCTAGGACATCGTTGGAGGAGAACTAAGAGTGGATACAATAAAGGTAGAAGATATCTAAATTGACCCACACCTAGGAGTGCCACCATGACTAGAAGGTTTGTGAGAGCAATACAAGACATGAGAAAGTTTATTTCAGCTTTCTTCGCAATTGCAGCGCCTCTACGTACAGATGCAACAATAGGTGAGAACTCTCATTGGGGTAAGGAAAATGATAGTGCTTTTGATTCATTTAAATATAAAATCAACGATGCACTGGGCCTTGTTCTTCCTAATTTGTAACAACCATTCGAAGTTGAAACAAATGCAAGTATGCTATGGGGTCAATTTTGTTGCAAGCCAACCTATTTGTTATCAATTAGAGATATTTTCTTCAAAAGTAAAACGGTATCATTTTATTATAAATAAATGTATGCACTAGTTCAAGCAATAAAATAATGGAAACATTATTTGTTGGATGCATATTGACCACAAACCTCTTCAATTTTTTGCAAGCACAAAACAAATTGTAATAAGCAAAACATTACAAATAGATGGAATTTCTTCAACAATTCCATTTGGTGATCAAGTACAAGAAGGGAAACGCAAATGTAATGGTAGATATGTTATCTAGGCCTCCAACAATGCAAGTATTAGCTTTGGCAACAATCTCACAACTTGTGCCTTCCACAAAAGAGGCTTATGAGTAAACATATGCACAAGATGCACACTCTTAAGGAGACTTTCCAACAATTAGAAGCCAAAAAGGTTGATAATGAATACAATGATGGATGTTATCTCAAGGATGGGCTACTCTACATGTGGGATAAGTTATGTGTGCCAAAGGAGGAAAGTCTTCTTTTGCTAAGGGAAACTCATACTTCGAAGCCTTTAGGACACTTTGGTATTGATAAGATCATGGCTCATTTGCAAAGGTATGTGTATTTGTCCAATATGCAAGACGAAGTATCTTAGTTCATTAGAGGATGTAAATTATGTTGTAAACGTTGAGAGGATCCTCCATGAACAAGTTAGTAAATAATTGCAAATACATGAAATAAATTATGAAAATCAACAATATATTAACTCAAATAAGCAGAACTGAATTATCATGGCTAAATTGTAGAATCACTGGTCTCTTCGAAGGGGCAACCTCCTTTGAGAAAGCTCAATTCAATACAATTCACGAATGCCTTCATTGGTTCTTAACACTTATATACTAATTCTATTCTAACAACTATTCTTCCCATGCATGTGGGATAATACAAATGTGCTCCAGGGACGACTTACAAAGCATATGCGTCTATCGCAAATTCTACACTAATAATGCAAAGAGAAAGGTAAGACACGAGTTCCTAACATCCCCTCCCTCTTGGAAAAAGCTTTGTCCTCAAAGCTTCAAATGTGGGAAGCCTTGATGAATTTGGAATAATGGTTCCCATGTGGCATCTTTGGGTTGCATGCCATGCCACTGGATTAAGACTTTTGTGATGGAGCGGGAGCAAAGTTGTTGAGTGCGCCAGCCCAAGACTACTTCCAGTTCGAGAAGAAGGGAGCCTTCATTATCAAGTTCTGGTAAAACTATTTGCACTCTAATGTTGGTTCCAAGAACTTTCTTCAAACGGGAGACATGAAAGACTAGGTGAATGCAGGAGGAAGGTGTAAGCTCCAACTTGTAAGCAACAAATCTACTCTGTTGGAGAACCTTATATGGGCCATAAAACTTAAGTGCAAGCTTGTGACACCCTTTTTGTTTAAGAGATGAGTGTATGTGTGGTTACAGACGAAGAAAAATCATATCACCAAGTTTAAATGTGCGCTTAGAGCAGTGTTGATCAACTTGTTGCTTCATGTGATTCTGTATCAGATGGAGATTCCCTGTAGGGTGCGGAGAATTTGATCCCGATGCAAAGAGTAGTGTCAACTACCTGAACCGGTAAACTGTCGAGTGCATACTGGAGGAATGGTGGGAGTGCTTGACCATAAACCGCTTCATATGGAGTCATTTTAGTACAGGTGTTACCACCATTCTGCAAGAAATAACCATTTGACCCACTGATGTTGTTGCTTTGTGACAAAACAATGAAGATAGGTTTTCAAATATTTATTGATGATTTCAATTTGGCCATCAGTTTGTGGATGATAGCCCAAACTCATTTTCAATTGTGTACCAAGATGCTTGAAGAGTTCTTGCCAAAAATGGCTTATGAAGGTAGAATCACGATCTGAGACAATAGAGGCAAAGACACCATGGAGTTGGAATATGTGATCAAGAAATGTTTGCGCAATGGTGGAAGCAATGTAGGGATGGGCCAAAGTGCAAAAATGAGCATATTTGGAAAGGCGATCCACTACAACGAGAATCACTTATTTGCCGCCAAATTTGGGGAGGCCTTCAATAAAATACATGGAAATGTTGATCCAAATATGTGTGGGAATTGGAAGTGGTTGGAGTAGACCAGGTGGGGCAACTGTTTCGCCGTTAGTGTGTTGGCAAGAATCACATTCAGCAACAAATGTTTTGATAACCTGCTTGAGGCCTGGCCAAAAGAAATTGTGGTGAACCGGCTCATATGTTTTCAAAAAACCTGAATGACCAGCGAAAGGGGAAGCATGCATCTCTTGAAAACTAAGTGTTTAAACTTGGAGCCTGTTGATAACAAAAGGCAACCTTTACGTCGTAATGTGTGGCCATCCCAAGTATAGTGAGGTTTAGCAGATGGATCAACAGATAGTTGAAGAATGAGTTGTTGGGTTGGGTTGTCATTATGCCACTCATTTTGAAGATCATGAAGCCATAAGGAAATGGGAAGAAAGACTACATAGAGGTGCATTAGGTCTTCGAACTAGCGAGAGAGAGCATCGACCACCAAATTTTTCTTACCTTTTTTGTAGGTAATTTCATAATCATATCCCATGAGTTTAGAAACCCATTTCTATCAATCTGGGGAAGATACCTATTTTAAAAAATATTTGAGGCTTTGATGGTCGATTTTGATGTAGAAGTGTTGGCCAATCAAATATGGACGCCATTTGTGAACTGCATGCATGATAGCCATCATCTCTGTCATATGTGGAACATACCAAATTGCGTCCAATGAGGGCCTTACTGGTGAAGGTGATGGGGCGGCCTTCCTGCATAAGTACAGCACCAAGACCCGTTCGACACACATCACACTCAAGCACAAACAGCTTGGAGAAATCAATCGTGGCCAAGACTGGTGTGGTGCACATGGCATGTTTAAGGTTGGCAAATGCTTGGGTCGATGCGGGTGTCCATACAAATGCATCTTTCTTGAGCATAGTTGTCAATGGAGCTGCAATTTTGCCATAATCCTTGACAAATTTTCAGTAGTACCCTTTTAGACCAAGAAATACACGTAAGCTTTTGAGGATCTTTGGTTGTGGCCAATTTGTCATCGCTGCAATTTTGGTGGGGTCGACACGAACACCATCAAATGCGACAATATGTCCTAGATACTCAACCTCTGTTTGCCCAAAAGAACACTTTGAATGTTTGGCACATAGGTGGTTGGCAACAAGAACTCCCAAGGTGGTGTCGATGTAGAGGTGATCCTCCCATGTAGGACTATAGATGAGAATGTCGTCAAAGAAGACCAAGATAAACTTCTGCAACAAGGCGCAGAATACTTGGTTCATCAAACTTTGGAAGGTAAAGGGGACATTAGTAAGCCCAAATGGCATGACAAGGAACTCATAGTGGTTGTCATATGTGCAAAAGGTTATCTTGGGAATGTCGACGTCATGAAGACGAATTTGGTGATACCCCAAGTGCAAGTCCAATTTGGAGAAAAATTGTGCACCATGGAGTTCATGAAGGAACTCATCGATGACAGGAATGGGAAACTTATCCTTGATGGTTAGTTTGTTCAAATCCCGATAATCAATGCAGAGGCACCAAGAGCCATCCTTCTTACAAACAAGCAAGACTAGTGAAGAATACAAACTAGTGTTGGGCCAAATGACCCCAGCGTGCAGGAGATCATGGATGATCTTTTCAATCTCAATCTTTTGGTGAAATACCAGTAGGGCCGAATGTTGGGAGGTGCATTGTCAGGAAGTAGTGGGATACAATGGCCTAAGGCCAATGAGGCAGCAATCCTGTGGGTTCCTCAAAAACTGTGGCATGTTTGACCAAAAGCTTGTGCAAGTCAAAAGGTGGGTGAGACTCTGGTGGTGAAGTACTATGAAGAGAAAAGAGTTGGGCAATTACGTCGTGGGATCCCCGTTTGAGAAGTTTCTCCATGCAATGAGAACTGACAATGTTGGTGGAGCCACGAAGGCCTTGTAGGGTGTATTTTTGTCCATTCTCTGAGAACTGCATCCATAGCTCTGAAAAATCCCAAAGGATGGGTCTAAGGGTTCATAACCGTTGGGTACCGAGAACATCACATCCACCTAAAGATAACGCAAATATGTTGGCCTAAATTTTATAGTCGTCCATTGAAATACGAACATTACGACACTTGCCCTTGCAGGGTAATGTGCATCCATTGGCAATCATGACCTCAAAACTAGAACAAGGGTGGATAAAACAATTTGCTTGCTTAGCTACCCGAGGGTCGATGAAGTTGTGAGTGTTCCCAGAGTTAATAAGGATGGTGAGGAGTTGCTTCTTAAAATAACCTTTGATACGCATTGTTTGGGGGTAGTGACTCCCGCCAAAGCATGCATGGAGATTTCAGGAGGGGAATCTGAGTGCATAAAAGCATTAGCTTTTTGTGCAATCTCCTCGATGGTATCCTCATAATCTTCGGTATCTGGTGGAGAATCGACATCTAGCATGTACAATTTTTGCTCTATGCATTTGTGCCCTAGAACCCATTTATCATCACAATTGTAACAAAGCCCTTTTTCATGATGTACATGCATTTCGGCTTCTATGAGCCGTTTGATGGGGGTTGTCCTAGTGTTGGGCTGCTGAAAAGAGGGCTTGGATGGTGCCCAATTATAAGTGCGATGCTGGGAGGTGATTTTGTCTTCAGCAAGCTTTGTGAGACCCAAGGCTGCCATCATGGTGTGACGTTGGAACATTTTGACCTCAGAGCAGATGGGCTCTTTGAGGCTCATCTTATAACCCTTCGATGTGATTAGTCAGTTTTTTAAATTCAATTTGATAATCATGAACGGTGTCTATCGACGGAGTTTGGTGAGGGCTCCCATAAAATCCTCGAATGTGTCACAACCAAACCTACCCAAAAGTAGGGATGCAAAAGTTGTCCAATCAAGTTCATCGTTTGATTTGATATCCCAATAGTATTATTGGAGTGCTTTTTGTTCTAAGTGGAAGGAAGCGATTGGGACTTTGTTGACAAGATAAGTATTGTGAAGGTTGAAGTATTGCTCGGTGTGATAAAGCCAACCTGTAGAATCTATACCATTGAACCTCGAAAAGCCCAATTTGGGCCCACGTGGTGTGTGGGTGGAAGTGAAAGTAATATCGGAAGAAGACTCCTACAATTCGCTGAGCACAAGGCCATTCTGTTGATTCAGTCCACGCATCATATCGATTAAGTCAATGACTTGGGCCTTCAAGGTTAAGATTTCTTCCTCCATAATCTTGGTGCCTACACGGGTGGCTACCATAACCTATTAATTTTTTTTTTCTTTTTATTTTTATTTTTACTAGTTTCTGTCAAATGTCTGGTAGCAAGTCCTCTGATAGTCTTCTGATACTCTGTTGATAGTCTTCTGCAACTGATAGGATGGAAATGAGCCCTAAGTTTGAACGACTGCCTAAAGGTTTTTAGAAATCTATCTAGCCACCAATGTTGTCTGAACAAGTACCGCTTTCCAGAAAATTTCTGGTCATGGATTTATCCCTAAATGACAACTCTTGGTTTTCTTCACCGGTGGGAACTAATCAATCAGAACGAGATTGTTGGCCTTTTTGTTGGCAGATCCTCTCAATGGGCCAACGACTTCGAGGTTCCTATGGTACTCTTCACAATGAGTTTTAGGGCTTACACCTAAGCACTTCCCACAGTTATGCGAACCGATTTTTACCATGATCCGAAATAGATGATATGATCTGGAGTAAAAATAACACAATGTGATTGAGCAAAAACACTGTTAATACTCGTAGTGATGACAATATGTTGTTAAAATGAAATTGCAGATCTGAAATGTGGCACAGTAGGGTTGGAAAAAGATCAATTACCACTTTTTGATCATCGAGAAGATGTTACAGCAAGGTGAGAGCATACAGTGGGTAGCAAATTAAAAAAATTGGCCCTAGAAAGCAATTTAATACCATATGAGAGGATCCTCCCTGAACAAGTTAGCAGCTTATTACAAATAAACAAAATAAACTATGAAAATCAACAATATATTAACTCAAATAAGCAGAATTGAATTACAATCGTTGAATTACAGAATCGTTGGCCTCTTCGAGGGAGCAAGCTCTATTCGATACAATTTGTGGATGCTTTCATTGGGCCTTCACACTTACTTAAATACTAATCTATTCTAACAATTATTTCTTCCCATGCATGTGGGATAATACAAATGTGCTCCAGGAACGACTTACAAAGCATATGTATCCATAACAACTACTACACTAATAATACAAAGAGAAAGGTAGGACATGGGTTCCTAACAAAAGCAAACCTAAGGTTAGGAAATAAGGATTGTACATACCACTCCTTGTACCTACCAAACCATGGGAAAAGCATTTTGATGGATTTTCTAAGAGGATAACTCATGTCCAAGCATGGCCATGACTATTTATTTATTGGTGTATAAAAACAATGAAAGGGCATGAAGCAACTAAGCTTTTCTTTTCTAATGTTTGGCCGCAATTTGAATTACCAAAGCCTATTGTTTTAGACAAACTCTAGATTCTTGAGAAAATTTTGGACAACCTTATGGGGCAAGATCGATACCAAGCTCCAACGAAGCACATCATTCCATCCACAAACCAATGGGCAAACAAAAGTTGTCAATAGGACTTTAGTAATGTTGATAAGCGATTATAACGAGTATCCAAGGACTTGAATCTTTAGCATTACATTCAGCACTCATACAATCGAGTAGTACATACATCCAGTAATAAGTCATTGTTTGAAGCATGATTGGGCTATTTGCTAACTAATTGTCTTGATGTTGCAATGGAATAACAAGAGTAGAGAGACAATTCAAAGCTGACAAGAGCAAAAAAAATCATTGAGAGGATTAGGCAAATCCATCTCAAAGTGAAGGATCAATTGGAAAAGTCTCAAACCAAGTACAAGGCTAGGCTTGACCAACAATGAGAAGAACACACACTCAAGATGGGTGATAAGGTATGGTTATACTTGAGCAAGGAAAGACTTTAAGGACAAACTAAGAAGCTCAAACCTCTAAAATATGGTCCATTCGCCATCTTGAAACAAATTGGTGAAAATGCTTTCAGGGTTGATCTACCCTCATTCATGAAAATGTATTCAATTGTAGATTGTGAGAATTTGCATTTGTACAAACCATACATGCTAGATGAGGAAGAACAATTACTACCCTCTATAGAAGACTTGGTTGTCAACATGCATGGAGAGTTGGAGGAGGATGTAGTGTTGCAGTAGAAAGAGAAACTTACAAGGACCACAAGAGTATTAGCAGCGTGGCCTCAAGAGAGAGACGCCAAGACAACCAACATGGTACTCCAAGGAGAAAGTGGAAGAGTTGTATCCACATCTCTTCTCCCACTGAAGCTTTTGTGGGACCAAAAGCCTCTTAGAAAGGGTGATATGATGCATAAGGACCCAAAAAAACAATCCATTCATTAGACAACACGATCAAAATCCAGTTTCAAACATCGACAAAACTTTTGAGTTCTAAGATTGGTGACAAAACTGCCACTTAATGCATGGGACGACTACATAATCACCAATTCCTGTGAAGTGGTGGTTTCGAAACTGTCAATTTGCACTAATAAGCAGTTTCGTCTAGGGTGACTGTACAAGTATGATACAAACAAAGCAAGAGTCTTTTTAGAATCTCAATTGGTCGGAGATCCTTTAATGCATGAAAGGGCATTTCCAGGGATGATAATAAAATGACACAGATATATAGAATCATCAATCGTTGAATAAAGTCAGTGTTCAGTAGCAAGTAGAAAGGATTGGAGAAAGGCAAAATAAGAGAGATTGTGAGCAGGACAACAATTGTTGTAATTTCTCTAATAATCTCATTGTATTCAGTGTTTGGCCATAAGAAGATAGGGAGCAATGCATTGGCCTCTTCCAACTGGTTTTCTCCTATCCTTGGGTTTTCCAAATCAAAAATTTGCCGTGTCTCTGTGTTTGTGTGTTTTGTTCATGTTTCTTGCATTCATGGTTCAATTTTGAAAGTATTATTTTTCATCTTCAAACAACATATTGCAATAATTCTAGGTCATTTGAATGAATTGGACTATCATTTTGAAGTAAATTCGAAGTAGAACATCAAATTTTGAATCTGTGAATTATAGCAAGCTTGTACAAGAGTTTATAGATCAAGTGCCCTCTCAAAAAGCTCCTTCAACAACAAGTTCACTAATGATTGATGGTCAATTCCAGCAATTTCAATGTCTTCTATTTTCCAGTAAGCCTGGTGCCAATCTGATTGGTTGCATAATCAACTATGGCTCCCTATCCCTTGTTTTATATTGGAGATAGGTTGCATACCATTCCAGCCTCCTCCATAGGATTCAATGCTTTGCCCAATAGGAAGTTTCTATATTTCTTGTTGCATGATGCTCAAACCCTTTTTAATCTTCATAGCAACCATTGAAATTTAGGTTCCCCATATCAATGTAATTCGCTTTTCTGATGTGTTGTAGAAATACATGTTTTGTAATATGGCATCTCATGGGGAGTTGGGACTGATCCATAGCCTCCATCCCATTTTTGTGGCAACAGCCTTATTGGGAATTCTGATATCTTTGAGATTAAGGCCCACTGCATTTATTTGGCTTGATTACTTCACTCCTCTCAGAAAATTCTTTTGAATATCAATAAGAGAGACACCACATGTTTGAGAATAGGAAAGAGAATACGAAGATACAAGGAACAACTCAAAGAACATCCTGCAATAATTGGATAAGTCTTGCAATCCTAAGCCATATGATAGTCCACTTCTCAAATTTGTAGATTGATCCCCAAATGGTATTCATGAATTTCCAATAAAGAGGAATCCCTAGTTTAAAAATGGGGAGCACA
Organism: Torreya grandis; assembly: GCA_037957365.1. Classification (NCBI taxonomy): domain Eukaryota; kingdom Viridiplantae; phylum Streptophyta; class Pinopsida; order Cupressales; family Taxaceae; genus Torreya; species Torreya grandis. The sequence continues at coordinate 2,136,692 of JARHVA010000673.1, read as the reverse complement.
CTCTTCAAATTCTAAAATCCGAAGGATATCCTTCCTTTGTTGTGCTAAGATGTTGACAAAAATGACACTAAATTTTTTCCTGTTTATTTGTTGTCAGAAAGCTTCCTCACATTTTCTTATAAGGTTTTTGACATGTTTGATTTCCCAAACAATGAGCAGTAAGAGGGGGTTGAGAGCAACAAAGTGTTATCTTCTAACCAAAATTTTGAATACCTTAGCCCTCTTTCTGTTGGGAGGTCATGCAACTTTCCCTTGGATTTTGCTTCTACCATCAACCTGTTTAGAGTTTCCCCATGATGATGCTTACGGGATCCCCCTGCTTTAGACCTTGGTTTGAGACAAATTGATCTCCCACATCACCAGCGACGGAGATAGAAAGGTAGGAGTGGCATGCAACTATTTATCCAAGCTATCACTTTATTGTTTAAACCAAAAGCCTCCAAATGTTTGATATAAAAGACCAACTGTCCTTGTCAAAGGCTTTTGACATGCCAAGCATTAATAGAATTCCGGGGCTTTTCTAAACCTTGAGGGAGTGGATGATTCTCTTAACTGCTAGTATATTGTATGTTATTTGTCTACCAGGGCAAAAAGCCGACTGTGTCAGAGATTAGATTAGGTAGAATAGGCTTCAGTCTCCTTACAATCAGCTTAGAAAGAATTTGGATAGCCATCAGTCTCTTGCAAACAGCTTAGAGAGAATTTGGATGGGCTTCATTCATTATCAGTGTAGAGAGATTTTGGTAGACCATGTTGCCAAGTTCAATTGGCCAATATTGATCCAGAGCTTCAGCTTTTGCCACCTCTGGTATTAAGATCAACCGGGTGGTGTTCATGCTCCTAAGTGTCATTTCTTTCTTCCAAGAATCCTCTATGACAACAAGCATGTTCTTTTTTATAATTGACGAAAACAATTTGATAGAATGACGTCAAAAAGCCATCCGAGCCTGAGGGCTTTGTCCTTATGAAAGGAGAAGACAAATGCTTTGAGTCCTTCTTCAATTGCAGGCCTCATAGCGACCTGAATGTCCACTTCCCTAACTATTTTCAGAATATGATGAGTTAGAGCTTGTTGTCCCCTTTGTTTAGCAGTGTTGCTCAAACCATATGTGTGCAGGTCTTTAAAAAGTTTGTTGGGTATTGATCATTGCTAGCCGTTTTTGTATGTAGTTTATATGTTGCTTATTGAGTTTGTTGGGTGTTCATATTAAAAGTATGTTGGGTGTTGTTTTGATTTTTTGGTATGGAGTTTATATGTTGCTTATTGAGGACTGAGTGCAAGGATTTGGTGTTTAAGTCCCCTTGCTTGAACCTTATCTGCCTAGATATTTGTTTCCAATAACATTTTTTTCTTTGTTGAGATAAAGGAAGCTCTTGGATTAGCTTTTGTTCCTGTGCAGTTATTGCATCTATAAAGCAATGTCCCTGATTTGTTTTTGTATAGAGGCGAAGTATTCTTGCAGGTTTGCTAAGGGTTTACATATTACCAAACACTTGGTAGCCTATACAATCATCTTCATTTTGACATAGGTTCAACTTGCCCATAAACTAGTACATTTCATATTCAAGTGGGTCATCCACATGGCTTCAAATGCAAGCTTCAGCGTCCTTGGTCTACAATTATTGGAAACATTTTCCCCGGTATTAGCCAATGGTCAGACAGTTGTGCCATGCACCTTTATTGTCAAATGTCTCTGTGAAGCGAGCCACTTATTAGATACAATGACCCTTTCCAGTTTTGAAAAAATTTATTGTCTGCATTTCCTTCTGTTGGTCAATATATACAATCCTTGTGCATAATTCAAATCTATCATGGATCCTCTTTATATGAGTTGGTAAGGTAGTCAGCAGTTCACTAGTTCAAACCATGTCCTTCTTTCTCCTCTTCAACGAACTTGAGTGTGTTGAAATATCTTATGGTATAGGCTTATGGGCAACGTTTTGCATGACCCAAAAGGAGAGCCGATTTATCATGACAACTATGTTGTTTCCGTACCGTGGTCTATACACACTGACTACATAGAAATATAATTTGAACTCATGCAAGTAGAAATTAGAAACCAATCCCCAAGGGAAAAATTGGTGCGTAGGGAATACCTTGATGGGTTCCAAAGGACCATGGTTTGAGTGTTGGGGCAATAAATTTGTTGCTTGCTGCCCCATATGTCTGGATACTTAGTTTGACTTAGACTTTCCCAGTCTTGTTTCTTCCTGAAGGAGGATGAGATTGATTTTTTCCATTCTCTCATTGTCTTTGACAAATTGACGTTTATTGGGCACACCTATGCCTCTCATGTTCCATGAGGGTATTTACATTCCACAAAGGGTGTGATGTAAGAGGAACCTAAAATTTGATCCAAGGCATCCTCTAAAGCCTATGGTTCCCGAATCATACATGCCTGGACTCTTGCTTGGCTTGAGATATGTCAAAATCTATCTTGCAGATAATGGTTTTCTTTTTTTTGAAGGCGTGCTTTGCTGGTAGAATTACTGGTTTATTATCAGCAAGAAGTCTATACTACTTTGCCTCTTGCTGCTGATTTAGAGGTGTCAACGATGGAAATGAGTTGGATTGGTTCCTTTGCTTTTCCTTGTTGCTTTTCGTTGCTTTTATGATGTTGTTGTTCTATGATCTTGTGGGCTTATTGGGGATGTTGTGGTGGTATTCTAGCTGCCCGGAATATCTTATATTTCTTCTATTCCTGGTTCAACTAAGGCCTCATATGGGTTTGATGGAGGGCTATGCTCATGGAAAACTCTACAGCAAAACTGAATGTTCTCGTAGTCTATGGGTTTCTCCCGCTCAAATCTTCCTATGTCCAACAATATTTTCTCCAGAAATGGTTTTTCTAGATCTATATTAACACAAATATATGCATAGTTAAGAACCCAGGGATGCTTGGTGGACTCAAACCCTGTAATATATTCTCCAGGCACCACCTATCTTCTTGAGCAATGATTCTTACCAATATTCTGGAAGAAGGGGTACCCTAACCCAAATAATACCAGTACTAGGTAGATTCTGAGTTGGGTTGGAGGCAAGCGACCACGGTTTCCTGAAAATCCCTGATTTTTTCATGAGCCAAAGGCCTCCCTGAAAGACCTGATCTTTTTCCTGCTTTGAGGAGAAGACGGCCATGAAATAGAATTTTGGCATTGTCCAAATATCAACTTGACTAGCTGGCTTCCAATCCATTCCCTGAGTCTTTTGGGTCCTAGGAAGACTTCTATGAACCTGCAAATCAGAGCCTTCTCTTTCAGCAGCCAAAGTTTGTGTTCTGATTCATGGTGAATTTCACCTTGGGGGAGGTTTTCCATCCTTTGGAAGAATCGACTCTCTTTTTTGGATGGGAAGGTGGGTCGATGAGCGTCCCCTGGGCATGGTGCTGGATAAATTTAAGCAAGACATCCTTCCAGATCTAATTGATCTCATTTGAGACCAGTTTTGAAAGTGGGGCTGGATTTGGGAGAAGCTGGTTTGTGAGGAGGCCATCACCTCCTCTAAGGTTGAATGCTTTCACTTAGTCAACGGGTGAGAGATGTGGGATCTGGTGTAGTTGGGAATGGATGCAAGATACGGTAGGAAGATTTGAGCGTGAGAACATAAGCGTTGTTATGAAAATATAATGTTTTCTCAAATGCAAAGTTTGGACAATGATAAATTAGCCTCGATAATGTTGTTCTAGGGTTAAACAACTTGAGATGATGGTTGAAATGTTTCAATAGAAGTCTATACTCCCTTGCTGTCATGTAACATAACCATAAATAACAAATAAACATTATAGTCCCACTTGCACTATGTAGTTTGCATTATAAAATACAAAGGACCTTTATAGGAAATGGAGCTTGAAGTAAATATAGCATGGAAAGAACGGCTAATAATGCATAGAATTGGCAATTTGCTTGGTTAGAAGGGTTTGATGGATAAAAAATAGATATATCTAAGACTTGTTAGTTGTTACATCTGCTTATTGGTGATTGCTTGTCATTTTATTGCATTATCTTAAACTGTAAATGAGTTTTGTTTTGAGAACCACCCTAGATTTGAAATGAAAACTTACTGCTATACATTGTATTGGAAGGTAATGATCCCATGGACGTATATCTCCACATTTTAGATTTTATATTTATTTTGCTTGCTCATCTGTTAATTGTTTATTGTCAAGCATTCTATTGTATTATGTTAAATTATAGATAGGGCTCTGCTTTGAGAAGACCTCTGGATCAAGAATGAAAACTACTTACCATACACTGTGTTGGATAATTATACTATAATAGTGTGTCCCCATTTTTTTGCGTTTAGGGGCCTCAAACTGTGGAGTCTTCTGGACAGCATAAGTTGAGTTTAGCCATTCAAAAATCAATAAAACATCCATACATTAGCTTAGATGTTCGAAGATATTCGTTAAGTTCAGTAAGTACTTTTGGGATATTTTTTTAGCTATTTTTAGGCCCCATGGTGGGACACACTATCATGTTATAGCAAACCTTAACATTTTGCATATTAATTTGCTAATAATTTTAGATGTTGTCCTAACTGAAGTGACATTATATTACTTTGAATAAATTTTTTGAAATAGATCCCATCCCAAGAGAAAATTGATATGCCTCTCATATCTAGGAGAATGCAGATGCTAGTGCTGATGTTGAAAAAAATCAGAGACGAATTAAGCAATGTGACTCTTAATGGCGCTACATTGCCAAATTTCTAACATGAACAGATGCATGTGCTAATGATGGACTCTCTGTTAATAAATTAATAGAGTCTACATGAAGAATTGTCCTGTAAGTTACAAAAGATTCCTAAACTTCTAAGAAATACACTTTACAGGCTATCTTGTTCTGTTTTCTAGGACTACTTGACTGTAGCAAGGTAAGCAGAGCCTTAATAGGTACATCTGTCTACACTGGATAACTTCTGTACATGAAACAGTTAACTAGTCCGAGGAAAATACACCATTACAGTACCTGAAAAACAGCATTCTATATCAGAATGTGAAAGTGATCCCATTAGAAGACAAAAGTTTCAAACAAGAAAAACAAACTGCAACCTAAAGAAGTGTCCAATTTATTGCAAGATTTCCAATTCGGAACCAATCTCATATGCATATGTGAATATAGGTCTAGTTTGATTGCTTCTTTCTCAATTTTTTTACCAACGGAATATGAGTGGAACATTAAAAAATCAACAGAGAAAACAAGGATAGCTACGTTGATACAATAAACGGATAGTGATCATTGTTCTTCCTCAAATTGATTTGTAAATCTTTTGTTTAATTAAATTAAAATGATACCAGAGACTCAAAAGCCTGCACAAATGCACTGAACAACATTATAATAAGATTCATACCTTTTGTTAAATTTCTCCACAGCATCAGACGCATAAACAAGTGTCTCACTGGCTTTTTCGAGGACCATATAAAGCTCATTTCCTCCATTTATCCTACAAATGACCCATGAATTGTTTTTTGCTCTCATGCAAACTTCCAAATCATGTCCATGAGATGGATCATCTCTTTCTGCTCTCTTCTTCACCGAATCAACTTCTGCTCTCATCTTGCTTAAGGCAGCCAAGGAATTCTAGAAGGATGAAATAAATCTTAATCAGAAAATTCAAAAAAATAAAACTTGTACAATACCATTAAGCTACCTCGGATAAGAAAAAAGGAAATTTGTATTGGTTAATTAACAATTTAATCAGAAATGCACTATGAAAAAGACCCTAACAGTCGAATCCATCGGTTCTAAATCTATAAATTTTATAATCTGGTCAATAAAGACCTGAATTCACTTAAAGTAATGACAGCCCATAAATTATGTAGAGTGGTGATCATGTTTCCACAGGATATTCCAATGTTAGGACAGGAAAACTCAAAATTTATAAAGCCACACATAGAATGACAAAATGGTGAACAAGCAAGATATGGGAAAACTATCAAGGCAACACAAAACAAACAGGTGAATGAACGGAACCACTAGAATAAGAACACTTGAGAAGGAATCCAATGAAACACTCGCAAGTTCACCAGAAGTGGAGATCAAATGCAATGAATGGCTAAGAACCATCCAAGAAGTATATACCACTGCTTCCCAGAAAAGACGGGGGTAGAAGCATGGCATATATAGTAATGAACTTGAAAGACAATGGATTAGGATACAAAAAATCATATCACAAGCAGCACACGAGTTCCAAATAAATAAAGAGTTGCACTGCACAAATACAAACTTATTTTTTGCTGCAAAGAGAAATCCATGAAAAGTTCCAATCCAGAAGACAGTTGCTCATTAAAATAGAAAAGAAGGCAACTTTAGTTTAGTGGACAGGTTAGATGTGTATAATATCGTGTTGTCATCAAGATTTAAGTAAAGTCATTAAGTGCTGCAAAAATGTATTAGATCTTCATGAATGAGAGGTTTAAGAGGATTTAAGATGAAAGCTAGAAGGATAGACCTAAATTATAAGAGACTATAGTCTGAGAAGCAGGACTTGGATACTTCGATCTCAAAATAGGAAAATATAGTCTGTTGATCCGCATGGCTTCCTTGCGAAACATACACCTACAGGAGTAATGGATCAGCTGTTTCTTCAATGAGAATTACAGAGTTTTAGTGATGATGAAATTTCAGAAAGAAAATATCAATGCCACCAATAGTTTTACGAACTAAGTACTTCATTGAGGAATATTGTTTTGTTTTGAGTTATGTATTTCAAATGCTGTCAGAGAAACGCACTCCACTTTTCTCCGCCACACTTGGATGAACTTTTTTTTTATTCTACCTAAACAAAGCTACTCTGCCAATATAGATGGCATTCTACTACAGAGATAAAGATTTTGATAAGGGGAGTACAAATCACAAGAGATCCGCTATGGAAAACATAGCAGCCACTACAAAGCTGAATATGGAATATCTTCTAATTAGTTTTTGTTTTCCTGTAACCTATTTGAGATGTATCATGTCCGTCATTTTTTTAATGTGAAATGTCTTCTCATTAGTTTCTATTGTCCTGATTAATGCATATATAGCACTTATTGAGATCATTTGTTGTATATATCAATCTTACAGAATAGAAAGTAAAACTAAATCTAATATATGACCATTTAATGAATAAGAGGAGTGTAGAGACTACCTACCTTCGATAGAGTTGTAACCTTTCCAGGAGGAGATGCTCTTGATATATTTCTATCTTTATCACAAAATAAGTACCTGTAGCCAGCCACATGGTAGGTATTGCCACCACCCCACTCTTTACTTAATTTTTCCTCCAGCTTCAAGATCTTTAGATATGCCTAAATTGAAAAAATAAAATATGTGATCACTCAAAAGCAGAGGAAACATGATTGGAGGTCTAAGCTCAATAGCACAATGTACAGTTTCTTTCCTTTGAGAACCACAACAATGCAGGTAAACAAGCAAACAATTGACAAACAAAATCATAATGTAAATTTTCAACACATACACCACATCAAAAATTCAGGAGATGTTCCCTAACTAGATTGTAGTATATTTCTACTGAATCAAACTAGCACCATTTCCTAGCATCAATTTGTTATTAAAACAGAGGCACCCTGGACACAGTTTTAGGTTTTTTTTGGCAAAAAACTAAGATGCATGTTGCACTTAAAACACAAATACAACACATTTTCACAGAATAATGCCCTTTCCCCAAGAAAGGAGGACAAGCATCTCCAACTCGGTTCCCTATTGAGAGACAGGATACACTTCCTAAGTGAAAGGATCTTAGAATAGGTTTGAAACACTCAGTAATCCAAAACTCTATGAAATCCATAATAGGAAAATCCTCCTTAGCACCCTCAAAAATAGCATTCCATTCATTTTCCCTAGGGAAGAGAGTAGTGATCCAGAAAACATGCCACCACGACCATCAAGAACTCTTACAAACCCATGGATCCCCAAATGAACAGGCCTACAAATAATACAGTGAAATCATTAATCAATAGAACACACTGGATGCATAGGCCACCACTGAGACCAGTTCTGGCTATCCAAGTCCGGAAATCTGGATCCGTTCGGAAAGGCAAAAAAATCCAAAATCCAGAATTCTTGAAAAAGTTCGGAAAAATCCGATCTGGAATATATACAGACATATGTGAGCATAGTTTTATAAATATGCAAAACTGTCAAATACAATGAAAAACATTAATAAAATAATAAAAAAATATTATTATTATATCATATTTATGGTTTCTGGCCATTTTTTTGTGTAGAAAAACTTAAAAAATAATAAAATAAAATAAAATAAAATAATTTTGAAAAAATACAGTGCCGACCTGGACGAAACTTATCCAGGCCAGCCAAAAAATCCGGATCCGGCCGGATTTGGTAACTATGCTGGCTATACTACAGTTGCTAGCTTTTATTTGAAACAGAACCTACCGCCCAAGCTCTCTAAATTTAAAAGCACAAGGACTGGACCAAATATCATTAATTCTACTAAAACAAAAATCCTCATCACCCAAGGCCAATTTCAATTTCTGATGGGGTTAAGTCTTTTTGCTGGTATATAAAGAAGAACAGAAGATTAAGACGAAAAAAATTTCAAAATAGATTTATCACTAGGCTGCAGAGAATCTCTCCACATTTAGTAACCTCGAAAGATGCCTTCAGCCTCTCACCTAGATGCATAAAATTGATTATATAAATGTAAGAGGGCCCATATTTCTTGTTGAGGAACAAATTCTTGGAAACGTCCTTCCATGATAACCTAATTTACCAAAACCAGAAACGGAGATCCTAAAATCACCAAGGATCCCCGGATATGATATATTAATATAACATGGAAAAGTCGTTACAACATGGTCTATATATATATATATATATGTGCGTTCAATCCTTCCATGTTAGTGATGTTTTTTCTAGTAATAACATCATTTTCCACTGCCTGCGTGTAATTTGCGGATCCCCTTCCCTTATAGTTATCATTTTATAACAATCTTGGAATGTGTACCAGAAACCTTTCCACTTGCCCAAACCACCCAAGTTGTTCTTTAAATTTCCCAATGGCCTGATGGGCCCCTTCGGTTTCTTGTTTCACAAAGCTTCCTCCTCCTGCATTGACATTCTCTACAATGATCTGCCAATCAGCTAGTCATGCAATTGCTATCACATAGGTTCCCTCCGTGGTCGTTATTGAATCTACAAGGGTGACAAACATATGTTGCACTATTATGCTTGAACAACAAAAACTAAAACAGAACATACGTTAGGTATGAACTAGTTACTTAAGTAACCAAACAAATATTTACGACATATCTAGACAACACAACTATGTTATCAAATAATAATTGTACCATGCAATGCAATCATTATGAACACATAAATGATAAAGAAATAATAAGAAACTGATTTTTCACCATGCTATAATAAAATATGTAAAGGTGGTTTCTTATGGGGCCAATTTTGCATACTTGAAAAAAATCGCCTATTGTCAACAACTCTTTTCCCTATACCAAGAAGTGCACACTTAGGGAATAACGCATCCTTTAGCATTTGAAAAGATCATCTTAGGAAGCACACTTTATAAAGCAATATAATAGAATAGGATCTAGAGTTAATAAGTGTTGTTTAGTATGCAATACAAACATAGGTAGACCTATGGGCATGACACCCATCAACCAGCATGCCTCTTCAAAACACGCCTGTAGGGAAAGAGCTATGACCATCTCAGACCTTCTAAAAGAGCCACACTAAGGTTGGTGCAACTTATGTTCCTTTACACTCCATGTCCGATAAGTGTCTCCACCCCCTCCAGAATACTCTATGGATACATGATTAGTTTCAAGCCCCCTTACAAAAGCTAAGAAAAAGTAAAATATATGTCAAACTAGGTTTAATAGGGTTTGAGACAAACCAAGCACCGGGTTCACACCTATGGCCACTCATATAGCGAAACCCATTCATTGAACTATCATAAACTATAATATTAGGATGCATATAAACTATGTATAAAGATATAAAAGACCTTAAACATGATTAGTTCCTTCAAGCCTCCTTACCAAAGCTATGAAAAAGTAGAAAGCATGCCAAACTAGGCATAATAGGATCCAAGACAAACCAAGCACTAGGCTCACACCTATGGCTGCCTCACAATACCAAATGTATTAAACTATTAGGATGCATTTAAACTATGGATAAAGATATGCAAGACCCTAATCAAAAAGGACATAACATCCATACCGCATCCCGTGGGTAATGAATCAAGAGGCAATAACGCACAATAGACTATATGCAATATCATAAGGTTTTCCAATGGGATGAGTTCAAGTGGTAGGAGACATGTTACATGCTAAAATGTACAAATGTTGAGTGTCAAAATTGGGTTGTGGCGTAACCCAACGAACAAGGGCAGGTGCAGGTCCTAGGTGAATTTGACGGAAGAGATACCCCTCAATCGTAGCATCTAAACCAAGTAAACCCCTTAAGGGGAATTTACCAAATCAATATATATATATATATGTATGTATGTAAGTAAGTATGTATGTATGTATGTATGTATGTATGTATCATAAGGGAGTGTTCATCTCAAAGATACACAGTGGGTCAAACCAGAGCCACAGAACATGATTAGGTATGCTCCCATGCTGACTTCCCAATGTCAACACTCCATTACTTAAATCAGAAAATTCAGATCACTTCAAGCAAGCCTCTAAGGGGGTTGAGACCCCACGCACTACCTAAGAAGGCCATGGCCTCCTAAAAACCAACTGACACAACATTTACAGATTGAAACCAATCTTTCAAATCAGTGATAGTTCAAGAACAATCTGACCCAAGCAAAGATGACCTGCAAAGATTCATACAACAACGTGCAAATAAATTTGTCCAGAAACTCTCGTTTGTGGCTCAAAAATAAAATGGATGCTACATGAGAATGACAAACCCCCCCAAGATATCATTCACTATGGATGACATGGGGGACATGCTATGGTATCCAAAAGAAAGAGCACTCACATGTAGATTTATGGGGGCATACCCAGGACCCAAGCCCTTACAGATCTGGATCCAAGAAACATGGAAAACCAATAGATTGGTTGAAGTCTTGATGATGCCAAAAAGACATTTCATGACCATTTTCTCCTCTGACCATTTTCTCCTCCAAATCAGAAAGAGACAGTTTTACAAGGTGGGCCTTGGTTTACAAAGAAAGTGAGTTTCTTCATGGAGCATTGGTCTCTAACATTCAAGCCAACTGAAGATCTTCCCAGCACAGTCCCAGTTTGGGTACATCTCCCACTTCTACCAAGCAAGTCCTGGCAGGGAAGTGCCCTGAGGAAGATAGGGGAATACATTACAGCATTTGAAATCACAAAAAAGCCTGGTGTCCTTAACCATGCAAGAATTTGTGTCAACATAGATCTTGAACAACCCCTGCCAAATAGAATAATGTTAGATCTGGAAGGAATGGAATGGGAACAAGCCACAGATTATGAAAATATTCCTTTCAGATGCAGATCCTGCCAAGAACATGGCCACTTAGCGAGAGTCTGCCCACTCTATTAGAGCAGCACTCATCCTGATAGTCAAAAGCCAGCACAATCAACCCAGATCATACTGGGAGAAAGCCTGCAGATCAAGAAGACAAATTTAAAATAGCTTACACAAGGAAAGGTAAACCGAATTAGGACCAGGTAGAAACAGTAGAACTTTCCAGGCCCTTTAGAATACTCACTGAAAAAAAGGAAGATGGTTTGAACTTTGATGCTACCACCCCAGCTCCTACAAATAAGGGAATCCTATTTGATCGGGCATGGGTGAAAATATCACTCTCTCAGAATAAGGAAGAGCAAAAAGAATTGGTATTTCAATCCACAACAGAAAATTCCAGCCAAACAAGAAAAATCAGAAGAATGAAAGCGATTCAGCCCAATCAAAAGAACTTAAACCTGTCCCATATTCAAATATATTATCCTTCCATGCCAAACATGTCGAAAAAAAAGAAACACAAAGAAATGATTACAGAATCAATCAACATAAATCCCAGAAAGAATGCCTCAAGTGTGGGAGCAGAAAAAATAAAATGAGAACAAGACAAAGGACGTGGGTACCTCCTCGCCTATACAGTCTTAATATGTGGAGTTTATCATGGAACGCAAGAGGAATAGGAAAGCACAATAAGCGCCTATGACTCAAAATACGAGCTAAAGAGGAAAAGATAGACATGCTCCGGATACAAGAGACTAGAGCAACAGATCTGGCTAAAATCAGATACAATAACATCTGGAAACCAAAGAATGTGTAATTTTGTGCAAAAACAAAGACCTCAATTGAGTGGGATCCTTCAAGGTATGCTATTTTACTCATGAAACTCATGTTTGGTATGTTGCTTTGAAAGTTTTTTCTCATGAAGTGCATGAACATTTTTTTTCTGGATAACATATACATTCCTCTATTTCGTAAAAACTAATAACATGATACAATAATTAGATCTGCTAAGTGTATGGGCTACTTACAGAAATCAGGAATATCAAAAAATAATAGGAGATTTCAACTCCACAAAATCACTAGACTAAAAGAAAGGAGGCAGAAGATTCAATTTAAGAACAGTTGAGGCTCTAACAAGCCTTATCGAACTAATGGATTAATAGACATCGACTTTGCACAAGGTATGTACACATGGTCCAATCGTAGAAAAGGGGAGAAATGGATCACAGAAAAATTATATAGAATTCTCATATCAAGCCACTGGCTAAACAAGCAATTGCATACAAATGCCCGGGTAGGAGATACTACTCTATTAGAGCATTAGCCAATAACTCTAGAAATCAACAAGCAACAAATATAAAGAGCTGCTCAGTTCAGATTTGAAAGCACGTGGCTCACACATAAAGACTTTTATGGGAAAATACAACAATGGTGGGACGAGAACAAGCACATCAAAGGGCACTATATGTACAAAAATTTACCCAAAAACTCTCTAGGCTAAAAGTCAAATCTCTAAGTGGAACAAGAATGTGTTCAACGATATCTTGATTGAGGAGCTCAAAAAACGACAAGAAAGGGAAGAGTACTACTAGTGATTTGTGTGTAGCTTTTGCTCGTATTTGCGCACTCCTCACTTGGACTTTGGAACTCCTACGCGTGGCATATTGTAGTTTGCGCACAAGTTTGCTATACCATCCCGAGTTGCCGCAATGCCTTGTTCCTTGCTATGAAAAATTCTAACACTATGCACACATTCTTGAACTCTGCAAGCAACACATCCACCTGCGGCATGCGCACATCAGTTGTTTCACCTCATAGTACCTTTGTGCACTACCGCAACATCACATAAACTATCGTGCAAGTCCCACGCAAACACACACTCAACATCCATGTGTCAAGTTCCTTCTGCCACGTGGCCTGCCAACTAGTATCATTCAAGTCTGTAGCGCATCAGGGAATCTATAAATTGAATCACATAGCAAGAAGTCCAGCCGCACACTTACAGGAAGTTCAACCATCACTTGCCAAAAGATGAACCACCATACTTTTGTAATAATCATCACTTGTAACTAGTTCTTGTAATGATGTATATAATTTGTAACCATCCGACCCACAAGGGAACAAGGGCACGAGAGATCACACAGAATGTTTCGTGTATCTATAATCCAAACACATTTGTAGCTCTGCATTTTTCATTCAGTCTAGACAAATCAGCAAGAAAGTATTCACCTTCTAATCACAAGAACTTGCACTCTAGTCTTATTGATCTTGTACACACCTATACTTTTCCCTATTTTGCAAATTGAATAAAAGTTGCATTATTTAGTATCGCAAACTTCCACATTCAAATATCTGTTTGGTTTTCTATTGTTTAAGATTACCTTCTACACATTCTACAATCTACAACTTGTCTCCAAGCGTGGCATTGTCCACCACACTAACATCTTAGGCCATGTGGTGTGGATCATTGGTATCAGAGCAAGAGCTCTCATATACCTGTAAACACACAAGTGCAACATAAGAAAGGACTACCAGTCAGTTCTATTTCAGAGTACCCAAAAGAATGTCGTAGCAAGAGCAAAATGGTTGATGCCCAGAGAAACATTGAAGCATACACAGACGTCCAGAAACTCATTCAAGATGCCCATGAGGAAAACACCCCAAACTCTTTGCCCTGTTTTGTGAACTCATGATGCAGATCGGGCCACAAGCCACTCCTTCCGTGTGTCCTATGCATCCATTGTTTCAGTAGCAAAACCCCTTCAAAGTGCAAGTCAATCTAGATATTCTAGTGTTCAAAGGAAAAGTCAACATCTCAACATTGGATAGTTGGATTCGACAACTTGAAACATACTTCTCAGTTAATCATTTCACCAATACATAGAAGATCACCTTTGTCATGTTGAAGATGTCCATTTCAGTGTCCCATCATGGGAAATATTTCAATGGATAGTGCGAACAAGACTGTGAGCCAAATGAATCTTGGAAGACTTTTGTCAACATATTGAAGGATCAATACTACCCCCTCAAGCACTATGAGGATGAACATATCAAGTTCCAACTGTTGCGCCCGTGTAAGGAAAAATCAGTTGAATAATATACCAATGACTTCCATGACTACAATGCGCATATATGCAAGAACTTGATAGAACAACATAAGGTGTTGAAGTACATCAATGGACTATTTGCACAAAGATGGTGTTCTTGACTTCTGACACATTGGGGCAAGCATACCGCAACACCATCAAGATTGAAGCCAAAGAAAAGATGAAGTAGAAGTTCTCTTCTACATTCAATGACACAGGCAAGAATCAATCTGCACAAAACTCACCATCTAATTCTATCACACAAGTAAAACATGCCACATAAGGGTGAGCAGCCTAAGAAGGTCGTACAACAACAAGAAAAAATTCAATGTCTTTTGCACAAAACAAAAAAGAACCAAGATGACAAATGGTGCCATTGATACCCCACAAACTCCCGCAATGATTCTAAATGCCACGCACAACAATCCTTGATTGTGCAGTCTACATCAAATCTCGCACAAACGGATGACAATAATCCAAACGCCATTCATTTGAGCACCAGCACCACTACCATTAACACCTCTGAGGAACGAGGGTGTCTCTTCCACACTAAGTTTTGTGTAAAGGGTCAGCGGATCCATGTTATCATTGACAATGGAACCCAAAAGAACATCATTGCACAAGGTACAACCTAGTGCTTTGGTTTTATCACTGTCGTGCACTCTAAACCATACTCTTTTGGATGGTTTAGTAGGGGAAGGATATACATGTTCGACATCAATGTACTTTCGAATACAAAGTCAAGCCCATGGAGGACAAAGTCACGTGTGACGTCACACCACTTGAGGTTTGTGACATTTTGCTTTTAAGATCGTATTTGTATGACTGCAATGCTACATATCAAGCCAAGTCGTAGCAGTGGATTGTGCACGTCAAAGATAGGTTCTTCAACTTTTTGGAATCGCCTCCAAATACCAAACAATGCCACAAGCTCATCTCACACACGCAAAATTTTGTGCTACTCATGGTCTACTCGGAAGCCTCTCTACAGGAGAGAAACATGCATTGGCAACGCGCTAAACCGCACAAAACACCACTACAGCAACAACTTAGTAAGATACTACAACAATATGGAGACATCTTTGAAGATTCGAAGGGTCTGCCAACACATTGCACAATGTAGCATCACATTGATTTGGTACCTGGATCCTCTCTTCCAAATTGTTCAATGTGTTGTAGGTCCATTTGGTAGAAGGATGAAGTTTAATGCTAAATCCAAGAGTTTTTTATCAAGGCAAGATCAAGCCTAGCTTTCTCCTTGTGGAAACCCGATAGTCCTCGCTCCAAAGAAAGATGGTAATTGGCTACTATGCATTGACTACTGCACACTGAACAAGATAAAAGTGAAAAATCAATACCCTATACCATACATTGACAACATCTTGGGCCAGCTCTGAGGTGCACAATACTTTACCAAGATTGACTTAAAATCAGGTTATCATCAAGTACAATCCATCCTAAGGATGTTTGGAAGACAACATTCAAAACAAGGGAGGGATTGTATGAACGGTTGGTTATGCCCTTCGGCTTGATCAATGTGCCAGCAACACTCATGCTCTTGATGGATGATCTACTCAAGCCCTTCCTCAACTCCATCATCGGTAGAAGGATATTGTGGGATTTGAATGGTAGCCTTAGTTGGTTAAGTTGTGATTACATAATCTAGATTGGGTAATGGGTCTATATAACTAGAAGAAGAGGTAGAAGGGCTTGGGATAGTATCACTTGGGTACTGATAAGCCTAGTTGCTAACATTAGCCAAAGGAGGATTATTGGAAAATGAAGGTGGTTGGGTAATATTAGGTATTAGTCATGGGTGATTTCTCATTGGTCTATAATTAATGGTGATAGTGACTATATGACCACCCATGATATGTCTTAAAAATTTATTGCATTTGTTTAGAAGGGCATGATAGGTCCATTAGTTAGTTTTGAATGGCATCATCATCTTCAGCAAGACTTGGGAGCAACATGTTGAGCACATCTCACACATACATTTTGTGCCAACACAAGTTGCAAGCCAACTTAGCAAAGTGTACATTTGGTGCCATGCAAATTCAATACCTAGTCTACATCATTGACCACCAAGGAATCGATGTAGATCTAGAGAAGATCAAGGCAATCCAAGATTAGCCAACTTCACACAATTTCACAGAATTGCGGAGTTTTCTTGGACTTGATAACTTCTCTATATGTTTGCTCGTGGTTTCTCACACAAAATTATCTCAATGGAATTATGCGCCAAGGCAACTTTTCAACGGGCCCATGCACAACAATGTGCTTTTGAGGAGCTCAAGCAACACCTCTGCACAACATCGATTTTGGAAATGTTTGATATTGTTCACTCCTTCAAGATTCACATTGATGCATCTAATTATGCACTCAATGTAGTACTCACACAATATGGACATTTGGTCGTCTATCACTCAGAGACATTCAACGCACGGTTGAGCAGTACTCCACCTATGAGAAAGAGTTGCACGCTATGCAAGTAGTAAAGCAATGGTAGACTACATCTTGGGTAAAGAGACAGTTATTCATTTTGATCATAGGCCACTTCAACCCATGCATACGTCAAGCAAGCTGGAGAAAGCACACCACGTGAAGTGGATGACTTACCTACAACAATTTCATTTGCTGATAATGCACAAGAGAAAGGACAATAAGACCACAAATTGCTTTAGTCAACTATTGGTACACGCAGTCATCACAAGGCTAGACATGCACAGCCACAACTTCACTTACTAGGTAACTCTCTACTCAGTAGACAAGGACATCGTACAAGTCCATATTGTCCTTGCGCAAAGTTAATAGGTTTGAGAGTTCTATATGTCCAATAAGTTTCTTTACAATCTTGGACATCTTTGTGTTCCTGATGGCATACCTCACCAAAGACTCATCTAGGAGGTGCATTATGCCAAGATAGAAAGGCACTTTGCATTACCAAGACATTGGCAACATTGCAATAACACTTCTACGGACCTCACATTTGCACAAATGTCGAGCACCACATCAAGTCTTGCACTGCCAAGCCCATGGACAGGAAGCTAGGACTTAACATACCTTTGTCAGTTTCATCCATGCCATGGGAATCCATCAATATGGATTTCATGACTAGATTGCCTATGACAAAACACCACAATGACTCTATGTTGTAGTGGATAGGTTATCTGAAATGGTTGTCATGGTTTCCTACAAAAAGGGCATCAACATACAAGAAACTGTGTGCTCTTTCTTCAACCATGTCTAGGTTCATTTTGCGTTACCCTTATATATTGTGTCTAACAGTGACCCACAATTTGTCAGTCACTTTTGACAAGCTTTGTGGGACATGATGGATACACAATTGGATTGGTCTACAACATTTCATCCCCTGACGAATGGACAAACGTAAGTCATCAACAACAAACTTATTCATCTTCTGCGCATGTACAATAGTTGGCATCCCTGCACTTAGAAATTGTTAGGAAATAAATATATTAGTGCTCACATGTTGAGCAATACTATTGTAAGGGGTAGTTTAAATATTTGCGTGTGAAATAATAATGTAATAAAGTGAGTTGATAATGCAACTCACATAGCAGATAGGTTGAATGAGGAACTCTAAGAGAGAATAAAAAAGAGATGTAGGGGATAGAATGAGAAATGTAAGGGATAAAAGAATAAGTGTTGACTCCTTGTTTATAGGAGAATCATACACTATATATAGTAATACATATCAATACATAAATAATGAAGTGATTGACCCCCAAATTGTGTTGTGCACACCCGAGCTTTGGCTCTTTCACCATTGAATAAATTCTCCAAAATGGAGTAATTTCTATATCTGGTATCAGAGCAAGTTCTCCCTTGGACCTCTATTTTGCCTTCCATCCATTGTTTTTTGCAGCACTATGGCTTAATGGCTATGCAGTGTAGTCCATGTGCAAAAGCCATGTTGGTCAATCCACCGTTGCTTCCATATTGACAATCACTTGTAGTGCAGACCATGTGCAAGTTCTTATCATTCACCAACCACTTGCATTCTCTCTCTTCCATCTTGTTCACCTCCATCCGCAGTTTCCATACCATGTTGTTCACAGTAGAATACCAAAAAGCAAAAATAAATTTAAAAAATACATATTACAGTTTTCTGGTTTTCTGTAATTTTTTATGTTTCAGGTTTGCAGAAGAATAAGAACAGCAGAAGAAAAATCAGTGTTCAAGCACAATCCCAAGGTATTCCTGGACGCAACTCAAAGAGATTTCAGTTTTTGGAAGGATTTTTGTTGTTTCTGGTTTGCATTGTATTCAGTTTTGCATGATTCAGTAGGTCATACAAGTATTGGATCTACAAGCCATACATCTCATCCATAGAAAATCTTGTTTCTGGACTGTACAAATCAGAAAGAGGATTTTGGATCTAAGTTTTCATTTTGAATTCTTATATTGCATCAGATTGCATTGGCGATCTCCGAATCTATATCAAACATTTGTGTTGCATTTTGGAAGATCTCGGACCGTGCTTGCTGTCCAAGCACATTTCCCTCGCTGCATGGACTGCTCTTCCTCTCCTTGTCAATTGCTCCCGGTAGCCTCACATAGGTCTACTTGACGAATTTGTGCGTTTCAACACTACCCACTCAAGTCTCCAACCCCCATGGCTTGGCTCTTCAATGGTTGAAGCATTCGCTTTGATTCTTGTTACAGATCAATGTTGCATGAATTGCACCTTATGTTTGATTTGTGAAGAATGATATTCCACGCAACCATCTGCCTCTTGACCCTCAGGGTCCTCCAACACCATACTAGGCTCCAAGCGAACCATTTACACCAGAGGATCTGCATCAGACTACAGCCAAACCACCACCCAATCTGCCAAATCTCGCGTTTCAAAGTCCGCGGTTTTCCTTAAAAATCTGTCATTTTCATTTATTTTAGTTTAGTATTAGTTTTTTATTGTTTTTTTTTTTCCTTGGTTTTACCTTAATAGTGATTTTTAGATTTAATTTGTGGTATTAGATGTTTAATTTTGTTTGTTATTTTTGTTTTATTTTATATTTACTTTTAGTTTATCTTTTTTTTTTTTTTTTTGAAGTTTTAGACTTTATAAATATGTATTGTGTTTAGTTTTTTATATTGTGTTTAGTTTTTTAATGAGTTTAGATTTTTAGTTTATACGTGTTATGTTTAAATATATATTTAGTTTTATGTTTTATTTTTTAAATTTTTAGTTTATTATTTAAATCTTTTATTTTTGTTTAGATTATAAAATTAGTTCTAGGTCTTTTATTATAATCTCTTTTTTGTTTTTAACGAGTCGTTAGTCACGTCTCTAGAGTCTTGTGTCATCTTTTAATCGTAAAGCCTTCAAAGGCATTTTTCAAATAAAGTTTGTACAAAATCTCTCATGCATGATGTATGATCATCAATGTAATAAATCCATCAATGTTGTATTGGACGCATTTTCGGACGAACCCGACGTCCATCTTGGGTGGGGGGGCAAGGGCAATATAGATGTTTAGTTCCTCTCTCCATGTTCGCGCTAAGGGGGGAAATGTTAGGAAATAATTGTATTAATGCTCACATGGTGAGCAATACTATTGTAAGGGGTAGTTTAAATATTTGTGTGTGATAAATTATAATGTAATAACGTGAGTTGATAATGCAACTCACATAGAAGATAGGTTGAGTGAGGAACTCTACAAGAGATGTAGGGGATAGAATGAGAAATGTAAGGGATAAAAGAATAAGTGTTGACTACTTGTTTATAGGAGAATCAATAACTATATATTGTAATGCATTTTAATAAATAAATAATGAACTGATTGACCTCCAAATTGTGATGTGCACACCCAAGCTTCGGCTCTTTCACCATTGAAGAAATTATCCAAAATGGAGTAATTTCTATAGGATTATAATATGTTATACATTCAACATGCCTATAACAGAGTCTTGCAACTCAACAGGCCATAGTCCATTCCAGACATGTCTTGGGTTCCAACCAACAACACCCCTAGACATCTATTATTGCACACCATTTGGCACAAAGTCACATGCACAAGAACGGGAAGTGGACAAGACCCTGAGGTTTCTACAACACATTTAGAACACTCATCAATGGGTTTAGTAGATACTCTCGTGCCACAGAGGGCCATGACGCACATCACACATCCCATGAGTTCAAGGAGGGCGATAAGGTTTAGTTGCATCTTCAAAAGGAATGCTTCAAGGGCCAAAACCGCAAGATCAAGCCTCTACGCTATGGTCCATACACCATCTAGTGCGTAGCTAGAGAGAACATTTTAGTTGGGTTTGCATCCAACCTTCCATGTGGAACTCCTCAAGTCTTATTCTCCACCTTTGCTAGGGCCAGCAACAACATAGCATCCTTCAAATTTGGATCCTAAACATTTGCACCCAACAAAGAAGGATCATATTATTGAAGTGACAACTACGTACACCCACTGAGACACATCAGTTGTTCAGAGTGGTCAAAGAAAGGCAATACGCTAATTGGGATAAGTGGTACAACCTTCAACAACTTCAAGTCTAGTTTCATCAATTGAACGAAGGTGCAATGGGGACCATTGTTTCTCAAGAAAACGTGTTACTTTTGTGCAAGTCTACGCAACTTCTCAATTGGACTTTGAATCTCCTACACGTGTGGCATTTCGCAGCTTGTGCACAAGCTAAGGGTATCTTCCCGAGTTGCCTCAATGCCTTGCTCCTTGTCACATAGAAGTCTAATGTCGTGTACGCAATCTTGAACTACACATGCAACACATCCACCTACAACACGCATCCATCAGTTGACTCACTTCGCAATACCTTTGCACACTAGCACCACATAGATTACTGAGCAGGTCTCTTGTGCACACAAACACACACACACTTAACATCCATGTGCCAGGTTCCTCCTACCATGCGACATGCCAACTGGCATCCTCTAGGTCTATGGCAAGTCAGGAAATTTGTTTTTATCATGTGTTCTTTTATCTTATTTTTTGTCTTTCACTTAAATTTTAGGGTTTGCAATGTGTTTTTTTTTCCGATCATTGTTTTTTGTAATAATTTGAGAAAAAAATAAAAAAATAAAAACATTTTGATTGCTAGGTTTTGCCCAGGTTTGCCCCGAGATCATCTTGGGCGACTCGCGTTCATCTAGGTTTTTCTGTAGAATAACCCGGCCAAGATTGGGTCGCCAAAGACGAGCCCGAGTCGAATCTAGGTAGTATCGAACCCAAATCTGGTACGTATCCAAACCAAGTTTCTTTGCTGAAATGGACGAACCAGTATCTTAGTAAAGATGTATATAATATTGTAACTCTCTGACCCATAATGGAACAAGGACGAGAGAGATCATACACAAACCAAATAGGAGTTTGTTAGCATGCTTTGTGCATCTAGCATCAAACACATATGTAGCTTTGCATTCTTTTATTCAATCTAGACAAATCAGCAAGGAAGCATCCACCTTCTAATCATAGGAACTTGCATTCATAGTCTTACTAAATCTTGTATACATCTATATTTTTCCCTATTCTACATATTGAATAGAAGTTGCATTATTCTGCATATCAGACTTCTGCATTCAAATGTGTTTGGTTTTCTGTGGTTTAAGATTACCTTTTGCACATTCTACAACCCACAACTTGTCTCTAAGCGTGGCACTGTCCACTGCGCTGGCATCTTGGGCCTCACGGTGTGGATCAACTAGAGACAAAGATCCAAAGGCACATGGATCAAGTTGGGAGATAAAACTCCTATTTTCATAAATTTGTCCAGAATATTTAACACACTCTATTTTGTCCACAAAAAAGAGAACAAGTGATAAGGGACCCAAAAGACGGCTGATTATGCAACAATCTACTTTAAAAATATGGTGAGGGGATATAACAACAATCAAGGAACTAAGGAAACTGATGACTCCTTCCTACCCAATATTCCAAAGCTGATTGAAAAGTATGAAAACTAGCAACTACTACATCCATAAAGGAAGAAGAGCTCAAAAAAATAGTCTTCTTGTTCGACCAAGATAAAGCCCCAGGTGGACGGATTTTCAGCCCTCTTTTATCAAAAAAATTGGGAAGTTATTAAAAAGTATTTTTTGAATGTAGTTGAAGAATCCAGAAGAAATAGAAAAATGCTGACTCAAATCATTGCAGCCAAACTTGATTTTAATTCCAAAAGAGGCACAGGCCAGCACAATAGAAAATTCAGACCCATAGCTATTTGCCACTTGATATATAAAATCATAGCCTGTGGGTTAAAGGCTTTAATGGCCAAACTCATATCGGACACACAATCTGATTTTGTCCCAGGAAGACAGATCACAGACAACATAGTTATTGTTCAAGAAATTGTGCCCAGAAAATATCAGCATAGACCAGGGCTTATTCTAAATGTGGGTATATCCAAGGCCTTTGACTAAAGCAATTGATAATTCATAACAACTGTAAAAACACTTGGCTTCAGTGATAAATTTATTCAGTGGACTAAGAGTTGACACCCTATGCCTTGTTCCTCAGTCTCTATAAACAGCACCAAAGGGGAATGGTTCACCCCTAATAGAGGTTTGCGACAAGGAGACCCATAAGTACCTACATGTTCATATTTATGAGTGAAAATCTTCTCAGATATTAAAAAAAGCAGCAAACAGAAAACAATTTTCATGGGCTGCCGGCTGTTGAGGGAGAACAAAGACACATGGGCTACCAATTTGCAGATGACACAATAGTCTTCTCAACTATCAGAAAAAGGTGATCATAAACATAAAAACCGCTTTCCTCAAGTATGAAGATGTTTCTGGCCAGAAGATTAATGGGGAACAATTAACTGTTATTTTTATGAACCTCCACCAAAGGGAAAAACATGAGGTTATACAAATTCTCAAATATAAGGCAGGCACTCTTCTTATGGATTATCTTGGCTTCGTACTCCATGGAAAATCCAATAATGCTTTTTGGGAAAGAATAAAAAAAGACTAGAGATCAAGCTTTCACACAAGACTAACAAGTGGATCACACTGGCAGGAAGAGTCTAACTTGTGAAATTTGTCCTTCAAGCTGTTCCTAATTCACCTTCTTGCACTCCTACCCATACTGGCTACTATTGAGACTGAGATATAGGATATACAAAGAAGATTCCTTTGGGAAGGGAAAAACTCTCAACATAAGTACCCTATTGTTGCAGAGCAAACTATCAATAAACCTAAGTCCCGAGGTGGGCTAAACATAAAAAATGTATTTTCAATCAAGCATTTGCCACAAGACTTGCTTGGAGGCTACATTTTATTTAAAATAACAAGTGGACGGAAATCATAAAAAATAAATATCACCCAGGACTAAAGGAAGGTGATATTATCAGTGTTTGGAAGCCTCCACCATAAGCAATAACCAAACACCTCCACGATGGGATGAAAAATCTTCTCTCGAACCTCACATGGCAGATTGGAAATGAGGAAACATCAATGTTCTGGGAAGATAGCCAGAATAGAAATACAATTCTCTCCAAAGAGGACATGCACCAAATCCAAAACATTACGCAAGGCAAAGGATTGGTTAAACTTTCAAGTTACAAGGTCAACAGAGAGGAGAATCAGCTTGGGATCTTCCAATCATCAATCAACATGGAGTAGAATTTCCCACTAGAACAGGGAAACTGATAAAGGAACTATTGTCCAGATTTCTCATTCTAATTTCTAACCACTGATCACGACAGATTTATTTGGAACCACACAAACTATGGGGATTGTATTCTTGCTTCAACATACAAACTGCTCGAACAAAATGCTTCTGCTCAAAAGAAATGGACTCTGTTGTCATCATCCCCTCTATGGCCTAAAATAAAACACTTTCTATGGCTTGCCTTAAATGGAACAAATTTTACAACAGGCCAACTAAAGAAAAAAGACGGGAAAGGTCCAAGCACATGTCCCAACAGTAAAAAGCACAAAGAAAACATAAAGCATCTTCTCCTAGAATGCTCTTACGCTAAGCAAGTTCAGAACATGTTGGCCAAGCAATTCAGCTCCAGCACAGTTCAAAGGGATACTATTGAAAATACTTTTTAAAAAATGACCAATTTAGACACAAAATAGCTGCTGGGGTTGTTTTATGAAAGACAACCAGAGGACCCCCTGCAAGTGATCAAAATTTTTAAAAAAATGACAACACTGAGTGTTATTAAAGGTAAAACAGAAATGGTCAATGCTTTTCAATTCTGCAAGATGAAAGACCTTCAAATAGCTAAAACTTGGAACCTTCCTTTCTACCATAAATACAAATGGTTCGCTATTACTCCAAAGGAGGAAGCATGGAATTTTCCAGAAATTAACTGGTACAAGCTCAATTTTGACAGGGCAGCAAAGGCAAATCCAAGTAAGGCGGGAATAAGATGTATAATCAGAAACAATCTGGGACACCTAATAGTGGTTTACACAGTTTATAGGGCATCACACTAATAATATAGCTGAACTGCTCGTCCTCGGGAAAGCCCTTCAACTTGCGATTGACCTGAACCTTACCCCAATCAGAGTTGAAGGGGATTCCAAAATCATAATTGATATGGTAAGGAAAAGCAATCCTGCTCAGGCTCGATAGAAATTACAATCTGCTATTAAGGAAATAAAGGATAGCATCAATAAATCTTCAGCAAATTGTGATGGAACATAAGCCTATAAATTTTAATTTGATCACTGATGCGCTAGCAGATATGATGACTAAACAAGAAAACATACGCATATTGAAAAATAAGATATCAACCGACTGGAATATGAAGGAAAATTCATAGAGGAACAATTGATCATAGTATCATGTTGTCAAACCCAATTCAAAAAAGATCGGACTCTTGTGAGTTTTGAACCCGCGCCCTCCCCTTTTCCAAATACTTTTTTTAGATATATAATACCCATATGGACCTCTCTTGGTGCCTTCATGATTCATGGCCTTTTTTATAGGAGTTATCCTCACTATTTAAACACATTCATCCTTGTCACTACACGAGCACCAAAGTTCCCCACAGTCATTCTTGGTATATGGACTTTACTTGTCATCATCAAAACCTTAAAAAAAAAAAAATGTTATGTATTCCTAGCAACCATAACTATTACATCAAACACTTTCTTATTAACGCCATCACCACCCAGCATATAAGTCTTTTAAATGCCCCTCAAATCCTTTATCTTCTAAGGGCATCAATATATGGTTTGACATTGCCAAAAAACAAATATCCTTAGGAGCCAAGTGTCTAGCAAATAAAAATAAAAACACGAGAAAGTCCCATTATCACTGTACAAAAGGGGGAAGCTAACATTACCCAAGATTGTGACACCAAATCCCTCCCAAAATGCGACAAAAGACAGGTGCTTTGCCAAGGAATGAAACCTTATAACAGCACCTTTGTCAGTATTTCGCAGGTCTTGCAACGTCACTTCTTACATATCCACCGACATAGGAATAAGCTCGAGACCTCCTGCATGGATTTGGTGAATCAAATTGTTAGATATATCTTACCAAACATCTATCTACTTCAGGTGAAATTCCATAGTTCTATTCCATTGATATACTTAATGGCTTGTCAAAAGGACCCAAAAAAGATAGACTGCCCTATCTCTGTTAGGGCACTTACGTGCCTATCGACACTCATTAGTGAGGCCTTCGGCCAAAATCTTGTTACAGTTGTGGACCATACAATCACCCTATCATTCCTGCCCTTCCATCCCTCCCAAACTAGAGACAAGGAAGAGCATTGATTCATTATATCCCTAGGGAGGACGGTGCATACTATATATAGCTAGCAGAGAGCGGTGGCCCACTATCTATCTAGGGAAGGCACCCTCGGCTGAGATAGAGATGTCCCTTACGAAGTATGGGAATTAAGCCAGATTATAAACATAATACGTGTGGGCACTAAAGCGCCTATCAACACTAAAGTGTTAAGTGCCTATCGGACTTTGATATGCATTAAAGAGATAGGTTTCCCCCAGACCGGACCATATTCTGATAAGATGGATTCCAAATTCTATTGAGGGAGTGCCCTATATATAGATAGGGGCCCTGACCATAGAAATTGGGCTCTCCCTCATCCCAATCAATCTATTTGCTCCACATAATGACCAGATCATCTTGTTCTTCCTACCAAATAGCTCCCCCTAGTCAAACATTATGTATGAATCCCCAAGCCCATGGTTCTAAAAGACTAGAATGGTGCTTATTTGTGCTTGAATTGGATGCTCCATTGACTATACTATAGTGATGCAACAGGCTATATATAAATATATAGTTTGATGCACCATCAACTATAGACTACAGTGATGCGTGGAGTTTGAGATTAAGCATGGAAAATGGTTTATGGCTGACAAGGACTCTAATGGTGTCTTCATATTCCATCCTCAAAAAGCTAAGAAGACTCCAAATTAGGGTAATTATATAAGGAATGTGGATCCAATCCAAATGGCTACCACCTCTTTTGAATTTATTTCTTTCAACAACTTCATGCTTGATCTTCAAGGTATCAGGGCATAGAATTTTATTTGTAAGACTAGCAATCATTTCAAAGGTATTTCCATCCAAATCTTCTGAAACTAGGAACCACTATATTTATGGCTATTACTAACAGAAGTACCAAAGTTATGAAAAAATCTATACGAGGTGAGCTTGCGTATTTTAATTGCAAGTGCCTATACAATCCCCAAAAACAAGAGAAGATCTAAACCATAAAAAAGAACAGTAAGTAATAAAATAAAAGGGAGGCCATGGATAACATTGTGCAAAATGGAGAAAACAATGAGTTGCAGACTTCTTCTAAGAATCAACCCATCCTTATTGACGATGAGGAACAAAAAAAGATGAATATTGACAAAGAATGGAATGTTACTCATGGCCGAAAACTATACACCATAACCATGGTGTCCTACCTGCATGCCCGTATCACACACCATAGCAATGGTGGCCAACTCCAACTACACACAATAATTGTGGTGGCCTATTATCATGCCCATGCCACCTACTCTAACCTTGAATGTCTAGAGGTACACCTTTAGTGACTACATACCATAACTATGGTGTCCCATCTAATCCAAATGGGGCAATCTATCCCTAATGGTTCTACCATTCCCTTGTGCAGCATGATCATTTTATTGGCCTCCAAAAAAATTATTACCTTTTCAAGTGCTTATTACCTATGTCATTTTGAAGGACACTCTCTTGGTCCACGTCCATTATTAGACGTCCCTAGCATCAACTAATCGTACGGTGCTATCACATCAAAACAACTTGTCACTTGAACACCGAGTCTGATGCACCACTTCCACATTAGAATATCTTGTCACTAGAACACTTCATGGGTATCACCTTTTCAAGTGCTTATTACCTATGTCATTTTGAAGGACACTCTCTTGGTCCACGTCCATTATTAGACGTCGCTAGCATCAACTAATCGTAGGGTGCTATCACATCAAAACAACTTGTCACTTGAACACCGAGTCTGATGCACCACTTCCACATTAGAATATCTTGTCACTAGAACACTTCATCTGATGCAACTCGGCCTCAAATTATTATTCTTAGCTCCTTGAACTTGACCTAGTTCTATCTCAATGGATGAGATACTTTTTTTGTTTCCACTATCTGAGATCAATTTACCGTATTCCAAGTAGTCTATGACATGCTTGCAAGGACAAGACATTGTTTCTCAAGAAAATTATGCCCATCAATCCCAATTGTCTATTAATAGACAACTTGATGTTGGAATACAACTTCAAAGATCTACAATTAGTTACAATCACAAACTCTAAAATATAGCTCTACAACCATACACATTCTCCAACATTGCGCATATTCCATGCTTACATTTTCATTTTAAGCACAGAAATGCGAACAAAAAAGGTGCTTTTCCAAGAAATGGGATGTGCCACAAATGCAATAAGAGATGGGTGCTTTGCCAAGGAATGAAACTGTATAACAAGCCCTTTGTCAATATTTGTCATGTCTTGCAATGTCACTTCTTACATCTCCGCCGACATAGGAATAAACTCGAGATCTCTTGAACAGATTTGGTAAATTTATTTGTTAGATATATCCTACCAAACATTGATCTGCGTTAGGAGACACTCCATAATTTTGTTTCGTTGATGTTTAAATGGCTAGCCAAAATGGCAAAGAAAATGATAGACTGCCCCATCTCCATTGGGGCACTCACGTGCCTATAGACACTCATGAGTGAGGCCTTCAGTGAAAATATAGATATAGGAGCAGACCATATGATCACCCTATCCTTCTTGCCCTTCCATCACTCCCAAACTAGAGATTAGGGAGGGTGTTGATTCATTATACCTTTGGGGAGGGCAGTGCCTACTATATATAGCTAGGGGAGGGCACTGACCCACTATCTATCTAGGGAAGGTGCTCTTAGCTAAGATAGAGATGTCACTTACAAAGTAAGGGTATTAAGCCGATTTATAAATGCAATACCTTTGGGCACTTAAATGCCTATCGACACTAAAGTGTTGAGTTTCCATCAGAATATAATATACATTTCTAGTTATCAGTCTATGACCAGATAGGGATAGGTTTCCCCCAAACCGAACCATATTCTAATTAGGTAGGTTCCAGATTCTATTGGGGGAGTGCCCCATATATAGCAAGGGGCCCTAACTATAGAAACTGGGCTCTCCCTACTCCCAATCAACCTATCTGCCCCACATAATGACCAGACCATCCTGCTCTTCCTACCAAATAGCTCCCCCTAGTCGAACATTATGTATGAATCCCCAAGCCCATTGTTCTAAAAGACTAGAGCGCAGTGGTTATTTGTGCCTAAATTGGATGCTCCACTAACCATAATATAGTGATGCGCCAGGCCATATATAAATATATAGTCCGATGCACCACTGACTATAGACTATAGTGAGGGTAGAGTTTGAGATTAAGCGTGGAAAATGGTCTAGGGTTGTCGAGGACTCTGTTGATGTCTTCATATTCCATCCTCAAAAAGCTAAGAACTACCCAAATCAAGGTAATTATATATGGAATGTGGTTACAATACAAATGGCTAGCCCCTCTTCTAAATTTATTTCTTTCAAAAACTTCACGCTTGATCTTCAGGGTACCAAGGCACATAATTTTATTTGCAAGATTTGCAATCATTTCAAAGGTGTTTCCATCCAAATCTTTTGAAACTAGGAAACACTATATTTATGGCCATTATTAATTGAAGTACTAGACTTCTGAAAAATCTATAAGAGGAGAAATTAAGTATTGTAATTGCAAGTGCCTACACAACCCTAGAAAAAAGTGAAGATCTAAACTATAACAGTAGTAAAAAAAATAAAAAGGAGGCCATGGACAACATTGTGCAAAACAAAGAAAACAATTAGTTGCATATTTCTTCTGAGAATCATCCCATCCCTATTGAGGATGAGGAGCCTGAAAATATGAATATTGACAAGGAACATAATTTTGTTCATGGCTAGCAACTGTACACCATTACCATGGTGTCCTACCTGCATGCCCATATAGCACGCCATAACAATTGTGGCCAACTCCAACTGCACACAATAACTATGTGGCCTATTATCATGCCCCTACAACCTACTCCAACTTTGAATGTCTGGGGGTACACCTTTAATGACTAGATACAATAATTATGGTATCCTATCTACGCTGCATGGGACAATCTATGCCTAATGGTTCTACCATTCCCCCTATGCAATATGATCATTTTGCTAGTCTCCAAAAAAAAATCTATTGATGGAAGTCCCATCACAAATGACTTGACAAGGACCACATTTTCAAGTGTTTATTAGCTGTCTTTCCCAGTGATTGAAGTGCCATCACTGATGACATGATAGATATCACCTTTTCAAGTGCTTATTACCTATGTCATTTTCAAAGACACTCTTTAGTTCAACGTCCATTATTAGACATCACTAACATCAACTAATCGTAGGGTGCTATCACATCAGGACCCCTTGTCACTTGAACACTTCGTCTGATGCACCTCTTCCACATTAGAACATCTTGTCATCGGAACACTTCGTCTGATGCAACTAAGCCTCTATGTATATTCTTCTTGGCTCTCTGGACTTGACCCAATTCTATCGAATGCATGAGATATTTTCCTATTTCCACTATTCGAGATCGATTTACCATATTCCCAGCAGTCTAAGACATGCTTGCAGGGACAAGACATTGTTTGTCAAGAAAATTATGCCCGTCAATCCCAAATGTCTATTAGATGGACAACTTGGTGTTGAAACACAACTTCAAAGATCTACAATGAGTTACAATCACAAACTCTATAAAATATAGCTCTACAATCATACACACTCTCCAACATCACCAATATTCCATGCTTACATTTTCATTTTAAGCACACAAGAAATGTATATCACATCTTTTCTTGGAGCAAAGGAAAGAGAAAAATATACCTGCTCGCCACCATGCCCCATTTATTTCTCTGATCAGCTTTCCATAACCGTGGCAATTTATCCTTCAACCATATTTTACTGTGGCGAAAAACCACTTTGGTCTCCATCATTGGCTCTACGGATTCCATCATTGGCTATACTGATTTGTCTATGAAGCATGAGTATCAGTCTGTTTTTCTGCATATCCCCTTTTGGAACTTGACCCCTCTGTTGTTCCCGGCTTTGAGTCTTGTTCTGAACCTTTTATTTTCACACCAAAACTTGTCCCAAATTTATCTGCAGCAGTTATCCATATGATACAATCTGTAGATTTACATAAAAAAATACCTTCGCATTTACAACCATGTCTCTACTAACCACAAATTTGCTCATAGAGATATCTAGTCACATGTATTATTTTGACAGCTCATTATAGCCAACAAACATATAGCTTTTGCATCTATCTTCTCCTCGGGCATTAATGTGAAAATAAAACAACTGAAAAACATGAGAGATCACTTATGGATGGTCTCCTTCCTGACCATGCATCCTCAGGAGTGACATTGTGCAATGTTGCACAGTCAACTTTTACTAGAGACTACAAAATCCAAGAAGTAAACATATGGGTGTCTTATTTCTGCTCACCCAACCTTGACCAATAACTGCATCCAACTTGTGTTCAGGTATCCCGAGATTTCAAACATTCCAAAGACAAACATGTATAAAAAATTCCTCTCCGCGGATCTCCAGAAAAACATAATTATTTGCAAGAGCATCTTGAATATTGCTTGATTCGCTCCCACTCATGGCATGTTGCTGTGAAGACTCTCTCACTAATTCACCAAATAATGATAGGACCCTGCACCTCTTTCATAAAGAACTTACACTTATTCTTCAATACATCACTGATGTAGGACAATGCCGCATTTACCAATAAATCCAATAAAGATGCCTCTCAATTAGTTTGCAACTATGCATTATTTTTAGAAATCGAAAACATGAATGCATGAGGACATTGATATACCATTCTGTCACTGAAGCTTGCAAAATGAAAGCCAATCTCAACCGTGAGGATTTATTGGAACTAGTAAACACCTTACAAGATCTGCTCACTCTCCTCTTCCACTGCAGTATCTTGACCCAGTTGCCAAGCTGATAAAACTTGTCATACACAATTTCTTCTCCTCTTTTCTGTGCATACACTTCAAAACACTGCTATTTATTTTGTTGACACCGTCAAACACAAGGATCTTGCAGAGGCCGTCAAAACCTTTAAAATCCCTCTCAAATCCGTCAACAAACATGTGAACGCCCATGCTCAATATTGAAAGGTTGCTCTACTGTCATGGCCCACACAATGGTGTACAAATTAAACCTCACACATGCCACTTTGTATTCCTCAACGTGCTGCCTATATTTCACAGCCTGCATCTTACTATTGTGCGTACCCTGCAGGGTTCTATTTGTAGTGTGCCATGCCTCTCCTTTCTCTCTCATGCCATTGGCCTCTACTGTTCTTTGCATGGAATCTCAAGTGGCGATATCGTCCAACTCTTCCAAAATGGGTGTGTCAGCTACAAGCTTGGCAGGGACAAGCCTAGTTGTATGCAAAGGGGAAGTCTAAAACATTTTAAGATGCTTCTTAACCCCTTGAAACTCCAAGTCCAGCATGGTCTCCTCCAATTAAAACATATCCAATAGATAGATTTGTTTCTGCTGAAAATCCCATGTTATGTCCTTGTCAAGCACTTGCATGGAAATTAGCCTACAGCAGTTGACACCACCATAAACTATAGCAAATCACGGTTATCACTACCCGCCGCTGCCTCAGCCAAATTAATCACCTCCTGTGCCTTAGCATGGACCTCCAACAGCTAGACAACAAGCGGCGCTGAACCACCAGCCCCACGCATTTGACTAATCCTTCAATGTCCCTCATGGAGTTAATTTGGTTCAATTTAATTGCTACTGCTATACTTCAAGCTCGGCTCTTACTTCACTCCACTGCAGACTGCAAACGCTCTGTCAAGGAGCTCGCATGATCATCTCTACTGCATCTTTGTACCTCATATTCACTCTAAAACCCAAATTTTTGTTCCTACTCTAATCTTTTACCCACTCATTAAGCATTGTTTGAGTGCATTATGGTCGAAGGAATGCAAATGAGACAAGATTTATGCAAATACTTCCCTCCCTTGAACCCATTTACTACAAATCATCAACATAGGACCACATATCATAAAGTTGCATCCAACAGTCTGTCTTAGTCCATTGCCCCCCATACTCACAAAGGAGACAAAGCAACTAAATTACTTACACGTCCTAACTATATCAAATAGTTGTCCAAGTCAACAAAGATCTTATGTCTAGAAGTGTGACATCGCAGTCCTAAAGAACAAAGACAGAACCAAGCCCACAATTAACATACTATAGACATGTTCAAAATAAACCAAGATTCCTCTCCTAAACATGCTCAACCTCGCAATCACAAGCCTCTAAGGCATGAAGCCTCAAAGAGCTCTGATACCATATAAGATTAAATCATGGGCCCTATGTTAGCTCTGATACATTACAATGGCTTGTATTTATAACCAGACAAATAGATCCTTCTTATATCACAGGAATAACCAAATACTAGAATAGCCTAATCTTAACAAACTAACAAGAAGTTAATACTTAGCTAACAATATGCTATATTCAATATTCTAACTATATTGAAAAATGTCTAATATATCCAACACAAATAGATGGTGTTGTGCTGAGAATTAACCCTATGCTTACAGATATCTCTCACCTCTTCTCTGCTTTTAGCCCACCTATGTTTGCTCAACCAACTCTTCCTCCCAGGGTCAACAGACCACCAAAGTCAAGTCTTTGGCTGAGCACTACTCTGAAGGGACACACAAGTATGTTGGAACTACCATTCGACCCAATCTAGATCCTCCAATGGGAATGAATCATCTCTGTTTGCCTAATTTTTCTAAGGGAAGGACTAGGCACTGTTATGGACAGTTCCGGCCCTTATCAAGCACATAAACCCTTCTGGTTTCCTTCCATTGAGACTGACAACACCATTAAATCCCAAGCTCATCCTACTTCTTTGACAAACAAAAAGAGACATGCTGAAGATAGAGAGAATTTTTCCATTACAAAAGCCTTGACAAACATAACACAGAGCATTGATGGCATGGCTGGAAAAAATGAAGACAAAAGAATTATTTGAAAGATACACTGCTCTTAAGATATCTTGTCCACATCAATAGCAAGAATGTGTTCTACTTCTTGCCCTTCAGGAGATTGTCACCTAGAAGAAAGACTGCTTTGTCTTCCTAACTCATAATTTCGACAAGCTCCAAAGTTGCACTAAAGCCATAGAACAAGAACTTACTTCTGAAAGGAACCACAAAGAGCTTACAGACCAAATGCTGCACGGTGAACAGCAAAATATGCTTCTCCAACAACAGATCAGAGACCAAAATACTACAAAGGACAACAAAGGAGGGGAAACGTAGAGCAATACCCTTTTCTGCCCTATATCAACCCATGCTATTACCAATTGGAGCTCTCAGATGTCTAACAAGGAAACGAGGTATGAACACCACCCTACTATTCATGCTCAACATTGGTACCGTGGAGGAACTGGGGAAAGAGTCCTCCCTTCTTTTTGCTGCTACCAATTTTTATAAAGTTTTTGGAAATACTGAAGTTAAATCATAACAATTCTAGACTAGTAATCTTGTTGTTCATTGGATATGCACATGCTGGATAATATCTCTCTTTCTCTAAACCATATGCCATATGTTTTTCTATAGCTAAACTCTTGTAGCTGGTTTCTCCTCTTCTTCACTTTGGTGGACCTCTGAAGCTCAAAAGTTTTTGTAAATTCCCTTATAAATAAATATAATCGTCTTTTATGAAATAAACTAAGTTACTCGTTCGTTTTTAGTTCGGGTTCGGGTTTGAAGAACCAGGTTCACCGGTAAGGCAATTTTTTTTCCTTGGGTTCATTATGGGTTCGTCCATACAAAAAATATAAAAATAAATAAAAATACAGAGATTATAACCTATGACATAGGAAATCAGTGACATTGTCATTAACCATATAGTATGCATATTGATACCAAAACAAAATATGAAAATAATCACAAAATACTGAAAATAGTAAATAGTGACCGAATGCCAAATGTCATGATAATCATTAAACATAAATGATAAATATTAAACATCAATAATTATGATATTATCCTGTGGCTGTAATTAATTACATCAAACATAATGTCTTAAAACTTAAATGTTAATTTTCATAGTCATCTTGCTCTTCATCGAGAGCATCAACATCAGCATCATGTTTTGGTTCATTAGAGCCACATGGACTACTACCACTGCCACTCCCGTTAGCTAAGTTGTGTCGTCAAAGCCGAGGGAGTGTCAATGTCATCTGATAACAAGCAAGAAATGAAAGTATCCAAGTCAACTTCCTCTGGATCTATATCCCAATGCTTTGACGTCCCCTCCTTGTATTTTGGGTTCTTGTGTGATAGAAGACGCAAATTGGAGGATATGTAGACCAACTCTTCGGCCTTTTTAGTTGCGAGCTTGTTCCGCTTTTGTGAGTAGACGAAGTTGTATGTGCTCCAATTCCGCTAACAAGAAGATGAGCCTACAACCTATATTCAAATTATAAAACTAAAAAGTTAAAACTCAAATCTTAAACATAAATTTAAACTTTTTAAAACAAAAAGAAAAACTTAAAAAATACAAAACTTACCTGTGACAAGATCTTGATTGCAAGAGGTTTTAGGTTCGGTGATCCTTGGCCATGAAGGTACCACCACATAGGACCATCCTTCTTGTATTTGTCCCGAAGAGTACCAAGACTATGACCTCAGGAGGTAATGAAAACCCCAAACTCGCTCCTAACCAAGTTTTTTACCTTGGGATCGGGGAATATCCTAGAGAATGCCAATTTGTACCCTTCAGCCACTTCGACATCCCTATATGGTGGCACCCTTCTTGGCAAAGAAAGGATCTTTGTGTTATAGAACCAAGGATTCAATGCAAAGGCAAGGAGATGTAGCGAGGTGGTCATTTTGTTCCACCGCTCAACAAGGATTGAATGTATTTGTTTGAAAAACGCCTCCTCGGTATCTTGCTCTTTTTCATTAATGATGGCCTTCATCTTCCCAATCATTGAATCGATGCCATCATATATTTCTCCCAAACATGGCTGATCCATGTCAACGAAACTGATCATACTCATAATAGGCTCAGTGAAACTCAATAAATAATTTACACGAGCCCACCAATCATCATCTAGAATCAAGGTTTTCACTCTTTGGGCCCACTCTTTGCTCAACTCCCTCCATATACTCCACAAGTTGCTGATGACCATACTACTAAGTGCCTATGGCACCTTCACAAGTGGTCTCAAGACGATTGTGTGAGAGGCAAATCTAGTCTCAACAACCTATTACAAAATTAAAATTAAAAGATTATAAACTAATGAAATTATTTAAATATACAAGTACTAGATTAAAAAATAAAAAAGTTAAAATTTTAAAACAAAAATAAAATTACTAAAATAAAAATACCTTCAACAACTCCAATGTCGAAAGGATTTGAAAATGGATTGAGAGAGGTGATGGTTAGTGACAACATTTGAATCTCCTTAGCTTCAGCATACATTTGTTTGATCCATTTAATTTGCCTCCCCATCTTTTGCAACATAAGGTTGAGTGAGGGGACAGCACAAGATGTCCAAAAAATGTGTTCATACCTCGCCTCCACCAACATCCCCGCGGCTTGCAAGTTTTGGCATTATCCGTTACAACTTGGATAATATTTTGAGGTCCAACCGCCCCAATGGATTCGATGAGGATGTTGGCAATGAACTCAGCATCCTTCACACACCCCTCACAATCAATGGCCTTCAAAAACATTGCCCCTTCGGGCACACTGCAACCACATTGATCAAAGACCTATTTTTTGCATCTTTCCATCCATCAGAAATGATAGAGACCCCCGTTTCAACCCACAAAACTATGATTGGCTTCAAAGAATCTTTAATATATTTTCTCTCCTTTGTCAATGAGGTGGTGCCGAGTTTCTCAAACCCTGGACCTTTGTAATCTTTTGGGGCCCCGTTGATTGCTCTTACCATTTCTTGCCAATATGGTGATCGAACCACATTGAAAGATAATCCATTTGCATATACACATCGTGAAATTTGTTGTTCTCATTTTTGAAAGAACCTACCCAATGGTCCTTTTGTTCTTTTGTTTGAAAGAGGAGAAGCATCTTCGTGCATGGAGGGTGCTCCCAAAAATGGATGTCTTCCAATGGGCACAGCTGTAGAACTGTCAGTAGGAGTTGGGGAAACAGGTGGCTTCCTTGATCCTTTTCCTTTCTTTGATACAGGGTGACCGAATCTCATGGCATAGGTGGCATCTGCATCTTCTTGCTCCTTGATATATGCATGGATTTTTTATTTTGGCACTGGAGAGTTATTCGTCCCCTACAAACTTTAATGCCGACACTAGCAATGTGACATAAGTGGGCTTTCACCTGACTGTATGAGCTTGTAAATTGACAATCACAAGTATTGCATTTCCAAACATAGGCCCCACCACCTGAAACTTGCTCTATCAGTGTCACAGATTTCCAAAGCGGTGAGTGTGTAATGTCCATTTTGTGTTGACTTTGGCCGACAGAGGAAGAACTACAAGAATTGTAGTATATATAACTACAAGTTTAAAAATAAACACAAAATTACAAAAAAATCAAAACAAATCCTAGGGCAGTAACTTGTAAAAATGACAAAAAGAACAATACAAATCTTATCTTGATAGCAAATGGGCTCCTCGATCAGCGTAGGCAAATGATTAGAATGATGCTTGATGAAGATTCAACCCTACAGCATCAATGGAAGGCAAGCATGCAATGAAAAAATTAGAAAAATGAAAGGCAAGTGGTTTTGCTTTTGTCACTTTGTTTTTATCATGTGTTGTTTTTAGCTTTTGCTTTTGTTTTAACTTGTCTTTTAGGGTGTAGAAATGTGTTTTATTATTTAAATTCATTAGTTTTGGTGAAAAAATGGTAAAAAAATTTTAAAACATCGGGTTTGACCATTTTTTACAGCGATTTCCTGCGGATTTGTGACCCCAACGCCCACGGTTCGTCCTTGGGCACCCAAGTTTGCCTGGGTTCTTCTAGCAAATGCCGGGTTTGACCGTTTTTACTGCGATTTCCTGCAGATTCGTGACCCCAACGCCCAGGGTTCTTCTGGCAAAAGAACCTGGGTGCCCATGGATGAACCCTGGGTGCCCATGTATGAACCCTGGGCATTGGGGTCTATGAATCGAATCCACTCCCATGCCCAATGCGTTCCCAGCATCCCAACACCTGCTAAATACTGCGAACAGGTAACTTAGCAAACAAACATAACTACATAACATATTACTAGCAACACCATTATACCCTCCTACAACCTTACTTCATTTCCCCTACTCCTAGACACTACCAGCCTAGGGTCACCTAGACTCAATCTTGTATGGGGCATGATAATTCAAACATACATAGAAATCATATGAAAACTGACTTAAAATAAACTGAAAATATGTTGGAAAAGGTAATAAATCGAGGTTCTACATTCTTGAAAATAAAGAAGATATTCTTAAATATTTTAGTCCCCAAAAAATATCCTACAATAATAGATATACAACAGAATGGTGGGCCCAAACAAGAGTACTAAGGTCTAGAAAACCAGGTTTGAATCAAAAACAGTCATTTGTGAAGGCTTGGGAAGGTAAACTTGCTACAAGGGCAAGAAAATTGATGTGGACCAACAAGATGTTGGCTTATTCCAGGTCTTGTTTTGCCTTCCAACAACCCACAAGTGTTTAGAGGTTTGGAGTCCATATAATCATTAGTTCACTTAGAATTCCTTGGGTGAGATGCAGGAAGTGTTCTTCTTCCTATCAATAACATCTGACTCAACTTGTGTTGTGATGAATTCTTTGAGAGTTCTTATATACTCTCGAACTTTTCAAGCCCTTGTGGCTCTCAAGTAAGCACTTCAATTCTCCACCATTTTAATGTCCTTCAAATCCTTAGGAATCACCAAAGGTAAATGCCATCCATTTATCTTATTGTGTCTTTCATTTTTGTCCTTAGTAAGCCTTGGTGGGTGCATTATTTCTGTCTTTGTTGGTTTTTAATTTAGTCTTCATTATGCCCCATTTTGACATTTACCTTTGTACAATTTGAGTCATTGCTTCTTAACGTCCTTCAAGTCCTTAGGAATCCCCAAAGGTAAATGCCATCTATTTATCTTATTGAGTCTTTCATTTTTGTCCTTAGTAAGCCTTGGTGGGTGCACTATTTCTGTCTTTGTTAGGTTTTAATTTAGTCTTCATTATGCCCCATTTCGACATTTACCTTTGTACAATTTGAGTCATTGCTTCCTTGTTTAAAATCCAAGTGATGAGCCAAAATGTACAACATGTCAAACTAGTACAAATATATTAAATATATTTATCTGAAAAATGCCACGATGTATCAATCTCGAGATGCCTATCTTGGACTTGTTATAGTTTCATCCATTGAAGGGTTCCACATTGATTAACAAATCCATCACCTCCACAAATTTCCCATTGGCTGGCAAGAGATGGCCTCAAGATAGCTGCACGACTGTGTCTGGCTCAAAAAAATCTTTCTGGGAAAAAAAGGGCTCTAAACTCCAACGTGTGCCCAAAATATCTCAATTTTTTTATTGCCTTCTCCAAGCAAGAAGGAAAACTGTCCTATGACAGTCAAATGGACATCAAATTTAAGGTCAGAAATTGACATCTCACACTATTACACTTGTTCCTCCCATCCCCCCCTTTGTCTATCATTGTTGTATAACTCTCGGCGTAATGAGGGTCTATAGGGGTCATCGAAGACTCACTTATGCCAAAAACCAAGACTGTAATATAACCATTACATACAAAAAATACAAACAGCAATTCCAGCATAACCAGCAAAAACATGAACAATGATAACTCAAAGAGTCAAAGTAACAGAACGAACATGATGAATCCAGTGATGTGTTCCAACGATGACTAGTTATGCACTACTTCACAATGTTCAGAATCCTCAACCAAAAGTTAAATGTATCCCTTCCAAATTATTAATCTAACTAAATCCTAACTAAGGCGGATTGTACTACTTTTTCATTTTTCTATTAAATTAATTGAGACCAACTACAAAAATAAATAGCAATTAAGAATGTATCAATATACCAGCTATAAATAGTACTAATATGTGGTGGCTTCTAAATGAAATGAATCAAAAGAAGAAGAAAAAACACCACACAATATGGTGTTAATGACTTTACCCAGAAAGTGCATTTATGCTTTGCATTCATGATTATTGCATTCTCAAAGACAGATCCAATTTTTATCCTAACATATGCCCCGATAACTCATTTTTCCTTATTAACTTCTTCAAGTTTAAGTGCAAACATAAAACTAGTCATATCATACGATAGTGTTAAGACAGCCAAACAGCTAACAGACATTTTAGCCTAGACAAATATTCATGCATACTGTAATGTCATTCAAATTTGAAATTTCAAGTTTTACTCCAAAAAATGCATTCAAAGGCAGTACTGTATAAGTTGCATTATTAATACACAAACAAGAATGAAGCAAGAATCCACCACTTAGTATAAGTGTCTGCATATCAGATTTATTGAATAAAAGTATATAAAGCAGCATCGAAAGCTTTAACTCAGTTAAATCTTAATGAAATAGCAAACTTAAAATTTTGCAAGTGCACTTTGGGATGAAAACTTACATTTTCAAGAAGCTGCTGCTTCAGGATGGAGATCCCCTGCATGCCATTTACCGTTGAGCCTGCTGGAATAAGGAGGATGATCGTCAAACTCTTGTGCTGATATACACAAAAATGCATGCGTTCCTCTGTTTGTTGTAACCAAACAGTTGGGCTTAGAGCACTTGTTCCAGCAATCTGTGTCCCCCATATGTCTGTCATAAGGAAGCCATCCTTTTCTCTCCACCATCTCTCATGTTGTAGAGGCCTTGGGACTTGAAATTTTTGATCTTGTCTAACTGGAGAAGTATCACGGGAGGTAGGAGTGACCTCCTCTTGCACACATGTAACATTACTAAATAGAGGACTTACAGGATCAGCAACTGCAAGATTTCCTCTTCTCAAATAGGAACGGGAAATAGCACCAGAAGCGATTGCATTTGGAGTCAACCTTAATAATGCATATGTGAACAGATTTGTTGTGTCCCCCTGTAATACAAAATTTGAACAGCCTTACAAATAGGTAGGACTCCATAGAGACATTCACTCTAAACAAAATTGTGATAATTCATTGTAGGAAGTGTATAAATTTCAGCTAAATTATTCAGATATCATCACATATCATGCTTAGCATAACATGCCCTTAAAGTTACATTCTGTCATAAGAAGTCAAATTGAGGATAAATTTAATATTCATGGGAAAGAGGAGGCAAATTGAAGGGCATTAACATACAGAAGGAAGAGTTGTTGAAACCAGAAAATCATGAAATAGTATTAGTGAGTGTCGAACAATGCTTCCAGTGAATAAGGATTCCAAAAACCTGACAAGTGACTGCAACAAAAAAGGAAAAAAATTATTATTAGTGCAAAGGAACATACTATAGCAACAAAATTGACATCAAAATCACTTCACTTACCAGAAAACTATTTCTATGATAGAAACAATAAGAATTTAGGCATTCGCACAGAACCATTCTCAATATCCTACTAGAATGTCACTTTTCCCCAGACATCTAATTTATTAAAATTTACTGCTTCTCTCTCAGGTTTGACTAGCAATTCTTTAAATGTCATTTATTTTCCTAGTGTTCTGTTTACCCTTGAGACTATGTTACAGGTTACAGTGCAGTAAAAGTACATTTTATTCACTGGAACCTGCAGACACATAAGTCAGTGTAGAATATACATTTTAAAGATGGATATACGCCTGAGTGCTGGGGAGACATGCAGGAGACTATTGATCAGGCAAGGGAAATCCCTTGACGTCTCATGATACCTCATGGGACATCTCCTGCTGCAAAAGACAAACAATAAAATAATAAAAAGTAAACACAATATCCTGATCCCTTAGAGATCAAAGACTTCTGTACTGTTGTACTACGGTTTGACAGAGGAATAAGCGCTGCTAACTGCTGTACTTGTATTTGATTTCCATTACAGCTGATTGAGTGTCATAAATGAGACTACAGGCGGCTCTTCTGGTTGATGACATCCTTAGTCAAGGTTACTCATGGAAAAAAATATTGATGAGGCTCGGTCAAGGCAACTCATGGGTCACTAAATGATTGAAGGCTCAGTTAAGGTTACTCATGTATCATTGAATGATTGAAGGCTCAGTTGAGGCTACTCATAGGCTGCTGATTGTGCAAGGCTCAGTAGAGATTATTCATGAGTCATTGGTTGATGAGAGGCTTGGTCGAGGTTACTCATGGACCATAGATTTGTTAATCCTAGCCAATGGCTCCTGTGGGGAAATTGAGAAGAAAACTTAGAACCTCGTGCTATTCTATCTTTGTTAACAGTTGGAATCCTTGGTCTAGACAGTGGAGACGAGTTGGTTGGAGTCCCAAATTAGTGATTTCTCACAGTGATAAACATCGAGGGAAGCCTGTCTTGAGGCATGTTTTGGTAATGGTCTTCTTTCACTCCAAGCCTATTTTGGTTTTAATTTTTAAATACTAACATTTGCAAGTTATGTGCAGGTACTAGAGTATTGAATTGCTGTTTTGTATTTTGTCATTGTGCAAGTATCAAGGTGGGACAGTCCATAACACAGTATATGACATAGATGATCAAAATGCATGTATAGTAGGATAAATATGTCTGATAACCATATTAATAGCCATCAATTATAATAAATAGTATCAAA
Source organism: Torreya grandis (assembly GCA_037957365.1). Taxonomy (NCBI): domain Eukaryota; kingdom Viridiplantae; phylum Streptophyta; class Pinopsida; order Cupressales; family Taxaceae; genus Torreya; species Torreya grandis. The sequence continues at coordinate 2,093,812 of JARHVA010000673.1, read as the reverse complement.
TCTTAGTCCTTATGGCATTCCCTTGACTATAATAATATCTTTGTACACTTCTAATCTCAGAACGGTTTTTTAATCACTTGGAAATTACTTTGGTTTCTTTCTTTTTTCTTTCAATCCTATGATTACATCTAATGCATTGCTCTAGAGAGCACCTGTGATCTCACGCGTACTCATTATCAAAAGCTAATAATATTGATTACAAAAGGATGTGGACCCACTACAAGCGAATTGTTTTTTATAAGGTATTGCAAGTATGGAGTCTTTTTAATTGCTAATTGTCCGCCTTTTAACCACATGAAGCCTTATCTCCAGCTAAGCTGCACAACTAATGGACCTCTATTCCATGGATAACTGTGGAGGTATGCTGCACCTAAAATTGGATGTTATATGTATGATGTTACTCAAATGACATGTCTTCCAGGTATTTGAACATGGGGCTTTTCTATGAGAGCCATATTCATTTACCACTCTAACACAACCTAGTTGACAAGGTATTGCATACTTGTTACAAGGGAAATATACTTAATTAAAGAATCTGTGACCAACATGACAATCCTATTGATTCAAAGAATCACATAGCAGAGTTTAGTTAAAACAAGGTCAGTTCATCACTTATGTTTGTGAAACACATCTACAAACCAACCTCAATTGGCTATGAACCCCTCGCTTTGACAATTATATTTGAATACAAATAGAGTCAAACAAATCAGAAGAGTGATATGAAGGCACAAGATCACGAAATATAGGACCAAACAAATGTAGAAATAAATTGCAAAAGGAACAAGTTTATAAAGGCATCTGTTTTTATAAATTTTGGATTTCAAATACCAAAGGACTATGAATGGTAATTCCAAGGAAGTAATTCCTTTCTAAAGAGAAAAAAATTATAGACTTCAATTAATCACACCATTTACAACCAGAATTGTGTCCAAGATCAATAGAAAAAAGGTGGAATCAAATTTTTAAGTGGCTGAGCCATCCCTGCAGAAACTTGTTTCAGGTTTTTTGAATCATTCCCAAGGACAAATTGTTTGTCCCTAAAAATTGCATCCAAGAATTCTCAGTATTTCTCCCAATGGGTTTGGAATACAAAGCTAGGAATAACCAGAATGGAGAATCAGAGAGGACCCCTCATTCAGGTTTCAGAGAGGCAGCTCCCTGTCAAAACAAGAGTTTTTATGCTTTTTAAGTATTTTAGAGAGGGGAGAAAGAAGAAAAAGAACAGAGTAGAGACAAAAATATGGGAAATGGTTCAGGATTGCAGAATGACGGTTTAAAATTATTCTTAAATCTAAAATGGGAGGCTAATATATACATAAGCGTCATCATGAAATCTCCCTTTCAGGATAAAATAAGAATTCTGACTTTTATTGCCCTTAATTCTGAAAATTCATTCAAGTACTAGAACAATACATGCAATACAGAAAACCAACAACTCACACGTGTTCTCTTTATTTCAGTCAATTGCATACATAGAAAACATTCTGAAAACAATTATGGAAGATACAAATAGCATAATAAAATCAGAATATTAGTTTTTCCTGATTTTTCCACCAAACCCTAACCTGGAACAACATAAAGGCAGAACCTTTCCTTGAAACCTTAGCTGAAAATGTCCTTGAACAGGTACGGATGACTCTTGGAGTGCTGCGGCCTGCTGCACTATAGCTGTATGGCCGGGAACAGCCCAATAATGACTATTGTATGGATCCGTACGGATCTGCACCTTTTTTGTGTGTTACAGCCTGCTGCACTATAGCTGTATGGCCAGGAACAACTTGATATGGCCGTCGTACGGATCTGCACTTTTTTCTTTTTTTTAACTGTTCAAACCTTGGGATGTCCGAATGGCTGCCACTGTAAAATAAATCCCTGCAATTGTGTTCTCATGACTCTGGAAGCACCAATGTGATTCCAAAGTGGAATCACATTCTAGGTATGAGGGGTTTCATCCTCAAAGCCTTACACGGAAAGGTTTTCATCCTCTATGATGGAAGTTGAACAATGGCTGCTCAAGCTTGAAAAGTGTTTGAAATTGATTGAATGATAATGATTTGCTTTCTCCTCATCCAACCTTTTTATAATTACCTTTTCTCCACAAAACCCTAAAAGTAATTAAAATTTACTTTTATTTAATATTCACCTTTTTGCTCCAAAAATAATTAATAATTACTTTTCTTTTGTTAATTTTCCCTCTTGGCCTTTTAATTAACTAACTTTGGCCTCACTCAATTAATAATAATGACTAAGTGTCCCTTTTTTTAAGTTATAATTATAAAGTGACATTGGGAGAACCACTGGAAACTTTTTAAGTTATAATTATAAAGTGACGTTGGGAGAACCACTGGAAACATTATTATTAAAGTATTCTTTTCTTTATTTGAAAAAGGGGACATGACACGTCCATTGGAAGTTGAATAATTCAAAGCCTTCTAAATTTCAAAAGAAAAGCCTCCTTCAATTTCCATCTGTCCAATAGCAATGCACAGTGTAGGGAGGAAAGTCTTTTTCCAATAATGTAGAGGGAAAATGTGAGATCTTGGTTGTCGATGGGATTGCAGGAAGGAAAATCCATTGTTTTCTATTTACCACAAACAAATTGATCAGATTTCATTCCTTGAAGCATATCAAGCATGGGTAGAACCTTCACGTAGTTTACTTATATTTAAGAAACCAAAGATACTCCAACACCAATCCATGAAACCCTTGAAAACATGAACACAAATAAAAAAGTGTAAGGGAGTCAAAAGAAAGGGGGGAAGTCCCTGTTCTCATTAATTTCATTCCACTTTATACATTGCAAGTAGTAGTCATTTCGTAATGACTTTGTAACTAATTCCTTGTCTTTAACTTTACCATGGCACTTGTCCCTTTTCATGACACGTGTATTACAAGTACTTCAACCAGGACTTATGACCAATGTTCAAAAATTTTAATGAATCACAATAATCTAAATGAAATTAGACTTTAAGCATATAAATCAGGAACTCCCAATAATGCATCTACATTATAGTGCCTAACACGTTCTTTGTCAAGGTGATGCTATTCATGAAAAGTTCATGATGAGCATGGTAAGCAAAAAATGGGCGCACAGCAGCTTTATCTGGGTAGAACACCCCCACAGCAGGATGTGACAGAACCCCAATATCTCCGGTAGATCTGTGCTTCAGTCATCTTCCTGGATGTGAGCAAGTCTACATGAAAATTTAAGAAAAAACCATACTAAAAGCTGTGATCAAATTGCACCAAATTGCTGGCTATTGAAAAGTGTTTTGAATCAGTTTCGCAGCACACCTAGCAGCAATGAAAATGAAAGTTGAATGTAAAAGTCACGATCAAATTATGATCACAGCCGAAAAGAGCTTTTTGTTGTTCATAATCACCAAGAACCATTTGATTCTTTTATGCACCTAATTTGCACCTGTGAGCTAAAATAAGAGTGCCTAGATTTCTGACATGGAATTTACATAAAATGAGAAAGTCATCTTGATGAACTGGAATTCTGTTAGAATTCTATTTTATCATAATTGAGAGATGATGAATCCTTTGCATGACGTGATGCAAAAGGCTTGGATCCATTCCTAATATGTTTGAAATTTTGAATGTCAATTAAATAGTTCAACATGCTAGGAGAATTTTGACTTCTCAAGCTGATGGGATCGACATGGAGCCTGAGCATATATAGACCTCCTGAAGCTGGAGAGTATTTCTAACAAAATATTCATATTTTCGTAGAATAATAGCAAGCACGAATTGTTCCTATCTTCGTAAAATAATAGCAAACATTAATTGATGTTTTCTCACTAAGATGCTTACGAAGACAAAATGTGCACATTAAAATATGAAGTCTAACTGAAACAACCTTGAGAATGCATGTCTTAAAGTGTAGGTATACACGAAGTGCAAAAGTTGTTGCTAATCATAATGAAGAAAACATGCAACAAAAGGGTATGTGATAAATCTTTGAATTGATGGATTAACGTTGACAAGCTTTTCAAACTTTGGGTTGGAAAGAAGTTTTCCTAATTAGATGAAAAGGATAATAGAAAATGAGAATCTTCCTAAGTAAAAGAAAGATGACCATAAGATTCATGAAGAAGCAGAAGAATAAAAAGTAGCAGAAAAATATGGATTAAAAAAAAAACCTTGAACTTGGATCAAGAAAAACAGGCAAGGTTCAAGTCTTTCGTTTCCATCCAAAGAGAATTCCATATTTCAGGTTCATAGATGCATTCAAAGAGAGGTCACCGTCCATAAGCCCTACAAGTACATATAATTTCATCAAATATTGAAGTGGCTAATTGGTTTAAGGTTCAAGTAAAGAATATCAAAGAGGCATATGTATATCACAAAAAGGCTCAAGTTGTGAAAGATTCAAAGTTCACTATGGACAATTATTTTTTTTACTCATATTTATATGCTATGGCTATGGATATTTTGGATATTATTAATGGATATACTTGGTTAACGGCTTGGGAACTGTTAACATTATTGTCCAAAAAAGGTTCATGAAGTTTTTATACAGGGTAACATTAAAATGTATATTACAACTTATCAAGGAAGAGCATGAGAAGTTTGAAGAAAACAATAGGGACAAATTTGAAGAGGACAAAGAAGAATTTACAAAAGATCATCAAGTAGAAAAAACTCTAAAAAAAGCATAAGGAAAAATCTACATAATAGCAAATGGAGGATGAGCATGAGGAGCACATGAGTGATTTCAACAAAATTGAAACCCTTCACCTACTCAAGGGCCCAAGGAGCAAGTGGACTATAAGGTTGAGTCAAAGGAAAAAAAGCAAAAAACTAGGTCTACAAAGGTTGCAACTTATCTACATCGACATCACTATGAGTTATACCATGAGGGGCAAAAATAATGGAGGCATAGTAGGGAGCATCAATAGACCAATGACTATGGGTATTACCTAGAATCAAAGAAGCAACCTGTAAGATTTCAAGCAACACTTGCACTACTCGACAAATATATTATTCAAAATTGCAGGGTTATGAATATAAATGTCATGTCCTATTTTCAAGGATATAATCTTACCAAACTAACTTGTTTAACCAAAGTGTAATATACCATGTGTATTATAACCATAGCATTAAAACACCCGAGTACTCGACGACAACCACGAGTAAAAAAACCCATCCGAGAAATTGCCAAGCAACTCACCAGCCAAGTTTTTATTAGGGACTCATGCCAATCAGCAGATTTTTTTTTTTTTTTTAAATATATATATATACTCAAAAAAAAAATTAAATTTTTTTTTTATTTTTTTGACCTAAAACTAATAGAAAATATACCTATGTGTTCTATAAATTCATGTTTTACGTATTTTAAAATATTTTGTATGTTGATTTAGTTTATTTTATGATTTTATATTTTTTTATTTGCCGAGTTTTGTCAAGTCGCTAGTTTAAGTCAAAATTTTGGGCTGCAAAGTCGCAAATCCGAGTGGCTACCAAGTACAACTTTTTGACCTAAGATTATAAACTATACACTATGGTGTAATAGCCTAAATTCCTAACATCGCATCCTGGCCCCCACCCCCTTATTACAACATAGTTAAAATACTAGGAGAAAATATACTTTGTATGTGAATTGGGACATATACACAGTTCAACATGCATACAAACAATAGCAAGAATAGCCTCGTACATCTCCTCAATAGAAAATGTCCTCACTAAACAATACATACAAATGGGAACATATTCTCCCATTCGCCAAACATAGTTGTGGGAATTGGTCTCTCAACACTTACCAACAATTGGTGAACAAGCACATACTCATCTTTCACCGAAAAACATCAAATAAGCATGGACTAGGACACACTCTATAGTCCATAACATGCACTCTCGCCTGTGTGAATAGGGGCATACACAACTATCCACAACATAGAAAATTGTACAAATGGGAACATACTCAACTATTCACTAGCCATAGTAGAGCGAATGGTCTCACTACACAACCTTAGTGCGAATTGACCTCACTAAAAAAAACAATAGTGAGTTTGGGCCCCACTATCTCATCCTCAGGTGGGGCTGAGCCTCACCCTAATAGTGTGCAACGTTTTAGACAAAGTGGTAGGACGGCCTCAGACATTTCATCCTTCATTAGGAACTAGACCTCACTGAATAAACCCATCTCGTGGGCAACAATAGTATGGTCTTCATCATCACCTTCGTTGGTGATCGTTGTCTTCAACTTTATAATCTTTTTCGAACTGGCTTGCCACTATAACAATAATCCAATCTCCGAGTTAATGACAAACTCAAGACTGCTATTTTTCCTCCATCCTGTGGTCCTCCATTCTCCTCTGGAACTTGGCTCACTCAACCAGGGCAATCATGGTGGCCCTATGGACCGCAAACCATTACATGAAGCTCTATGACAGTTCTAACAGCATTTTTCAGACTATTTGTCTTCTCAATGAGAATGGCTTCCCCCCCTCAATCAAATTGTTTGTAACGGTGTCGAGTACTACCAAAAATGCACAAGTATACAAAACTCAATTGATAGGTTTACAAAGATGATGTTTGATGAATCTTTTTACAGAAAAACAATTATAATTTACGAAGTATAAGGGCTGAAGTGAAACACTTTTGCAAGATGGTTTACTATACAATTTTACACAAACTGACGAATTTTTGTCAGAATCCACCCACCGGATCCAAAGATATACAATAAAACTATTCTTTCAGCTTGGATTATAAAAGTCCTAAACTACACTATATAGTACCCAAAAAATTAAATTAGAAAAACGGCAATGTCAAAGCAAATCTAACTTTCTAGGACACTTCAAAACGATGTTGGACACTAAGTGGTGAAGTTCAATCAAAAAACTTTCAGCAGATCGGAAGATATTAGATTAAATGCTTTCCTCAAGTTTAGATTCAAATGTTTTTCTAAAGTTTTATATTATAAAAAATAAAGAATTTTATAAATACTTTAAAAAGACAAAAAGAACAGGTGCCCTAAATTTTAATAAAAAGTACCAAAAAAATTATTAAAAATTTTGTTGGCATTTTTATGCATGCACCATTGCATGGTGCCTCTCCTTGCGGCACCATTCTTTTTCCCTTTCACGTGCCCACACCTCTTTGTTGTTGCTGTTTGTTTTGCAGGCTTCTTTCACTCCTTTAGAGTGCCTTTCCACTTGCGCACCTCCTTTCTTCACGCTGCAAGTAATTTTTTAATTTGTATTTCCCGCTTCCATTCACCTTCAGCAAATCAAACACTCTTCTATTTGCCGCAAACACTCTCCGGCCTTTCATATGCATAACACATCAACACATAATCTAATGCACAAAGGCGCCTCACCCTGCCTCTATTCAACACAGCAAACAAAAAAATATATGAAGTGACATTCCTCTTCTTTGTTTTATCTAATTTACAGCATCTTTCCACAGTATTGGCGTGCCCTACGATTCACAGGCTCTCACAAGCTTACTTGATAAAGCTCCAGGCTCCCCTAAACTCTAATCACGCAGACAAAAAATAAATAAAATACACTAAATTAAATTTTATCAGAAAAAATGGCTACCATCAATCAGGGCAACTCTAAACAATTGGAGTTGCCATTTGAAATTTTTAAAAACAACTTTCCTTTCATCTTGCACATGCTTTCAGCTCTCCCGCTCTAATACTAAATGTGAGATTTTAATAAACACTCACTACTCGACAAATATAATATTCAAACTTGTAGGGGTATAAATACAAATGGCATATCCTATTTTATAGGAAATGATCATATCATGATCCATTCTTTCCTCAACATCTTCTTATCTCTATGTGAACTGCCTAACAACCGTGCTATAATAGCTATTAATATTAATCATAGTTGCCAGGAGACAGGTACAGGTACGTTGATTTTTGAAAAATAGGAGACGGGGGTGCGGGGAGACGGCATATATATATATAATAATAATAATTAATACGATATATTCTATGTAATTAAAATTAAAATAGTTATAAAATTAAAATTATTTTAAAAATATAAACTTATAAAATTAAAAATTATATTATAGTTACAAGTTAAAACTTAATATTTATAACATTAAAAAAAAATTATATATATTATACTATTATATATATATATATATATATAGTTATAAAATTAAAATATTTTTACAAATATAAAATTAAAATTATTTTAAAAATATAAACATATAAATTTAAAAATTATATCTTATAAATTAATATTTAAAAAATAAAAAAATTATATAATTGCTTATATAGTGTATAACAATAATTAAAAAACCTACGGATAATAATAAAAACTTAAAAGAAAAAAATTAAAAAGAAAAAAAATAAAAAACCTACGACACTGCAGTTCACGGTAATGCCTTGCAATGCCACGGACGGCAGTGCCTTGCACTGCCGCGAACGGCAATGCCTCTGAGCACTGTTGTTCGTGGCAGTGCATGGCACGCAGCATTGCAAGGCACTGCCTCAAACGGTAGTGCATTGTAAATAAATAAAAAATAATTAAAAATGACCTACAAATAAATAAAATACTAAACTTCAAACCCGTTCTGGTTCCTTCCCGACTGCAAACGACCTATTTTTGGTTCATTTTTGTGTGTTTAGGGTTTTTGTGTTTAGGAGGGTTTTTGTGTTTAGGAGACGTCATATTTCCACGCGAGACAGGGCGAGAGATGCGAGAATGCACTGTGAGATGTCTGCAGGCACGAGAGACGTCTTTGTACCCATCTCCCATCCCTGAAACACGCCCCGGTACCCGAGACGCATCCCAGGGGTGGGAGACGCGTCTCCCTGCAACTATGCTATTAATTTATCCTATGAATAACATACCAAACTAACTTATTTAATCAAATCATAATATACCATTATAACCCATACACTATGGTGTAATAACCTAAATTCCCAACAAAACCACTATGGATATTTTTGGCATTAGAAGAGCAATGACCATGGGTATACATGGAATGAGATAACCAACACCTGTAGTTATATAGAGTCTCAAACGAACATCAGCCATGGATAAGTGTGGAATCAAACTAATATGGATGAAGCATAGCATCTTCAAGCACCATCACCTATCACGACCGCATTTGGATGGATGGATGATTGACTACATCAAGTGTATGCATATTTAGATAAGTCTTACTACTTGGTTTCTTATGGAATGTTAGGATATAGATGGGGTAGAATGTTGTACACTTAAACCCACAATATTATGATGTATATGATCATGATTATGGAGTGGCCAACTTATGGTGCATGCAACCCTTAGGTATTTATATTAGGTCTAATGGGTAGCTTGTGAATTAAGAAATATGGATCAGCCAAATGTATAACTCGTGGGTTAAGGAATTAATCTCCCCAGCTAATACTAGATGAGTGGCTATATATAGGAGGCTCATATTGTAGTAAATACATCATGAGTTATGGATCACTTGCGTTGAGTATTAAAGATAGAAGGCTCTTATAGCGGAAGATTGCTTGGAGTGGTTCCTTCCTTGAGGATTATTCAATGGTGTGACCATACCTATAGGGCACATTGGCCCACCATACATCTTGTGCTGTGAATTTAGGTTACATTTCAGCATTGTCTCTAGACATTTAGATCTTAACAAAGTTATTGGACAAAGATGCATGCATAGAGTGTAGTTTGTGTGGACCATGGGTGTGAGACTCTACCAATGTCGAGGTTACCGAACCCTAGACACCTTGGGCTTTGGTTGTAGAACTCTCTCAAAAAAGTGCAGCCATGCCATGTTGTCTGTGCTTTTCATTGTTGTTATATTTACAGTTTCCAGTAATGTGTTTCTTGGGTTATTTGGGCTTGGGTGTAATTCATCTTAGTGTAACAGTTATTGACCCTAGACAGTGCACTCATACTCTGCACCATTCCTTGAGGGTCTGGTAGAAAAAATCTAAATGCATACGCCCAACCCATAGCTAACTACTGATAGAACAGTTGATTCTCTTTACTCTTGTAAGCATTTTTTATGTATTTGCATTTCACTTTCCAGTGCAAGATTGGGGAGGGATGATTTGTAACACCTTATAACTCCTAAGTATGAAGACCCTAAATGTCAAAAAGTGCTAAATAGTAAAGCCAAAAAAAAAAAAAATTGCTATTATTGGTGATGCAAGATTGGGCCATGAACATACAAGTAGGGGAACCAAAATAGGGTAGATCTAAAGGAGACACAAGCAATCCCCCCACACAACCTTGGGTAATAGGCAATCGACAGAAAAGCAGTTATAAAGGTGTTCTAAGTATCAAATGGTACCACAAGCTCACTAAATAACAAAGCTTGCATGACCAAACCTCATTGATGTGGGGTAGTCATACCTACCACGACAATACCATATTATACTATCCTCACAAATTCCTTGGTCATTTCCATCAGACTAGTCTCTAATGTTGGTCGTCACATACAACATATGGATACATGCATTTGCATGCATTGCAATCATGATAGCCATGCACTTGAACCGAGTATGAGACCATTTTAGCATTCTAATGATGTTTTCGAGCAATATCAGAAGAAAAAGAATGCTAATATATTTGAAATTTGGTGATAATACAACAAGAGGAATGCACAGAGGTTGGCATTAGCCACGGGCCCCAAAATCCTCAAAAGGCATTTATAAATGCACGCCACAAATCCTTATTTTTAAACATTATAAACCTCATATTTGGTCTGCAACTCGCTCTAAACAACAAAAACCTGCACCTGAAACAGGCCACAACCTCTCAAATGCTTGCTCTACCCTTACATGCTGGACTGTTTCATTTAAGGAGCCATAACTATTGAGTAGTTTCCCAGAATTGACTGTATCTTGTATTGAAAACTACACATCAAGAGCATTCTTTTGATGGGTAATAGTCCATGTTTTGGATAAATATTGACTCGGTGTTGGTTATCAAAGTTCTCATACATTAACTACCCTAATTTTCACGTGTTTAAACTAAAAAAAAATTAAAAATCCCAATGTGCCAAACTTAGGGACACTAAAACCTGTGCTATAACAAAGATGATTCTTTGTTGATATGCTGTTTTTTATATGTTATGAAAAAGAGAGTGTGTGAATATGTTAGGGGAGTTCCCATGCCCATTTCAAACCCAATTCAAGGATGATTTTCCTGCATTTGATGTTATAGGAAATTTGGGAGAATCACTATCCTAAACATAATATAATTATATGGAAACAAATGAAAAAGAAACTCAGCTAAAATATCAGAGAAAATGAGGGCAATTCAAAGTAACATAACGTAATACTAACTTGACATGTGGTATTCAGAGGTAAGTTCATGACAATGAACTATGGCAGCAGAGAAAAAAATACAAACAGCTCTATGTGATTCACTTTTGTACATAAACATGTAGTTAAGCCCACAATCCACATTTAGAATGCAACATTACCTGGACTTCAAGTGCTGTCTCTCTTTCAATTGAAAGCATCTGAATCGTCCCTCGTTCTACCAATGATTCATGGTAGGATGGCATTTGAAATTTCTTCCCAACCATAAAATCTGATTCACAAAACATTTCCATTCAATATAAGACAAAGACCTAAAGTTTCTGCTCAGATAGTCTTCTTTCCCACCATCTTATTCAATATTAGATTAAGAGCTAAGGTTCCTACTCAAAGATTTTTCATGTCCTTTTAACTGCCATGCAACAGGGCTGTGGTCTGCAGAAGAAAACTTTTTATACAAACTGGACTTTTCCACAAGAAGTATGCTGAAATATTACTGCATACAAATAAATTGAATATAAAAGGGCAAAAAACTGTGATCGAGTTCATAAAATTTGTAGTAATCACCTGACAAATAATCTGTATAAAATGCATATAAGCAACTCCGTACAGTTGCCCCATTAGGCTGCTTTTCAAGCAATGCCCTTATGGAACCATAAAACATCGTAAAAAGACTGTGTGCTTCCTTAAGAACAGACTGCAGTACATCATGTCGACTTATTTCCTCATATTCTTTACTCTTTTCAACCACCTGCCAAATCAACACCAGATATTTTCAGATTTGATAAATTTTCCCAACATACAGAATCTAATATGCAGGTGATCGAATGACATTACTCAACACGGTTTTAAGGATTGTATGCACCTACAGATAAAATAGCAATTTGAAGTTGAGATAATACTGATGGGGAAAATGTAATGATAATCTAATATTAATAACAACACTAACATGCAGAGACGTTAATTTATCTTATAAATATATCTTGAGATTGACCTCCACTGCACTTTATAATAAAAGTTCAGGACAACAATAAGATAAATGTTGGGTAGAAATAAGTTTTGTATATGGCCAATAATACAAATTAAATATCTGTCTTAAGAACAAAAATAATATAAAAGGAAAGTTATAGCAGAAAAAAGATCTGTACTGCAGAAGAAAAGGCAAATGAGGACTATGATATTAATAGAATCCAAAATATGTACAAACAAGACATTTATCGTATAATCAATAAGAGCATATTGTCTTTTGACCAGATTTTAACAAAGAAACTTCACAAACAATTAGGCTGTACATTCTAATTCATTTCCAAAACCCTAGATTGTGAAGCAAGTCCCTTTATAAGAAACATAACTTTGGATAGGCTACTCCAAAGTACATACATGGAGACTGTCGGGGTAATAATCATCTTAGGATTATGGATTGCATATACGTAAACAATATAGAATATTGGAGTCACATGATTGAAAGATCACAAGAAGCTGAAAGGTCACGGGGAAGTTAACAAGGCGATTGGAAAGCTGAGTATATATCCAGTTTTAATGTAAAACTTATGGGCCTTGAATAAAACATGTTTGTCTTGTTATTTGCATTTATATTTATGCAGCCCATTGCTTATGAGGGGGTGTGAAAAGGAAAGTCTGGAAAGAAGTTAGAAACTTGCATCCCATATTTGGAAGATGTAATGATTGGAATAATTTAAAGCTCTTTGGTGCTTGTGCCTAAAAAGGAAGCATGTTTCTGAAAGGTGCATGGTGGACAATAAGGAAATAAGGCTATTCGAGTTACAAGTGACCTTTGTTAATCACGAGGCTTTATATTGATGATTGGTAAATTGGTTATATGAAGATTTTCTAATGCCCCTAGTCAAAGGTTGAGGACAAGTGTACATGTCTCGGTGAAAAACAAACAAGCGAGTTTCAGAAGTAGACAGTTGAAGATTGCTTTTTTGTTAATAGAATACCAGAGTTGAGAGATTTTATTTTTTCCAGACATAGTGAGGACTTGAAAACTGGTGCATGGAACGTCAAGGGTTTATTGCAAGAAACCTTGAACAAGTGACCGCTGAAAGTTGAATATAAAGGGTCAATTGTTAGTAGTACAAAGAAATGGATTGAACAAGAACCTGAAAAAGGGAATAAAGGGGTGTGAAAGTCTCACAAAAAAATTCATGTCTCAAAATTTTTGATAGAAATTGATTGAGAGATTGATTCACAGAATGGCCCTTGTGGAAGCCTTGGAAGCAAAATTCCAAGACAACCGATTCTTAGATCCAAAACTTAAACAGCTTGGTGAGGCAGGAAGTGGCAAAAGCATCTCTGTTGGAGCAAAGACACAGCTTCAATTTCTGAAATCGGGCCATAATAGAAATTTGAAGCTATAACAAAGAAGATAAGACCTGATCGATATTTCCTAACACCCCTTATTTGTAACTGTTGGAAGACAATGGTTCACACATTGAAGAATGATTGTTTCATCTTTTCCAGTAGTTGCTTAGGGGCTTAATCACAACGAGTTTTCCCACTTCATATTCTAGATTCATAGCCCCATCAAAGATATCAATATACAGCATGGCACCACGTACAACCAACTCACACATTCAAATAGTGCACTCATAACACTTGAGGCACAACCTGACAATGGAGTATAGGGATTCCAAAATTAGCACATGCATAGCGAATAGTGACGTTATGCACTCATCTTGTGTACAGAGTTGATATAATGAAAACAGTTTCCAAAAACATATTCTACTCTCTATGCTTGTGCAATATTTTGTTCTTCACTCATTTATAGTCCAATTTGGCAGTTTTATTTATACTGCAATTGTTGTTATGATTTGCTTCCACTTGGTCCTGCAGTTTAGAGTGTTTTCCCTTGGATACTCTTGGGATCCAAATTAGTGATATAACAGAAATTTTCTTACCACCTTACAATGGTATAGGATCAAGCCTCATAACCAAGGTGGTGCAAACAGGAATGAGGGGGCCAAGTGAAAACAGTTCCCGACACACCTCAGGGATAGCAAAGAGGATGACTCGCACCATTATGGAGCGAGACAGGTGTAAGCTCAACACTGCTGGTTTGGGGAAGGAATTTTGGGGTGAAGCTATAAGTAGAGTTGTTCACCTTATCAACAAGTCACTCACTACAGCCCTAAACGGAAAGATCCCTAAAGAGGTTTGGCCAGGTAAACCTGTTGATTACTCATATTCGATCACTTTGTTGTGATGCTTATGCCCATGTCCTAAAACAACAAAGGTCCAAGTTGAACGTAAAGTCTAAAATATGCATTTTTCTTGGCTATGGTGATGGAACGAAGGGGTACAGGTTGTGGGATACTGCTGCCCATAAGCTTATCATTAGCCGAGATGCGGAGTTTAATGAGAAATCCATGCAAAAAGTTGAAAAAATAGCAAAGTACGACTATTGAACCTATTGAGGTGGTATAAAAGGAAGAGGATGTTGTAGAAAATGATGAAAATCAGGAACCAAAACAGCAGAATGTCATGCCTGAACAGCAAGAACAACAACGTGAACTGCCACAAGGTGATACATCACATCGAGTGAGGAGATCCACAAGAATATCCAAACCATCCCAAAGGTATATTATGGATGCACACACAGCTTTTGCATTAGTTACTAATGATGGTGAGCCCAGCTCATTCAGGGAGCTTGTGAGACTGAAGATGCAAGAAAATGGAGAAATGCCATGAAGGAAATGGAGGCTCTAAGTAAAAATAACACGTGGGAGCTGGTAGAATTGCCTACAGGTCGCAAGGCCATATGTAATCGGTGGGTCTTTAAGCTGAAAAAGGATGTATATGGTGTGGTTGAGCAATATAGGGCTCGGTTGGTAGCAAAGGGGTATGCACAAAAATCGAGTATAGATTTTGATGAGATATTTTCCCAATTGTACATTTGACTACTGTTAGAGTTGTGTTGGCTTTCGTTGCTTCACTTGACCTTGAATTGGAGCAACTTGATGTGAAGAGAGCCTTTTTGCATGGTGATCTAATGAGGAGATATATATATATCAAACAGTTGAAAGGTTTTGTGACAAAAGGCAAGGAGAATCTACTCTCCAGGTTGAACAAATCGTTGTATGGTTTCAAACAAGCACCAAGATGCTAGTACAAGCAATTTGATTCCTTCATGATGAGCTTGGGATTCAACAGAGACAACGTTGATCATTGTGCCTACTTCAGAAGATATGATGATGATAGTTTTATTGTTTTGTTGTTGTATGTTGATGACATGTTGGTTGCAGGCCCCAACATGGACAAAATTATCAATCTTAAATCTCAGCTACCTAAGACGTTTGAACTAAAGGATTTAGGTGTTGCAAATCAAATTCTCGGGATGAAGATACAGAGAGACAGGAAGAACAAGAAAATTTGGCTTCCACAAAAGACATGTGGAGAAGGTTATGCAACATTTCAACATGCAAAATGCTAAGCCAGTTAGTGCCCCATTTCCTACACACATGAAGTTGTCTTCGAAGCAGAAACCTAGCAATGAAGCAAAGAAGGCACAAATGTCTCATGTACCGTACTCATCAACGATAGGCAGCCTTATGTTTGCCATGGTGTGCACTAGATCAGACATTGCCCAGGCAATGGGAGTTGTTAGTCGGTTCATGGCAAATCCCAGTTGTGATCATTGAAGTGGATCCTTCATTATTTACGGGGCACTTCAAATGCTGCTATTTGTTATAGTTTGGCATATCTTCAAGCGACAAGATTTGTGGATTCAGATTTTGGTGGCAATATGGATAGACACAAATCTACTATAGGGTACATGTTCACTCTTGTAGGTGGTGCAATCAGTTGGATATCAAAACTACAGTCAATAGTGGCATTATCAACAACAGAGGCAAAATATATGGCAACAACGCAAGCTTGTAAGGAAGCAATATGGCTGGACAAATTACTGGGAGAGCTGCAAGTCAAGAAAAACAATATTGTTTTGCATAGCGACAATCAAAGTGCCCTACACTTGGCAAGGAACCCAGCATTTCCTGCCAGGACAAAACATACAGGTGTGCAATATCATTTTGTGTGTGATGTAGTGAAAGAAGAACAAGTCTTATTGAAAAAAATCCATACTGATAACAACTTTGCAGACATGTTGACAAAGCCAATTGGAACAAAGAAGTTCAACTAATGCAGAACTTCTTTGGGACTGCTTATAACTAGATGATAAGCAGCATGGGTAGTTGTCTCTCTGGTACAAAGGTTAGCAACAGAAGACAAAATTAACCTCAAGGGGGAGAATGTTAAGAGATGAAGTTAATATTTAGATCTTCAACATTGTAGTGTGGCATATGGCAATCCCATGTTTGGTAGTTTTTTGTATGCATCGGGCGTGGCTACTTAGGCACCCCCCTGCCCAAGGTTTCAGGGGCAGAGACCCCAACCCGAATTTTTACCGTCCATACAACCATATGACCATACAATGCAGTATGATACCGTAAGACACTATACGACTCGTCTAGAAGTCGTACAACACAATTTTTGGATCCTTCTTTGGCCTCTATAAAATAACCATGACCCTTTAAGGTTAGACAAACTATTGTAATTCAGATTTTGCTGTTAATAAAGTACAACAGAGAGATTTTTTGCCCCGTGGTTTTTCCCTGGTATATTTTCAAGGTTTCCACGTAAATCTGGTGTGTATTTGTTGTTCTTTTCTTGTCATCTCATTGCTGTGCAGTGTCATTTTTCTTTCACATAAGAGCATTGAAGAGGTTGGTTCAGGTGGAAGGGAAATGAAGAATATTGATATTCTTTTCCAACAGACTGCGGATTATATTGTGAAACTTCAAATGCAAGTTCATACAATGCAAGCTCTTGCTGATTTTTTCTATAGTGAATATCCAGATCGGTGTATGGGAGGAAGAGTTTCATAAGTGTAGTACAATTCAGGTAGTTTCTAATATATAGAAAATCTGGTATATTACAGTCTCTTAATCAATCTTCTTCTGCGATCTTTCTTGAAATTCTCAAATAGAATGGCAATCTGTATGACAACATTTCAGAGATCAATACATTTTTTGGAGATGAAATATATCACTCCCAACAATATACCTCAAAAACTCTCCAATTACTTTTTCATGATATGTCAGATTTTGCTTGCTTTGGATGTCAAGAAGACGGATCATTGTTTGTTATATCACGAAGTGAAGGTTGTCTCATATTAAACTTTCCAGATTTAGTCTGGACGGTTTTCTGCCTGATAGAAGTCTTTGAAGAGAAGGTGTGTTCAAAAGAAGACAATGTATTTCTTATTGTCCAGTAGTCACAAACTTGTTCCTTCAATGACCCAATGTCTGGCACTCACCCTGAACGCCCTTTAGATGGAAGTCTGTGTGGTTTCAACGAAGCACAAGATCTTGACAAATGAATTATGTCAACCATGGAGAAAAGTAAAGAATGGCGCCAGAAATGGGAAATTATTATGGTAAAAACAAGGGTAAACAGCCACGGCCAGAGAGGGAACATCACGACAACGACGAGAATCCAATTGGTTATAACTTGAAAATTAATTGTCATTCCAAATCCTTAAAAGGGATAGTCCATTAAATTCAGTAGAAGGATTGATTGGTGGTTGAGAGAACTGGCTGGGAGTTAGTTGCAGGCAACAAGAAAATCATTGGTTATTTTTAAACGAGATCTTGTTCCAATTCCAAGAAGAAACCAATTCTATTCAATTTCCAAGAGGAATGGTTAGCAATTGCTAAGAAGGAGAACTGAATTCGTTTCAAAGAGAGCTTTAAAAAGAAATGGCAAAGAGGGATACAGGCAGTCAGGAAAAAGTCGGGAATAGCTTCAGCAAAACTTAGAAGCTTATAGATGAAGGAAGAGAACTCAATTTGGAATTCTGGAGATAGCCAAGCGAGGCTAAGAGGTGTGTACAAGCTTTAGAAGCTTACAACGAGCCAATAGAGGTTCAAGGACATGAATCTGCATAGTCTGTAACATGTTTTTTTATATAATTTTATCGTAGCAAATCCCGATTGGGACGTCCAAACTCTAATTTGAGTCAACTGAAACAAAATATAGCCTGTTGTGTCCTGCATTGTAATTCTCTTAAACTCTTGAATAGAGTTGAGTGTTCTTATTGTCTGTGTCGAGTATGCACCTTGCTTAAAACAAATCTAGTGTACTCTGAGAATTAGGCTACAAGGTGAAGGTAATCCTCAACTGGATCCCCAAACCTTAGTTCTACACCTCTCTCTGCTCTACTTTGTTCTAGAGCTAGACTCCTCTCCCAACTTGCTTGATAATCTCTTGCTCTGCCTTGGGTGATTGAGATGACTCTTCAATACTCTTCCAAAACTGACTTTGAATCTTGGTGGCCTAACATTGACACACTGCAATACACTTTGAGCTCCATCCATCTTGAAAAAAGGTCCACATGTCACGTTTGTTTGATCTAGGCAATTACTTTGTGTATCTTTCAAAGTGGGTGAAACCGCCAGTTGTTGCAGGCTGGTGGTTACGCAACCGCTACCTGCATGAAGCAGCGATTTCATCATGCTCCAAGGAAAAGGTCCTTCTGACCAATGGAACATGACTAAAACCATCCTTACTACATTTCCTTGCCCTGTTGGACTCTTGATGATGTTCTTCAGATTAAAATTGATCTTCCTCCACACATGCAACATTGTCACAAGAGATGACAAGTCGCACAACACAAAACAAATGTGCACAAGTGTGCACAAGACCCTGAAGCAATGATTTTGGATGATGAAAAATAACATGTGAACCCAGATGCTCTTGCATCAAAAACCCAAGGTAAATAAAATTGTCCATGATCTCCTACTCATGAACTCTCCACAAGCTCCTCAATAGTTGTCCCGTGTTTGGCAACTTTAGATGCACTCATCCAGGTTGTGTCTTCAGTTGCTCTATCTTTCCACTTTCCTAAGTACTCAAAGTACTCTCTATCTCATCTTTGTGCCAATCCATGTATCCAATATGGCCTAAATCTCCTCCTTTGCCTTCTTCGACAACCATTGCTTCCGATCTATACTTAAGAATTTGAATTTGATCCTTCTCCATTGCCTTGTCCCTCAAAGTAAGGGTGCAAATCTGCTATATTGATTATAGGTGAAATACCCACTCCATCTGGTAGCTTAATCTCGTAAGCATTTGTTGATAAACTTCTCAAAAGTCTACATGGTCCAATTTTCTTCCACTTCAACTTATTATATTCTCCTTTAGGAACCTCTCCTTCTACAAATGCGCCAATTATAAGTCCCCAACAACGAAATTATGTTCTCTGGTCCTCTAATCAACATGCTTCCTTCATATTGTTCTCTTCCATTTTTCTCTTCACCTCCCTATGCACCTCATGCATAGTTGTTGCATACTCTTCTGCTTTAACACTCCTCATATCTACACACTCTTCTAGGGTTGAAACCATAGAAAATTTGGAAGGGACTCATAGTTGTACCTCTATTCACTAAATTATTGCAAGCAAATTCAGCTTACACCAATGCCAAATCCCATTGTTTGGGCTTGTCTCCAAAAAAACATCTTATCAAATTACCGAGACAATGATTCACTACCTCTATTTGGCCATTTGTTTGAGGATGATAGGCTGAAATGAAATTCAATCTTGTGCCTAGATTCCTCCATGGTGTTCTTCAAAAATGCCAACAAATCTAGTATCCATGTTTGATACAATGCTCCTTGGCAACCCATGCAATCTCACAACTTCTTTGAAAAACAAACTTGCAATATTTGTGGCATAATTAGTCTTCTTCCATGCTATAAAGTGTGCCACTTTGGAAAATCTATCCACTACAGCAAAAATAGAGTCATTACCTCTTAGGTTTCTTGGCAGCCCAAGAACGGAATCCATGCTCAGCGTTTCACATGGTCTCTCTAGAATTGGTAATGGTTGATACAACTTAGAATTCTTACATTTATCTTTTGCATGTTGACAAATCCTATATCTTTGTACAAACTTTTTGACATCCATGCTCATCCTTGGCCAATAGTAACACTCACTCAACGACACCAATGTTTTATACCAAAGTGACTAGCTAGGCCTTCACTATGCTTCTCTTTCAATAAGATTTCCTTCATAGAACCTTAAGGCATGCATAACCTCTTTCCCTTGAACAACAATCGATCTTGTATCATATACTCTAGCCATGGTGTTTTGTCCATGCTTCTTGGATTCATGCATGTTGCCCGTGCATCTCAAAAATCTAAACCCTCCTCATATAACTCTTTCATTGAATCAAACCCAATGACTTCCACTCTTAGCTCATTCACTAGAATAGCTCTTCTCCTAAATGCATCTGCAGCCTTATTGGATTGCTCACTCCTATGTCTCAAAACAAAAGAATAACTTTGAAGGAATTCAACCCATTGCATAGAACTCAACTTCTCACTAAAATAAGCAATGGGTTTTTTTTCTTTGCTCAATACTACTATTGCTTTCCCACTTGCATCACAATCAACCTTAAACACATTAATGAAATCAAGTAGTGCCAACAATAGCTATTTTTTTACCTCCTCCTCCAAAACTTGAAAGCTATCCTCAGCGGCAATGGTCCAATTGAACCTCTTTTTATCACCCTACATTGCTTCTATAATGGATGCACATATACCACTCAAGTTTTTAGTATATTTCCAATATAAACTTGCCAACCCATGAAAACTTCTAGCCTCGGACATGCTTTTCGGTGATGTGGCGCCACTCAACTATTGCTCTTACCTTCTCGGAGTCCATTCTAAACCCATCTTTTGAGATTACAAATCCCAAATATACTAGCTCCTCTTGCATGAAGCCACACTCTTTAAGTTGACCAGCAACTTCTCTTCTTTCAAATTTTGCAAAGCTAATCTCAAATGCATCAATTGTTATCCCTTTGAACGATTGAAAATCAAAATGTCATTAAGATGAACAATGACAATTTTACCTTTGTATGGATTCAACACTTCATTCATGATTCTCATGATTGTGCTTGGTCCATTTGACAAACCGAATGGCATAACAAGCCATTCATACAATCCATCATTTGTTTTGAATGTGGTTTTCCAGCATCACCTTCTCTAATCTAAATTTAGTGATATCCACTTCTCAAATCGATCTTTGTGAAATATTATGCTCCACTCAAACAATCCATCAAATCATACATCATTAGCAATGGAAATCTATACTTGATTGTTATCTTGTTAATTTATCTAAAATCCATACACATCCTCCAATCTCCACCCTTTTTGGGTGCCAATATTGTTGGAATTGCACATGGGTTTCAACTTTCTCGAATTAAACCCTTCTCCAACTACTCATTCACTTCTCTCCACTTATACATTCTCCATAGGAGTTAATCCATAAGTTGCCTTGTTTGGAAAACTTGCTCCTAGCAATAGATCCATGTGACGACTAATGCTTCCTATAGGTGGCAGTCCATCCGGCAAATCCTTATACACTGTATCTGCAAACTCTTCCAACAAATTCTGAACTTCAAAAGGAAGATCACTCACCTTGTTTGCGATCACAACTTGCATAGGCTTTGGGATTAGAGCAAAACATGCCTTCTCCTTCCTTGTCTCCTTCAAAAATTATTTACTGAAAACCAACAACAATTTAAGACTGTTGTCCACCTCTTCCCCCTTTTCTTTCCATGGGTTCAATGTATGCTTATTACCATCCTTCAAAAGTGTGTAGGTGTTTGCTCGACCATCGTGCACCGCTCTTCTGTCAAATTGTCATGGTCCTTCCAACAACACAACATACATCCATGGGCATTATATCACACAACACATCATCTTTATATGAACCAATCTGAAAACTGGCCATACATTGCTCATTCACCAACACTTGATGACCCTTAAATAACCAAGAAACTTTGTATGCATTTGGATGCACTAATCTTTTCAACCCAAGCTTTGCTACCATTTCCTTTGAAACCAAATTATCCGTGCTACCACTATCAATAATAACTTTGTAAGACTTACCTCCTGCTTTGCAAATAGTATGAAAAAAAAATCTTTACACCGGTTCATCTTCTTCCTTGGCTGGTTTCAACAACACACTATTCATCATAAGAGCTTCACCACGTTCCAATTCTTTTGTGTGTTGGAGATCAAACACTCTCTGTCTACATGAGCAATATGATTGCTTGCTTCAATCCACTTCTTGAATAAACTAAGTTGATAATATGCTTGTTTGTTTCATTCCTCTTACTGTTGTTTTATAATGCTTTGGGGCATTCAAATGCCTTATGCCCAATCTCTCCACATTCGAAGCACTTACCCATGAATCCTCTACCTCTTCCAAGGTATCCTCTTCCTCTAAAAGAATAACCTCTTCCTCTTTGGGACTGATTCCGATTTTGTGAAGTACTTGCTTCACCTTCATGATCGTGTTGTCCTCTTCCACCAATGTTTTGTCCTCTTCCTCTTGAGAACCTTCCTCTACCTCTAGAGTTCATTTGTTGCTTTCTAAACAACTTTTCCTCTGCATTCAATGCATATTGATAGGCTTCCTCAACCAACTTCAACTTAAACATTCCAATCTCATCTTGAACGGAAATATTAAGTTCATTTACATACCTTGACACTTTCTCTTGATCATCTTCCATATGGCTGACTCTAATGGAAATTTTATAAAACTCTTCCATATATTCTTCTACACCCAACTTCTTTTGCCTTAAATTATGCAACTTTTAGAATAAACTAAGATGATAATCTGAAGGCAAGAACTTACCTTTCAGCATTGATTCTCTCTTTTCCTCTTCTCTCTCTTTCCAGCTGCAAATGATCCCACCATAAGGATTCATGACTTTTCAGCGTGGCGAGGCAAACTCCACCTTCTTGGGGTCCTCTATTAACTCCTAATCAAAATAATTCTCCATAGATATATCCATGATCTAGTCTATGATCTCCTTAGGGCTCAAACTTCCACCAGTATCCAGCTTTGCTTTACTGCCTATCTTTGCTATAGCACTAAGAAATCCACTCTCGAGTTCATCCACTATCTCTTCTACTTCAATCTCTTGAGCATCTACTCTTTCATCATCACTCACATCTTCAATATGTGTTCCTCTTGTTTATGTTGTGCTCATTGCATCCAATCTTGTTTGGGTTCCTCTCATCATCTTTGCCAAGTCTGCAACTCTAGGTGCCCTTGGTCTTGCTACTCTTCCAATGGGATTACCTTTGTGTGACATATCTTCTCCAAACTGTAAGCTTCTCTTTCACAACTTGCCAACGATGCAACGAGAGTTTTCACACACAACCCATCAAGTTAAACCTTGCTCTAATACCAATTGGCG
Organism: Torreya grandis; assembly: GCA_037957365.1. Classification (NCBI taxonomy): domain Eukaryota; kingdom Viridiplantae; phylum Streptophyta; class Pinopsida; order Cupressales; family Taxaceae; genus Torreya; species Torreya grandis. The sequence continues at coordinate 2,070,277 of JARHVA010000673.1, read as the reverse complement.
CAGACGGTAATGAGGAGGCCAAGTGAATGGTTGCCTTACTCCCCAATGGTGTTCCAATACTCTCACTCTCTCAAGGACACGACTCATAATGGAAACAAATACTCTCTTTATTGATGTTCAATTGTGTTATAGAGATTATACACACACCTCACACTATCCCTTCCCCTAGACCATGAAGAAGACTTCCTCAATCAAATGACTAGGTTACAATGAACATATCTCACTCAATAGGCCTCTATCTCTGCTCTCTCTTTGAGCTTCTCTCAACTTCAAAGCTGAAATATTCTCTCCCAACTTGTTTGATCCCCTCTTGCTATACCTTGGGTGATTGAGATGTCTCTCCAATGCTCTTCCAAAACTGACTTTGAAACTTGGTGGCCTGACACTAACATCTTGCCACACACTTCAAGCTCCCTCTGTCTTGGAAAATCGTTCACACATCACATTTGTTTGATCTTAGCAAATACTTCACGTATCTTTCAAATGCGAGCAAAACCATCAATTGTTGCAAACTAGCAATTTCATAATTATTGTCTACACAAAGCGGTGGTTGCGTCATGCTCCAAGGAAAAGGTCCTTCTGACCAATGGAACATGACTAAAACCGTCTTTCCTACATTTCCTTGCCATATGGGACTCTTGATGATGCTTTAGCTTGACTTTGATCTTCCTCTACACATGCAACATTGTCGCAAGAGATATCAAGTTGCAAAACACAAAACAAATGTGCACATGTGCGCACAAGAACCCAAACCCATATTTTTGGATGATGCAAGAGAACTTGTGAACCCAGACGAACCTGCATCGACAAGTCCCAAGTTTTGTATGGTGGTTATAGACATAACAATTTGGGCCCTTAGCCAGTGTTTCAAAGAGTTAAAAGACAAGTCTTGGAGGTTGCCAAAAGAGACACAACATCTTGGAGAGAAGAATCATAAGTTGCAGAATGAGCTCAGTGCAGAATGAGCTCATGTTGAAGTCAGCAAACCTACAAGCCCATGGTGGACACTTTGCAAATCTTGTCCTTGAATGATAAACTCAAGCCAAGGAGAGATGTAAACATGCTATGAAATGAATTGGCTGCCAAGGAGTGGATGTTGATTGATCTACAGATAAAATGTGAAGAGTTGAATAGGATGCAAGTTTCAACACAAGATGCTCGAGCAAAAACCTAAAAGAGCATGGTAAGCCCTTATGATTCCAAGCACCTTAAGTGTCCAAGAGACTCAATTTGCTGTTTTGAAAAATACACCAAACGAATTAGTTAGAAGATTTTGAGAAAAACAGGCTATAGTGGCTAATGTTTGGGAAAAGAAGGCCTAGGCATCAAAAACCTTGTCCAGGTAGAAATGAGGCCCAAGAATGTTGTCTCTGAAACATTGAAGAAACTTACCAAAGCACCATGCATTCTACTATCTTGAAGCATACCCATGTGCAAATGAAATAGACATAGATCCCCATGCCGAATATAGTAAAACAACTTGCAGGCAACCTGCCGAGACATGGAAAGAAAATGCATCTCATTCTATCAATTGCAGCTATTGTATTAGACTAGGTCATAAATCTAAACAATGTTGGAATCTCCATCATTTTGAATTATATGGCGAGTGTAATCACGCCTACATGTTGGTTTGTTGGTATTCCTTTCCACAAATCTTCCGAGTTGATACAAATGTATTTTGAATGGATCATGTCACAAGTGAAAGAGAGAGAATTTGGTACTAAGAAGCTCCTATATTCATCTGAGATCAAAAAACATATTAGGTCTCACCCTCCAAACTTGATCCAACCAGGTCTATTGGTTTTCAAGGAGGAACAACTAATCTAGGTAGAAACCTTGAAAGAAAAGTTCCAAGACAACTGAGTCCTGAATTATTATTTTAAAGAAATCAATAAGGAGAGTGGCGCAAGCGTCCCTCTATTGGAATGACCACACAGCGCCCATTACTAAAAAGAAGTTATTATCATAGTTACCAAGTTCGAAATCCGGATCCGATCAGGGGGGCGAAAATATCTAAAATCCGGAATTCTTGAAAAAGTTCAGAAAAAACTGATCCGGAATATATACAGATATATGTTAGCAGAGTTTTATAAATATGCAAAACTAACAAATACAATGAAAAACATTGACAAAATAATATAAAAATGTTAATATTATATGATATTGATGGTATTTGGGTGTCTTTTTGCGCAAAAAACCTTAAAAATGACAAAGTTAATCAGATTTTGTGCAAGATTAAGCAAATAACATATTGGAATAATAGAGCCAATACACAGACAACAAAAATAATATTTCAACACACTGTTTATTATATTTGACCATATAAGCAAACTATACAATGGATATTATATAGCCAAAGGAATAAAATAACTTCCTAAAGAATAGGAAGGACAAATAACAATACACCCGCTAATGGACTCACGGTATAACAAACTAACTACTTAGGTAATACAACAACTAGGATTATTTACCATACGGTATATAATCAACCAAATATACTATTTACCTCTCGATAAATACTGAAACTCACACAATAATAATGTTACTAAATATTAATCCATAACATTCACCCCCTTAACATTATTATCCCTAGTTGCACCCCCTTAGTCTGAACATGGGGTAAGCTCTGTCTGGTACCTGCTCATGTTTTACATGGTTTTCTTGACTAACCACTAACCCTAGAAAGATGGTTTTCAAGTGGAACCAACAACCACTCTATAGATGATTTTCTAAGAGAACCAACAACTCAAAAAATGATTATCTAGTGGAACCACCAACCACTCTATAAATGGTTTTCTAAGAGAACCAACAACTCAAAAAAAAATGGTTTTCCAGTGGAACAACCAACCACTCTATGGATGGTTTTCTAAGAGAACCAACAACTCAAAAAAAAGGTTTTCCAGTGGAACCACCAACCACTCCATAGCAGCATACATGTTTGCCCACTCATTTTTACAAAGGGGAACAATATAAGAAATTATGTTATGAACAGCAATATTACATCTGTTTTTATTTTAAAAATCACACAACGGAAACTATAACACACCACACACAATGTCACCACATCATTGGTGCGGCCCTGTCGTTGACAACTGACGAAAGGTCGTTGAAAGACCTTTCTCTGTGTATCCTCCAGCCTCCAGTTGGTTGTTGCTTATTCAACGGGTTTGGCTTTGAGGCTCAATTTTACAATGATGGATGTCGCGTACCAACAATATTGCATCCATATAAATTTTTTTCGACTTTATATGATACAACAAATATTTTTGACAAAACAATTTAACCCACAAAATGACTCTTGACTCATTTTTCATCTTTTGACAATTGATAATGAACCCAAAACAAAATTTAACATGCATCAAATAATGATACACCTATGACAAAACTAATAACTCAAGACTCTTTTATTTTTACTTCTGAAACACAATTTTTAAACCTAATAATAAAGGCAATCAACTAAACTTAATATTAAAAAACAATTGACACCTAATTTTCATTAAAACTTAACTAAATCTATAATTGACACAACTATACAAAACCTAAAGACCTTTAGAATTTGACGCTGATTTACACGCTTATTTAGACACAGACATACAAGACTATAAAATAAACAAAACTTTTTATAATCAAATGACTTAAGAAAAAAAAACCTTGGCAGCATGCAATGGATCTGTATATAGCACCACGTGTTTTGTTGAAAACACATGTGGACTTTGACAGGTGAAAATAGTTGTTTGGAGGCCGAGTAGGTGCATGTGAAGAGGACATGAAGAGTCGTTTGGATCAGATCGAGGCTCGCATGAGATCAAATGGACTCTAAACAAAATCAAGATTTAAAACCCGTCAATTTTCCACATACGCGAGGCAGAAGAACAAAGCAAAAAAATGAAGGATGATGAAGTCGATCCAATACGCCAGAATACACACGCTGAGCACAAAAGTCAGTGGGCAGTTTCAGACTTGCATGGAGAGCAACACGTCGACGTTTCCCAAATTGTCAATCTTCGAGGGAAAAGATGTGATACAGATCTGCATATGCAGGCTAAACGTCTTTTACAGGAAACGTATATCTCACGGCACGTATTTTGAATAGCAAAATTCGAACAGCAAAATTCGAACAGCAAAAAGTGGATGATGTTGAAAGTAATAAAAAACTCTAGGCCACGTAGTATCTGACAAAACCTGATTACCTAGTTCCCAGCTTATGAAGTCCACAGACTGTTGGAAAAATCCATAAGGACGCAGGGTATACTAATATATAGCAAATGATCAGATCATGAATTCAGAAACTCTCTCATGAATCGGGGCAACCATAGCTTGCAACTGATCTGCCCCTTCACAAATTTAACAGGCCATTTACCTGCTCTGATACCAGATGACAGGGTTAATTAGACTCTGTGCAAGATTAAGCAAATAACATATTGGAATAATAGAGCCAATACACAGACAACAAAAATAATATTTCAACACACTGTATATTATATTCGACCATATAAGAAAACTATACAATGGCTATTATATAGCCAAAGGAATAAAATAACTTCCTAAAGAATAGGAAGGACAAATAACAATACACCCGTTAATGGACTCACAGGTATAACAAACTAACTACTTAGGTAATACAACAACTAGGATTATTTACCATACGGTAAATAATCAACCAAATATATTATTTACCTCTCGGTAAATACTGAAACTCACACAATAATAATGTTACTAGCAATTAATCCATAACAAAAAATTAAAAAATTGAAAAAAAAAAGGGCCAACCTAGACAAACTTATCCGGGACGGCCAAAAAAATCAGTTCCGTCCGGATTTGGTAACTATGGTTATAATAGAAATCAGAGCTATATCAGAGGAGATAAAAGCTGGTCACTATTTCCTAACACCGCCCATTCATAGCCATTGAAAGACAAGGTCACACATGGAAGAGCAAGTGTGTCATCTTCTCCAATGGTTCCTTGATCTTCATGTATCCATACATGCATCTCATATGGAAGAGTATGGGAGAGCAAAGCAAAGAGATTCTATTCGTTGTGAACATTCCCATGTCATATTCTAGATTCATAACCCCCCTTCCCCAGCAGAGATATCAATATATGACACGGCATCATGCATGCAACCCATTCACATTCTAAAGGTTCACTCATAAGTTATAACCCTCAAGGCAGATCACGGCAGTGGAGTGCATGGATTCCACAATATCCTTTGGCACATGCATAACGACTTGTGACATTATGAGCTCTTCTCATGTATAGAGCTAATATAATAAAAATAGTGTGAAAGTCATCTGGATACACAATGTTTGTCACTGCAAATTGCCACTGAAAAAAAATATATATATAGTTTCCCTGTACGTATCTCTGCCTATCCTTTTACAGTATTGTGTTCATCAATTTACAGTTCAAATCTGCAATTTTATTTTTATCACAATTATTATCCTGATTTTCTTCTGCTTATAACACATCTAAATTCCAGCAATTTAGAGTGTTGCTCCCTCAATACCCCTCAGATCTGAATCACTAAAAAATTAACATTAAGTTGTTCAATTTATTTATACACAGAATACGGAACTTCAAGCAGTATAACCAATCAATTGCGTAGTAGCTATAATATCTGAATGCCTAAAACAGAGGGCCACATTGCAACTCCAAATGTCAAGTTCTAGTGACAAAACGCTATCTTTGCCAACTTTAAATTTCTATTTATCTGCTGCCAACAATAGAATACACATTATATAAACACAGAGATTTTTGTAGGCAAATTCGGGTTGTTTGAAAATGAGAAACTTTTAGTTTCAAAATGCAAAGCACCTTGAGTCAAAATTGTTAAAAGTTTGAAAGATTATAAAAGAACTAATTTTTAAAGACAAAGATTTAAAATATCTAAAATTTTCTGTAAACACGAAGAATAATTAATGTGCATGATTTTCAAGGACTCACCATTATCATCCAAATGTCAGCTTCCGGCTGATAAAGTACATGTGAATGTTTATCAGTATCAATTACTTCACAAGGAGCCTCTGGGGAGAAGATCCTGTATTCAAAGCGGTAAAATTGTTTCTCTCTTTTTCAAAAAAAATCCTATAAGATAGAAATTCTAGACATCAATAATGAATTCAAGTACCCTGGGATGGAATTTTCAAACAACTTTTATGGAAATTAAGCATGGCAGAGTGCATATGGAAGATGCAAAACAATTTACATATTGAAAAGTATTAGGAAATTAAAAGGTGGAACCAAACACATGACATACTTCATGCCTTCAAATACTAAGTAAAAGTGATTTTAGTCATATTTTTAAGTATATTGAAAAGAAAGTTCACAAAAGAATATATCTCCACTAAGGACAGTCATTCATCCAACCAAACCAAAGTCAGCAAATCCAAAAATCCCCCAGAACCAGATCACAGCATAAAAACTCACTAGAACAAACCACAAGGCACTAAAGAAAACAAGTAAAGAATGTTCAGTTCAAATGACCATCTCAGCCCAGCTATTAACTTAGAGATACATAATGGCATTCGTAAAATAGGAGCAGAAGCTCCAGTAGCGGCACTAGGTCCACAAACATGCTATCGTCATTATCAGAATCATTACTAAAAGGTGGAACCAAATATATGAAATACCATTCATGCCTTCAAGAACTAAGTAAAATTCATTTTAATCATATTTGTGAACATTGTGTGTACTTTAATATATAGACAAGATAGGAATCTCCACATTTACGCAGTGATGTGTGGAAGCATCAAATGAAAATCTAAAGATTTCTTTATAGTATATCAAAAGCTAAAAGTGGCCTCTGTAGAAATAAAATTAGAAAAAAAAGTATTGATTCGCCAGTAGGGGGAACTATTATTATTCATATTTGAAGTTATTCAATTAGTAAATATCACGTGTTTGAAATTTGTTTGTAGTTTAGGAAAAGTTCTAAACTTCTTTATTTAACAACTCTAGCACTTTTAGTTCCCAATCCAAGCCAACTCTGTTTTATAACCTCTATAATGAACTTCACCTATAAATTTCAGGCTGCAAAGAATTAAAACCAAATAACAAAGCACTAGACATTAGCACAATATTGTCTTTTCTAGCTGGCCATGCAACTGACTATTCATAAATTATTTGTATATAAACATCCTACAGTGGTCTTGTCTATTTTTTATTTTTTTAGGAATTCTTATATTTTCTATCTTTTTGATATTTATTCTATTTTTGGGTAGCAGAGTGCAATTCTTCTATTGTTTGCATGCAAATTATTCCTTCATTGGAGTTCATAGCAGTTAATGTGTGTTTCTTACTTTTATTTGTTTAAAAAATATCATTGGTATCACAGCTGCAATCTGGGCAAAGTAGGAGAAGTTTGTTTTCAAATGTAGGGTTATTTTGCATAAATTTTTAGAAACATCAGCCGAAATTGCAGAGGTTCATTCTCCTAACATGTGTCAGGTTTAGATGATTCATATGCCGTTAGAAAGAACTCTTTGAGAGCTTTCGAGAACTGATCACAATTAAATTTGTGGACAGTGGCAGGTCATTAAATGAATTTGGCATTTCTGATCTAGGGATTATTTGCTGAAATTTTCAGAAAAAGCAGTTGAACTTACAGAGGGTCTTTCTCTTAGTGTAGCTGTCAGATTGAAGTGATTCTTGCACCATTAGAAAGCATACGTCAAGAGCTTTCCCAAAACGGGTTGAAATAAAACATCTAGGCAGTACTGAAGATGTAGTGACCTCACAAGTTTGGCAATCTGGACAACCAACCAGATGTTTTTTCAATCACGACTTGGTTAGAAAAGGTGAAAAAAACCATATCTTGCGATCTGGAGATTAAAGCTAAGGTCAGATGCTTTAACCCTTCAACAATCAAGAAATAATTCAAAGAATAGATGGATAAAGCAGGTCTTGGTGAAATAGAAAGGACTCCCGAAGGAAGAAATGACATGCAAATGTGAAGATTTCATCTAGAATCATCACCATTTGCAAGGCTTTGACGACAAAGCCACCTAAAGAAAGGGAATATATGTCAGTGTATGTAGATACCATTTTTTTATGATTTACTTGAACTAGATATTTTTATTCCTAAGTTATGCAGACTTTAAATTATTTGTGCATTTAATAAATTGTAAATCAATCTTGATAGATTGCATAGATAAGTTAGATATCTCTATTCCGGGCTTGCTTTATTCTCCTATAGGTTTATTAGTGCTTTCTAAACTTGTTTTGATTTCTTCTAAGATTGTCTTGGAGAATCTTTCCTCTCCTCTATCTCTTCATTCTTATAAATAGAGGAGGGTATTGTAGACTTCATAGCTTGATTATATGAAAAATATAGAATAGTATGTGTCTTTTTTTTCTTTAGTATCAATCTTATTTTCTGTTGAATTTTTGGTAGAGTCAATGTGAAAGGTGTTCTTGACATGGTTTTCCATCTTGGAGAATTTGACGATTTTGTGTCACATTTCATCATGGTACCAAAGCTATAACTTGTGCCCTCCTTTCCCTTAATCCTCCGTTTCAATCTCTAGTGTTTCCCAATTGTGGGAGCATTCAAGAAAGGAGGTAATTTTCAAGTTCAATATTTTCAATGTTTGTCAGGCAAAATCCAACCACACCACTGCCTGCGGAAGGCTCGAGAAATGTGGTTTAGCAATTTTGTTTCACCTCAAAAGGTGCTACAATTGCAGCAAAAACTTCGTTTTAAGTTATATTTGGATTAAAATTTTAAAATATTTCATTTTAAATTCTTAGTCAAGAAAAGAGTTTTTAAACTTTTTTTGTTGTATAATTGTTTGACGCAAAAAAAAGAAAAGAGAAAATGGAGAGAGATTTTAAAAGGGTCTTTTAGAAAAGTTCTATTTTGGCAGGTTGCAAAGAGGCCAAACCCCATAGCTAGAACCGTTTGATCCATAAATTAGGTGGATGTTCCACATTAAGCTTCACCAACATGGATCCTATACTCCTAGCTCAACATATGATTAATAGATGACTGTTCTAGAATACTTACGATGCTAAAACAGAGATAAACAAGTGGTGGAAATGAAATGCATAGCAAACTGCACATAAGAGAGAGACATAAGAAAAGACAAAATATAAGATGAACACACTATATTCCTTGCCAAAATCCAGTGTGGGAAAATCTCCAGAGAGTGAGACTTACACTCCCCTTACACTATATAACTCAACAATTGTACAAGCTACTACCAAAGATGGCCTTTATGGATAGAATTTTCACTACTACACCATCCAATGCTTGCACACAAGACTACTTTGCACTTCTTAGACACTCCAAAGTGATCCAACACAATCGAAACAACCAAAAAAACAGCTAGAAAACAATGAGATAACAAGAACAAGGACTCGAACTTGCAAACTACGATGTGAATCTAGCTTCAAGACTTCTCATTGACTTTTTTGGTGTCCTCTACCTTCCACAAAGGTCGTTTGTATGCCCTTCTACCTTGGAACCAACCAAAGAATCCAAACGAGCCGTCACCAAGAAGAGGAAGCTTTTGCAAGTGCTCCATTCCCGTGTTTTGATAGATGGTGAAACCATTGTTTTATGTAGACCAGTTGTTATGGAACCACTGGGCGGTTACATGATTGCCACCTAAAAATACCAGCATTTATGCAACCGCTCCCTGTAGATACCGGCAGCGTCGTCATCGTTGACAAAACCTTCAGTTTTAATGGATGCAAGTTGCTGACTTCATCAATACAAGAATGCCCAAACCATCCCAACACTAATTTTGTCACTAAAACTTAACTAAAAAAATCACTTAACATGAACAAACTTGAAGTGTCTTACATAGTGTTTGCATACATGAATTACATATACGAGCATAGTGGAAATGAACTAGACAATGTGTCGAGTATCCTAGATCCATATTTTGGATCATGTATCCCCAATTTAAGGCTTTTAAGTCTTTATAAGCTTCAGGGACTCTGTAAGTGACGAAATCTCTTCCCCACAACTTCGTTGCAATACCATTTGGCCTTATCGGGTAGCTGACCCTTTAACCCAACCAGCCAATGCACTTGCACTCCTCTTCTTGTTGTCCTCTCCTTCTGTAGCACAACATCCTCCTCCAATTCGAACTAACTATTAAGAGCAAGGTCTTCAATTGAAGGAAACAACAACCCTTCATCTTCATTGTCTAACTTAGAAGGCTCAAAGAGATGTAAGTTTTCAACATTGACAACGGAATAAATCTTCATATAAAGAGGCAAATCAAATCTAAATGCATTCTTGCCCACTTGTTCCAAGATTTCAAATGGACCATGTATTAGAGGCTTAAGTTTCTTAATTTGACCTTGGAGTGTCTCTCTACTCAAGTGCAACCATATCTTGTTTCCAACAAGAAAATTGTGCTCAGTCCTATGTTGATCATGCCTTACTTTGTACTTGGCTTGTGACTCCTTCAACCTCTTCTACACTTGGAGGTGAGTTTTATGAATCTTCTCAATGAATTTTTCAACTTTGTAGACCTCTGGATCCACTTTCGAATTTCATTTGTATAGTTGTCTCAAAACAACATCAAACGCACATGGAGGTAAGTAACTAAAACAAATTTCAAAAAGAGTTTTGTCAGTAGAAGAATATACTGCCCTATTATAGGAATGTTGAATCTACACCAAATTTTTCATCCCGAGTCTTAAGATGCTTCCTATTATACCATCTCAAAAGTTGTACCAATGTTTTGTTAACTTTTGTTTGTTAATCGGTTTGTGGGTGAAATGCAGTAGACCGTTTCAGCTTGGTATCCATCTTCCCCCACAATGTGGCCAAAGACTTGCCAACAAATCTTGAGTCTTGATCTCAAATAATACGAGGCAAACCAAAATGAACCCACACATTAGCAAAGAACAACTTAGTTGCATCACTACCTTCAAGGAGGAATAAGAATACACATCTTATTAAACTAGTCCTCAACCACAAAGAAATAGTCATACTCCTTCTTTGACATGGGCAGCCAACCTACAAAATTCATAGAAATACTCTCCCATGGCTTAGAAGGAACTGGTAATGGCATAGACAAACCCAACTTAATGTTACTAAGTTTTTTTGTGCTACATTACACACATCTCCTTATAAACTTAGCAACATCTAATTACATATTAAACCAATAGACATATCTCTACAAATGTACAACAATCTTTGTAATACAAAATGTCCTATAGCTTTTGACGTATGTGCTTCCCTCATTAGTTGAACTCTTCCCTCCTTAGGCACACAAAGCTTATATTGGAGGTAATAATCCTCCTTGGACTCAAATCCTACACCTTGGAACCTCTTTGCTTGAAGAAATGGCTCCCCAAAATATACATCAAGTTCATATCCTTATACATAAGACTCACACATAAAAGACTCGAGAAGAGTTATGATGCCTGTGGCTGAAAGCAAAGGAGATCTAAATCACATATCAGCTAGTTTGTTCGTCACACATATCTTATATTTGATAACTAGATGAAATTGTTGCAAAAAACCCATCCATCTATAGTGTCTAGCTTGTTGAAGTTTGTTTTGTGTTTGCAAATATTGGAAACGTTGGTGATCCATGTGGACAATAGTTATCTTATCCATAAGATAGTGTTTATATTTCTTGACCGATTGAATAAGAACATATAGTTCCTTATCGTATGTACAATAATTCAGAATTGCGCCATCAAATAGCTTTGAAAGGTAACATACAAACTTTCTTCTTTGTAGTAGAATAGCCCCCATAGCATAGTTACTAGCATCCATTTCCACCTCGAAAGGCAGTTGCAAGTTAGGCAACGCTAATACGAGAGCATGGCTAATCTTGTGATTGAACATATCAAATGCATCTTGTTGCTTCTTACCCCAAATAAAAGTCTTACCATTTGTTGTAATGGTATGCAAAGGTGCGGCTATGGAAGAGAAATTATTCATAAACTTCCTCAAATACTGAACTACACCAACAAAACTCCTTGTTTTAGTCACATTGGAAGGCTTTGGCCAATTCATGATGGCCTCTATCTTTGTCAAATCAATTCTCAATTCCCCATTTCAAACCACATGCCCCAAGGAGACAAGTGATTGTTGAGCAAACTCACATTTCTTCTCATTCAACACTAGCTTGATCTCTTTCAAATCCTGCAAAACTTGTTTTAAATGATCAAAATGCTCGTCAATAGTTCTGTTGAAAACAAAAAATATAGTCCAAATACACAATGACAAAGGAATCAATAAATGGCCTCATTACCTCGTTCATCAACTGCATGAAGATAGCTAGTGCATTGCATAGCCTAAAACGTAGAACAAGACATTCATACAACCACTGTTTTGTCTTGAATGTTGTCTTCCAAATGTCCTCTTCTTTAATTCTCACTTGGTGATACCCGAATTTTAAATCCAGCTTAATAAAATACTTGACATGCTGAAGTTGATCTACAAAATCATCAATCCATGTTAGAAGGTACCTATTCTTGATGGTTATTTGGTCAAGTGATTTATAATCAACACACATTCTCCATGAACCATCTTTCTTAGGCACTAAAACAATAAATGAACCACGTGGAGAAGTACTAGGGCAGATTACACCTTGATTAATTAAAGGCTATAACTAGTGTTTTACCTCATTGGCATCCTTCAAGAACTGCCTATAGAACCCCAAATTTGTAGCTGACTATTTGGTAGCAACTGAATTTCGTGCTCAATAGGCCTCACCTGTGGCAACCCCACGAGCATATGAAAGACTTCCTTGAACTGTTGCACCAACTCTCCCATACACTAATGCTCTTTGCTAGTAAACATGCTACAATAAGTTTTATGTGCAACCACTTCTTTATCTTAAATATCTCTTAAAATAAGTAAAGCAAACTCCCCACTAGCATTAATAAGCCTTTTAGCTTGAGAGGCACTTACCAAAGAGATTTTAGAATCAAAATTGTGCATTGAAATGATGTAGCTCTTGACATCCTTTACCAAACGATATAGATTGGCTGTCCTCAAGAAGATAGCATCTCATATATACAAATAAGGGCTGCCAAACACTACACCACACACATCAAGAAGCACAACATCCATTACAACTTTATCAATGAAATGTGCATTGATACCAAACTTAATTTTACATTGTTTGGTCACCTTGACGTCTACACCTTTCTTCACCCAACCCAAAGCCTATGGGATTGGATGATTGTAAGTCTCTATCCCCAATTTGTCTACTAACTCCTTGGTTATCAAATTTGCTTGTGAACAACTATCAAAAAAGCATCCACTTTTGTTTTCTTCATCTGATTTTTAATATGGAAAAGCTTAGATAGTTTACTCTCTTGAGTACTATTACCACCCAAACATACCTCCCTATTGACAGAGGTACAACATAAAATCTCATCCACATCAGAACTACAACCAATGTCTTCACCTTTGAGAGAGGGCATAACATTCTTCTTGTTGTTCTTGAATGGGTGTCATTCTGGATGTAGCTTCCAACAATTTTCCTCGAAATGACTATCAACATCACAATGCCCACCATGTCCTTCAATATCCTTCTTAGAAACAAAAGTAGCATTAAGCTTACCTTTTTCTTTTTGCTTAGAACCACCTTGTTGTTTTGGTGTGCTTTGAGAGATAGATGGAGCCTTCTTCTTGTCCATCTCTAAGTATCGAGCTTGAGAACAAGCCTCATCTACATCCATAGGCTTGGCCAAGAGGACAGGTCTCCTCAAATGGCTATGAAGTCCACCAACATACTTCATCAAGATGTCACGGTCCACTATACCCTTGCCTATTTTGAAAGCTTTCTTTCAGAACTCACTTGTGTACTCCTGCACGCTTTGGCCTTGCTTTTGCCTAAGATATTGCCAATACATGGACCTCTTTTTCCTCATGACAAATAAGATAAAATTGCTTCTTGATTAGCATCTTAAAAATCATCCCACTTAGAAATTGGAGGAAGCTTCTTAATAACCAAGGTATGAACATGACTTTCAAACCAAGTTGGAATTGGGCTATACTGTTTTGATGCACCTTGGATATCTATTCTTATGGTTGTAGAATAACAGTGATTCTGGGGACTGTTTAATAACTTGAATCTTAGGGACCATATTTGGGCATATATCACCTTGCATTCCTAAAGACTGGTCATAGGTTTATACAAGGAATGCATGCTGATAGGATGGGGTCAGATCAAGTACAAGATCTCTACAAAGGGGTTTGCTAAAGGGAGGATGCACAACCCTTCATGCAGTTCTTGTATGAGTATTTGAATTGGCTGCATAAAATTTCCTCAAAAGTAGACCCTTAAAGGACCTAAGGGCTGTGCTGCATTAAGAATTTGTTGGCCATAAGACATCACCATATCCAATCCTGATACTAGTACTAATACTGAAAGTTGCTTTTAGGATTGCCACTATGCTTCATTTTATTTTTAATTGATTTTGAAGTCCATATTTGACTTTTCGTAAAGTGAAATTGAAAAAAAAAGGAACATTCTGGGCACAGGATCCTGGACGTATCCAGGACATATTCTGCAGAGATCCGGATCCAATACGTTTCGGATGAGGATCCAGGGCCCTGCAGAGGAGGGTCTGGCTACATAGATTTTTACAGGCTCTTGCATGCAGAAAATGATTGCCTGCAGCCTGAATGTCTGTTTAGAACTATAAACTATGGTCTCTAGAAGTTTCTCTATCAATAGTGAAATGAAACTATCACATGTCATACCCAAATGAAACCTCTGCCAGACTTATTATAGTACTTCAATGCCCCTCAAACACTCTTGTCCTTCGTGTCCTTGGATGGAAAGTGATGCAATTCCCTTTTCCCATGTCTCTCAGATAGTTGATTTGAATATTCAACCTCGAAGGAGGGCTCCCACTATTTTGTCTTATTAAGCTCTTCTACTTTTGTCTTTATTTTCTTTTATATTTTATTTATAATTATATATAATAATTTTGCCATTTCAAGCCCTTTTCCTCATTTAAACTTTTGTTTATGAGTTCAAAGACATGACAAATAAATTGAGGGTTTAGGGACGTCAACTTGGTTTTAGTAAAACTGAAAAGTGAAGCCATAGCACTATATCCATGGTGTTCTCTGGTTCATGGTTGTCTAACTCTCTCTATTGTACTAGTAGTATTTTATTGATGGTTTGTTTTCTGTTTAATCTCTGCAAATGGTTTATGGTTTACTTAAACTCCTTTAGGGAACATTCGCATATGATGGATACGACATGGTTGAAGCCATCAATTAGTGCGCCCAAATCCCCATGGGAAGCCAGCCATGAAAGTGAAATGGTACTTATTGCTAATTGCAATGATCTGTTTCATGGTGGCCTTTCTCTACTCCTTATCATAAGAATTAAATAAGAATATTTGTTCATCATTTCCCCTATAGCAATTAAATACAATTTGCAATTCATGCTAACCACATGGATAGAAAGTGTTGTCAACATTTGATATGCAGATAAGAGGAAGGTGGAATGTAAGTTATTCATTTAGGATCAATATTACTAATCTTCATTGTTCTTAGTTAAATTTTGTGAATCGACTTTACCAGGAACAAAACAGATTGCAAACTTTACTCCATAGTGCGAAGTCTTTCATTTTCCCAAAACGCTCAAAATGGCAAGAACAAAAAAAAGTAGTGAGATTGGATGCTTCAAAGACCAATACAGATAATATTAACTAATCCTGATTCCTATATAGCAAGAGTAGGATTTACTTAAATAACATTAGAAGAGGTCTAAACTACTACTTAGGGATGCATAGAAAAAAGCCCATACTTTTTCAAGTGTTATGGTTAATGATGTACATTTTAGTCATCAACAAGTTTATCTTTATTGACCAATTTGAGCAACACTTCATGAAAAAAATAAGTAGTGAGATTGAATGCTTCAAAACCTGTAGAGATAATAGTAATTAGTCCCAGTTTTTATATATCAAGAATAAATTTACTTGAATAACATTAGAAGAGTTCTAAACTACTACTTGAAGATGCATAGAATAAAGCCTGTACATTTTCAAGTGTTATGGGTTAACGATGTAGGTTTTAATCATCAAAAAGTTAGTCTTTATTGACCAATTTGAGTACCACCTCACACTGATACAGATAATAATTTTACCTTGCTTTCTGGCTAATCTTAACATCCTTTCTACCTTAAGACACCTTCCTTTCTGATCCAACATATCCTTTCTCCTCAACTAATAAGCATGTGATCATGCTGCAGTATTGAAGTTTATCTTTAAAATAAAAGAAAATTCAAATTTTGTGTTTCTTTTAATCTTCTTTATGCACCTTGGTGGTATTTATTCTAGACCGAAAAATCTGATGCAAATTCATCCTCTATCGTTTACACCCTTCCTCGTTTACATAGAAAATTTCCGTAAAAGTTATATGCTCCTCAGTTAATGGGTATGATCACAATTAATTCTAACTAGTTTCTTATTACACCTTTTTACTTAAACTTCCCCTACATTGCCATTGATCATGTCTACTAGCTGAAGGAGCACAATAAAACAATGTAGCTCTTCTGATTTTTACTAGTTATCACATAGTATATAAAACTTGGATGAGGACTGTTCGTAAAATTACCAACCTAGTGAATGTAATCAATCCCTCACTAAGTCCAATGACAGAAAGCTGGCTAGTAAGAGGACAGCTGGTAGGGAAGAAAAATAGAATCTTATCAAGCTCGTGACCCTCCTGCTGCCCTCTTCTCATATCGAAGACACAAACTTGAAGTCCTTCATTGCTGCTGCTATTTGAAGTTAGCCCCATCGTGCTATCCTTTTACTATCACTGCATACAACAAATATAAATCAGAATCAGAATCTACCACAAAGTACATATTATACTCAAGGATTAATCTCTTCACCATTTTGTGCATTCCCTGTAAATACGTATCACATATACTTAATTTTAATACAACTAAGTCATTTGCATATCGAGAGGCTACAGAACACTGTTGTAAACAATTGCTGATCAAAAAACATATATTTCCATGAAAACTGACAATGACAAAAATGGACGTAATTAATCTAAAACACTCTACTGGGATGGAATCAGAAAGAAAGAAAGTAGAAGAAACAAATCCTTCAAGTTCAAAAAGGATTTGTAGAAATTCATGCACAATCTGAAATAAAGCACTAGAATCCAAAAGCAACAGTGCCTCTCTCCATTTTACAGAAGGTCCAAAAAAACTTTCGAGAAGGAATGAGGAAACTGAACTTTTAATGCAATAGCTTAAACTAGGCACGGAAAATATTGAATGTAGGATCAAATGTGAAGAGAACACTGAAGCTATTGAAAGGATCTAATTATAAGACAAACATGAAAAACCAACCATACAGAATTCTTATGCAAAGATTATAGCGCAAGAATAGTCATCCCAAATGGGATGTCCTGTAAAGTATAAAAACCCAAAAATGTTTCTGAAGGAATTGGTTAAAATGCAGCAATGGCTTTAATTCAAAATCTGGAGTTCAATAGACTAAAGTGATGTAGCTGTTTAACAAGATGAAATAAAGCAAGGTGCCACGCGTTTATCAGAGCTGCAATGACTTACCTAACTAGGCCATGGTTTATGGATGCTCTTGGATGGCCCACAATAGGTCTTCAAATTCTTCAGTAATACTTATTGCTTTATAACTATTTTAGCAAAAAAAATGGGTTATTTGGTTCCAAGAGTTCAAAGAAATCACATTAATTATACTGACAAGGAAGATGTTGATTCCTCTTGGAATTCATGTTCCCACAAAGGTTTTAGTAGCTCCCAATGTTTACTATTTTAAGATGCTTATTTGAGACTCACCAGAATCTGAAGATCTTCTGTGAACAACTGCTAGTAAAAGGAGTGTCCACATAGAATTAAGCCAATAACACCAGCAAAGTCAAAGAAGAATTTCAGATTAGAGGTAGCCTTTTATGCAAGTAATATCTCCAACTCCCGTCAAGGTCAACAAGGAGGGTTAATTTCTTTTCAGAAGTATTGAACAAGCCTGGAGGCAATGCAAGGAACAATGTAGTTTACTACTGAAGATGTTAGAAGAGGTTTTTCATTACCCTAATTAGTCCAAATGGTGGTGTTCCGTCATGCTCAACATCATTCCTTGGGATTAAAACCATTAGTTGTAGACAAATGGTAAAGGAATCAACTCTTCATTACTAGTACTATTTTCAACCTATATAAATTAACCACAACTTTTGCACATTAAGGCAAAATGACCGTATGCAAACTCAATAAAAAGCAAATTTACTCAGTCCATTTGATATATCAAATCTCTTGATTGCATCCAACCCTTGCACAACATCACCTTATAAATTGATTCTCTTTATACATGTTATCTTTCCTCATTTTCTACATATGAGAGTGAAGAAAGTTTTCCGCTAGTATTCCCTAAGTATAGTTGAAAGGCCCATTTCAAATTTGAATGGCTGACTTCTCCAAATTGTTGTGTCCTAAGATGTCATCACCCTCACAAATCCAGTCCCTTTCACATGTTAGCTTTCCTCGCATTCCATCTATGAGAATCAATAGAATTAGATAAAATATGCACTTAAACGTGAGTTTGCATTAACTTGGAAGGTGCTTTGATTGACATGAATGCTGCCAGCTACCAAAGCCTCATTTGTGTAGGCAGCATCACTATAGTCATAATTCATCTACAGTTGTCATGTTATGCTCACTGCTAAGCATTCTCTATTTGTTATGCCTACATCATATTCTCTATTTCTCATAAGTGGGAGTTGTACGGTTTCGCCATAAGCTCCTAAGTTGTTTTACTTCAAACAAAATTATAGAAATGGTAAAACCTTTACAACTTCTTGAAACATGTTATAAAAAATCAAATAAAGACTGATTTCAAAGGCAACGACTTTATTTAGCAAATTATGACCACTCTTTATAGCTTCTAGCACTACAAAAAAATCATCAGAATTTATTCTTGCTATCAAACAAGATAGATGTATGCACAGATAAAGACCATATCTTTCTTGTTAAGCCTTCTTAATTAAGGTTGTACCGATGGACTGCACAACAAAGTCTTGTCACAGTTTTGCACCATTGTAGAATAATTAAACAGATGTTCTCTTATTTTCTTCACATATCATCTCCCCAAGGAGGACTGATCTTTACAAAATCAATTTACAATAATAGTAATGCACAAGAACTTTATGCAAAAAACAGTGTTCTAGAAAAAGTTCCCAGCACATGATCATGTCAGTTATCCATTTGATAACCTATTTTCAAATTTAAAAGAAATACCACTTGCAAGATTTCAACGACCTTATCATCAAGTTCAATATTAGACTCGTGAACAAGTTTATAATACTGCTTTCTTCACTTCCATTTCTACTTCACCCTATTTCACATATATATAATATGGACATACTGATCAGGTCATTTCTTACTTACGATCTTATACTGGATATCTGTATAGGTTGTTTTGGTTTATAAGTGAAAGGATATCTCTTGTTCATATACTCTTTAAGCACAAGCATAAACATAAGGTAGCATGTCAATATTGGAAACGATTCAATTAAAATTTGTTCCATAAATTGCTCACACCAATAGTTTCAATGAATCTGTTTCCACCAGTGACAAAACATAATTCCACACAGGTCCTAATGTGGATCACTTCCATTTTTAGATCTCTTGGACATTATTTATTTTTCCATAACATCTAAACCTCTTTCAGAGTCTCTCGTCTCATTGATTCAATGATGACCCATCTGTATGAACTTTTCACTATTTCGTCTTATTCTTGGAAGTTGGAACAATGATCAACGTGATAAACTTTCTCTGAACATGATATATAATATCTCATTATACAACACTAGACAAAATATAGCCGTCTTGGGTAACGGAAAACACTCTCATTTGTTCCAGTTATGACACAGTTCTAATTCTAGTTTGAAAATCTGGCTGTTACTACGCATTCTGTACTTGAGAAGCATACCTCAAACTCAACTTAGCCTTGTTTAGATGGAACTCTGAGTGCCTCTTGGACCAATCAGAACTAAATCAATTAGGAAAAAATATAGATACCAAAATCCAGCCAGATCTGCACAAAATCCAGACAGATCCAGATTTTTAAGCCAGTCTGGATAAGTTCGGTACAGGTTGGGCCTGTTTAAATCTTTTTTTTAAGTTTTCTGCAAAAAAATAAAGACACGCAGCAACCTTGTATATTATATATATTAACATTTTATATGACATTATTAATTTTTTAAATTTTTCATTGTATTTGTAAAGTTTGCATATTTATAAAATTGTGCTCACATACATATGTAAATATTCTGCACCGGATTTTTCTTAACCTTTTCAAGAATTCTGAATTTTCGATTTTTTTGACTTTCCGTACGGATCCAGATGTCTGGACTTGGTAACTATGGGTAATGCACACATTCTCAACCTTTGCTCCAGCTAAAAATTACAGAAGATAGCATAAACATACAAATACGACATGTGAAGACAGAGAAGCCCTAGACTTCGTAATCCGCTTTCACCTAGACCTGGCCTTTTCAAACCTAAATATAAATTATTCCCAAGATCTCATAACCTATAGATACAAAGAGTGAAACCCTGTCACCTTCTGGTCCTTCTGCTGTGCTGACAATCACTCATTACAGAACCTCTTCACAAACTTCTCCTTTACCCACCAACTTGGCAAAACACAAAGGATTATATCCAAGATCTGAAAGTGAACAGGCGATGTGTTCACATTGAAGGACCTTGAACGCACGAGGGTTAGCACTCACCAACATGCAAAAGTGTTAAACAGCCCCCAAGTTAATGCACAGGCTGTTTGAGGTTTACCCTATTCAAGGGTATTCTTGCATCACAAAACTCCAAAATCAAAACAATTTCTCTGCTCATGCATCCCAAAAGGCCATTCCAATAAACATATTACAATCCAGAACAATACTAGCAACAATGCCGGTGTAGATGACAATTAGTCACGGTCACAGGTGGGGGAGGCGAGAAGGGGGGTAATTTTGCCTATCTATTCCAGTCTCTTCTCTTTATACAGTTGGGCCCTCTCTCTGGCTTCTCTCTCCACGGGCGAGGGGGCTACCGGTCAGGAAGTCCATATAGATAGCCTTTATATTCGGCACAAAATAGAGGTAACCAGTGATAATCATAGAACTTTATGATAATTTACAGGCTGCAAATTGGCATGGGAATGGTGTAAAAGTGAATTGACGGTCCAAGTACAATTGAATCCCCAAGGATTGGAATTTGAAACTGCGTTCTTCGTAAATTTCACCGTGGGTGGACTTCCTAGTTCCTAATGCTTTAGAGGGTTTAAAGGAAGCCCTACCTTTGTAAATTATAGTTCGTATAGTTTAAATTGGCTTTAATGCATAGAAATTCATCATCACCAATATGCGAAGCATCATTATCTCGAATTAATAAAAAAACTGGGAGAAAAACAGACAGAGAGATAAAACCCATGCGCTGCCTACGGATTCTAATCCATCATTACAGACACAAAATGAACTTAAAAGATCTACACAAGTCGAAGTGTAAAATAAAATCAAACAAGCGACGATCAAACCTGAGAAGTGGCATCCACTCGGAAAGAAAATCCTCCCTTCAAAATAGCCCGCGTAATAAAGATCCGACCATCTTAGTTTTGCTGTAACATAGAAACCGATGAAGATCTCATTAAAAGTTGTTTGACATCAACATTGGAATGGTAGTTGGTGGTAATATCAGATTCAAACAGGGTTATTCAATAACGCCTAATTTAATTCGCTCCTTAATTTGCCCTTCCATGAAACTTATTTCAGTACCTACACGTCAAAGAAATTTCTCACCGGCGCGAGCCACCGAAATATATGCTTAGATATTGGGGGCAGTGATCAAATTTTTGAATTAAAAAGTGCATTTTTATTGTCAGTCGAGAAAGATTAAGACAAAAAAATCATAAACTGCTTGAATGTTATATTCACAATACGATCTTTTTTACTTTTTTCTTTCGAACTTTAGTTTAATATATTGCACAATTAACTTTTATCGGATTAACAATGGAAGCATAAGATTATGTTGAAGTTCAAATAGGGATTGATTTTTGTTGGATTTAAAAGATTCGGATTCATGTGATTTTTTGATACCGTTCCTGAAATATTATTTATAAAAGTCATTTGGCAAGAAGAATACATCACATCATTTAGATTTTAAAGTTGTGATGCACTATGAGAAACATGTATAAAATTTAAATCTTTAGATCTTAAACATGTTCAAAATCACTTGTGTTTCATTGTTATATCATTCAGATTTCAAAGTTGCAATATATTATGAGAAATGTGCGTAAAGTTTGAATATTTAGATTTTAAACACGTTCAATATTTGTTTAGATCTGAATCTTTTTTCTTCTCTATGCCATCTGAAAAAATTTCCATGACCTTGGTTGAGAAAGTGTGCTCATACAGTTACCAACATTTAGGATGAAAACGTTGGTCTTTTTTGTTTTTTTGGCTTCCCTACATGAGGACAAGCCCCTTGGGGATGGTTGATTTGATGGTAAAAATGTCATCTAAAGACAGTATTATCATAATCTAAGGTTTGGAGTCAATGGGAGTTTTCATTGTTAAGGGCATATTTTCGTTCAACCTTTCCATAATGAAAAGTTGTTTAAGTAGCAATTGTTGTAAGGTGTGAAGGATATGATTTTTTTGGATGTGAAACAAGTGTTAATAAAGGGTAAGGTGTGGTCGTAGAATGCTCAGTACCAGCGAAGGGCTTGTCAGTTAGAGGTTAATTTTTCAAAACCTACACTTTCAAGGGTCTCTCTCACTCCAATAAATTTTTAACTGAAAAAGTATTAACGTGTGTGAGAGGGATATAATTTTTTTTAGATGTGAAATAAGTGTTAATAAAGGGTAAGGTGTGGTCGTAGTATGATCGGCATCAACAGAGTGCTTGTCAATTAGAAGTTAATTGTTCGAAACCTATGCTTTCACGGGCTCTCTCACTCTAGCAAAATTTTACCCGAAAAAGTATCGGTTATAATAATTATTAGCTTAAAACAAAAAGTTTATTTATTGTAAAAACTTGTGAGATAAAACATGGAAAAATAATGAATTATTGTGTCTATCATATTTGAGAAATAAAACATTTTAAAGAACAAAATAACTTAAACGATATTTTTTGTTTTGTGGATATAGTTATAATTTTATTTTTGTTTCATGCATGTAATAAAAATATTTATATTTTAAGAGATTTTTATATTTTTACGGTTCACAAGATTTAACATAATTATTTTTTGGGAGAAGAAAATGTGTGTATGATTTTAAATCGACACATTTCAAATCATTATTTATGATTTATGAAAGAAAAATTCGTGCAAAAAATTTATAGCCCTATTTTTTTATAAAAATCGTCATATTAAATTGAGATGGTTGAACAAACTGAATTATCAATTAATGATAAGAATGTTACAAACAAGAAACCATTAGAAAAACTATTTGAATCACCATTTTTGTTAAACCATTACTTTATTGAAAAGAAGGTTAAAATAGTTATTAAAAATATATAATTTTTATTTACTATTAATTCATATTAATGTTAAAATGTTTTTAAAATATATTGTAATAGAAATATGAAATTTTATATAAAACATTACAAAGACACAATATTTGTTAAAATGTTTTAAAATATATTGTATAAATATGAAATTTTAGAAAACATTACAAAGATACAATATTATGAAAATAACGTGAATATTTTATTAGAAGATAATAAGCATAATAAAATTAATAATAATTGTATTTTATAGTAAATAAGTGTAAATATGACTATATGGTCATTACATTTACATTTAGCTTATGACAATCTTAGAGCGTAAACATTATTGTATTCATTTAATGAATAATAGTATCAATTGAGACATACATTAAGGATAAAATTTGGGAAAGTAAGGTGAGTGAAAATAATTTAAATATATAAAAAGGTTAGAATTTTTATTTATTGTAGAAGTAGTGGAGGAGGTTTTGAATAAAGTTTGGTTTTCTTTATGGTATTTATATATTTATTTTTCTTCTTTTTTAATATTAATCAAAGAAAAATATATGGGAGATATAAAGGTGAGACAATGATTGTATTATTAATATTGTAGTGAATGTTAATTTTTGGTGATCAATATTTTTAATATTTATTATTGTTTTATCTAATGTCATGTCTTATGATCTATGTATTGTTAGTGTTTATATTATTTTGAGTGGTACTCAATAACGATTATTTTGTATCATAAGAGGAATTAGGATATGTGGAGGGTTGATTATATCCCATGGAGTGCCAATATACTTGTAAAAGTTAATAACTACATATATGGTCAAAGAAAAGAGTTTTGAACCTAAGTTGTATACAATGTAAACATCTCCTACAACTCTATTTATTAAACCTGTATTTACCCACAAATTGGATGTCAACATAATTTGTGCTACTTTACATAACAAGGCAATGCTTTCCAATTGAATGGCATTCAGGTTAGGTAAAGCATGTTGTCCGATATGATTTATTTTACTTATTGCAATTAGAATGTTTAGAAATTATAGTATTTATTTATTATGCAATGGTCGCATATAGATGGGTTGAGCTTCTAAAGAGTAATTGTTTTTCTAGAGATATGAGGGAGTCTATTCTTAACATGAGAAGATTCCTACCCTCATTTTTTGGCTCTGCATTTCTATTGTTGCTTAATAAATTCTCAAACATTAACTAGCGGACATTGCACCCTTGTTGATGAAAATTTATGTCTAATATTATAATTGTGTCAAATGTCTACCATAATGTGTGTCTAACTATTTTTTTGGTGTACATTGGTATGTCTTTTATGGGGGTAATTGCCTAAGGTCACCAACAAGTATAATTGACCAACCTCCAAAAATTTTGTTGTTATACTAAGGGAACACCTCACGTGATCGAGTATTTATATTATTGAGCATTTTGGGGCCTATGAAACTCATCTCATCAATGAGAATATATTTTGTGTCTCATTTGTTCTTAGAAAATTAACAATGATTGTCCCTTTAGAGCCTTCATTTATTGTATATAAATTGGAGGGCCTAAATGTATAATGTGTGTGTTTATGATAAATGTTGTGACACCACTTGGTGCTAGGGGAAGGGGAGAGTTTCATGTGCTTGTGAGTCCATATAATGCACACCTAATGCTAGAAATTAAGTGTGACTTCCATGTACATGATGTACATGGTGTACCTTAAATAATCATTTTTAAAGGTGGATATTTTTTTCCTTAACATTGTTTACAAATATTTTAAAGGCAAATTGTTGTTTATTAGAAATACAATTTGGTAGTGGTTTTATGGGATACTCATCTGCTAGAATTTGGGTACCAATAGTCTTGAGTTCTATGAAATGTGTGGTTGTTTCCTATAAGGTGAGTGTCACTTCAATATGGTTCCAATTGGGGTCATTGTCAAAGTCCCAGCCCAAGCTTGTCAAGGTCAATTATATGTATATTGTTTGATGGGTGTATGTGGAAAACCTATTCCCATTATTGCATTTGTATTTCCAGTTACCCTTCTTCTTGTGAGTATCTCAACTCTTTGTTTCACAAATGTTTTCAACTTATGCAAGTGTATGTTCAATATGCCATGCATGGTGGGAAGTTTTGATTTCTTCCTAATGTGATAAGTTGTTCTTTACTTACATCGATGTCCCTTAAAATGTTTAGTAATGGTTTGAATTGTATAATATCGCTTAAACATAAACATTTATACAAATCTGAGTCAAGAAAAGGAATAACAAAGTAATGGGGGAATATATAAACAATTGATTAATCCTTCCTTTCTTTCCATTGGTTTATTTTCCTTTAATTATTAAAAATTCGTGTTCTCGTGATTTTTTTTAGATGTGAAATAAGTGTTAATAGAGGGTGATCAACATCAGTGGGGTGCTTGTCAGTTAAAGGTTAATTGTTTGAACCCTGCACCTTCGAGGGTCTCTCTTACTCCAACAAGACTTTACCAGAGAAAGTATTGGTTATAATAACTACTAGCTGAAATAAAAAACCTTATATTCATTGTAAAAGTTTGCGAGATAAAACATGAAAAAATAATAAAACCATTGTCATCTAGTATAGGAAGATTGTTTATGTCTATAGATATAGTTACAAGTTTGTTTTTATTTTATGTTGTTTAACCCTTTTTAGAAAAGAGATGTGGGGGGAATATCCTAATCAAAATGCACCAATCTATTCTATAAGAAGGCCAATTAAATAATTTATATTCATAATATATTTTACTGCAATGTTGAATTATGGAAATATGTTAAATATAGAAAATACAATGCCAAAGCATAATTTGATTGCTTAAATATGAAGAAAGAATAATACTTAGATTATTTAATGATGCACATGCATATATATGTAATGCATGTGCATAAACAACTAGGATGATGTTTGGTTATGATTCATCAGATTATAGATATAAGCTCTATGTTAACCTAGACACTACCATCAAAATTTGGACACTAGCATTGATGCTTATGTCCAAAAACTAATGCTTCTATCTGAAATGAAATACAAGGTCTTTTCTAAAAATACTACTTTTCCTTATTAGGGTTTACTATCGACTTACAGATTGTCAACTAAGATCGTGCACACACAAGTTTCAGATATCACTCTTTTGATCAAAACCCTAGGTCCTCCAACTTGGGCATGTCACCTTATAAAATGGGGGTTGGTAGGCTCAAGTGAAGTCGAGTTGGCTTTTAAGATCCCTTTATAAATTAGTGTTGCCTAAATAGCCATATACTTTGAATAGGGCCTCAGACTGATGTAGTTCTCCCCCTTATGTGGATTTGTGTGTGGCAATGGTATAATATGCTATATGTGAGTGCATGTAGTGATCTAACTTTCAACTTGACAAATATTACTCATGGGATGTTTTTTGAATGTTTTAAACATGTAATAATATTGCTCCTATGACTAATTTGGAAATAGGTAAGAATAGGGTAGTATAACTCAATTATGGAAATGATTTAGTATGAGCTTGATAGGTGTTTACTTGGTTATTACTATATGATTAATGAGTGGGATTTGTTTTGTATTTATACTGCACTTTTTGAAATGATATCATGGGAGGGATAATTAAGACAAATAGGTCAACTAGTACATGTCAAAATATTTTTAAAATTGAGTTTTTTTAAGGTACAAACACTAGCATCATATCTGGGATTGTTGGGTATGGATAGAGGTCATCAAAACCATGAAGTATAATTGGCTGGACACATGTACAAAGTATATGATTTTATCTTTTATATAGTCTTTTAGATGTATTTGACCTTGTAAGTTTAAGCAATAGTAGAAGAATGCAAAGAGTCTTTCCTTTTGAGTATATCAAAAAATTGGAATGTAAAGAGACAACGCTCTAGAATACTCTATAAATAGCGCTTAGATGTAATGAAAGATGGTTATGATGTGTGATAGAGATTAATAGAATAGTCTTGATATGGTTCTTCTAATTATCTTTTATTGTTGTACCATGTGCAGTGATTATTCTATTTTAATTTAACATTTGTTATTCATTTAGCATATGCCAACTTACTCTATATTTGTTGTTTATATGATTATTCCTTGTATAAGTACATATATGGTTTCAAGTAATAATTTGGAATAATGAAGTATATGTCATGCTTATCCTTGTTATTGTACTATGAAAGATATCCTTGTAATTAACATGTTGTGGAGTCTTTCAGGAGGCTTTGCTAACAATGGTTCAGTGAACGTGGAGACTGAATTTAGATGAAATATGATGAGATGGTTGTCAGGACAAAGGAATATAGAGAGATGGTTGGATGAGAGAATCTAGAATTTTATCGAAGAAGTAAGGAAATTCAAAATAACTATGAAGGAAATTATCTAAGACCATATTTATGGTGAAATTTACAAAATCTTTTGGTGTGAGTTGCCTGAATTATTAGTTGCATGGCTATCTAGGTTGGAATATTATTACTTCAGTGTAGGGCAAACAAAGTGTATAGTTTGGATAGAAGAAAAGTTATATAGATTGTGCAACCTGGATATAGATTAGACCAGTGTAATTGACTATTAGACGAGGATTACAACTGATGGTTATATTATCAAATTCACAGTACAAAGATGTGTAGCTTTTGAAGCTTCATAAGACCAATTTATCCAATGATTTAGGGGGAAATTTTTGCAACGACTACCTACGTTGATAAAAATGTTGATTATGGAAAAGGCCATAGTGCCTACTCGGGCCAATATGGAGTAATCACTTTGGGCACCATGGGGGTGCATGCAGGATGAAGTGAATGATGTGAAGATGAGTAAAAAGAACTTGAACCTGATCCCAAAAAATGGAAGACAAGAAGACTCAGAGTGAGAAGAAAATTCTAAGACTAGAAAGGGAACCATGACAACAAAGATAGTGGAACAAAACAAGAAATACATAATTAACTACGGATAGGAGTAGAGGTAGGGAAGAAAGTGTTAGAGCTATAAAGATAAGGAAAGAAGATGCTAGAGATGGAAAGATGTTAAGAGAAGATACGGGAAGTAAAGAGTGCATAGAAGGGCCCGATGAAGACAAAGAAGTAGATAGAGATGATGCAGATGTGGAGATGGTGTAACAGGAAGAAAAATGTAAGCTAGCAACATAACAATTATATGGTAGAGGTAGAGTGCATTTAATGAAAGGGTTTTTATTTGCACCTAGGAAGGAGAGTTCTTATGAAGAAGTTAGATTTGAATGCAAAACTATCATAGGTTTAAGTTCAAAGTTAGAATAAATTCAAATTAGAAGTCATTAATTTCAAGAGTACGCCTCCCACAACCCAATTTATTATTAGAAAGAAGAAGAAATGCAGGAGAATAAGCATATATATATTAGTTTGATTCCTTTACAGACAAGTTTGAAAATCTAAGTGCAAAGACAAAGTAGGAATTAGATAGGAAGAAAATAGAAGAAGCAAAAATCTTTTTTTAAGACACATGAAAAGACTAGTGCATAGAAGACCAGAGTCATAATAAACACTATGCATTCACATAAAACTACAATCACCAATGCGCATTTACCTTCAGTCACAATTGTTAGCATTCTAAACAAGTGTGCCAACTATGGCACTCAATGAAGGTATGTTTGTTTTGTTAATGCAATATGATGGGTCTACGAATCCTGAGTAATAATTAGTAACTTATGATATGAAATGGAATGTAAAAGGGGTAACCTCTAATGATGTTAAGAGGTGAGAACTCATAAGGGCTTTATCAAGATGAGCATTAGAGTTAATTTTTAAAATAAATGTAAATACCCTCGACTTTACGAAAGTTAGAGATCTATTAGTAAATAATTTAAAGTAAAGAAATGTGCAAGCCAAACTATTCAAGACCTAAAGGAGATTCAACAAAAGTTTGACAAATTAGTTGTAGAATATGATCAAAGACTTTTTGATGTCATGAATAGAATTGAATTCAATATAGAAGACAAGGATGAGGTTGCTTGGTTCGTAGAAGGGCTATAACCAAGAATTAGATTTCCCATTGTGCAGACCTAGTACTCAAGCAAAACTAATGCTCAATCTGCTACTTTGTAAGTAGATAAAATAGAGGATTATGGGGATGTTCCATTAACTAATTTCAAGGTTGAAGCTAAGATAGATGCATTCATGAGAATAATGGATGAGATACATGAAAAAGATAAGCATAAAATAAGGTTATGGTGCACAGAATGTGGATAAGAAAGACATCATAAAAATGATTGTCATAAGCTTAATAATGAGTTTTGTAAGATACACAGGGTAGTAGGGCATGCAATTTCTAAGTGTCATCTTTTACAGTACTACATAAAAAAATCACAAGCTTTGTTTTATAATTTTTGTAAGTCCACTAACAATGATGAAAAGAATTATCGAGCATTACAAGAGTTGAAATAAGATATTACTAAGAATGTCTTCATAGTGGCAACATAGCAAATACCAACTGTGAAGTAGGTGAATCCAAGACTAGAACTAGAGATGAAAGTGTGAATCAAGGTAGTCTTGAATGGATGCTTTCATCACCCCAATATCAACTGTAGGCTCTAGCAAGTTGAAATAATACATCATCTCCATCTTATCAATATTTTGGTTAGTATCGTTAGCATTGGACCAATATGAACCTTTAGCAACAACTATCAAATTGGGATTTGAGTTCCCATTAGCATTAATATGGGGGGTATGATGTGCAACACAGCCAACAATGAGGGTATGTTATACAATAAACACAAGGTTGGGGCTACCAATAAAAAGGAGGTGGATATAGGGGAGGTTACAAGGGAGGATACTATGAGGGATATCAAGGAGGCTGTAACAATGAAAATCTATAAACCCAACCACCTATGTAATGTTATTTATGTCGAACATATAATAACTATGCAAGGAATTTCCCTACTAATCCACAAAGATAAATCTACTATGTATATTTTAGAGTTGAAGGTTAGCACCAAATAGAATATTGTCCAATGCTTAAAAAACAAAGGAAGGAGAGGCCAATGCATAACATGAACATGATGAATGCATAACCAAAGGAGAATGCCTTTGTATAAGCAATCACTAGGATATAAAGAGAAAAATAAGGGTTACTACCATTAGAAATGCCACAAGATCAAGGGATTAGAAAAGTATAATGGGACAAATATCTCGATCCTGCTACTAAAAAGAATTTGATGTACCAAGATGCACAGGTTCTGTAAGAAATCAAACAACAACTAGATCCTGAAGGTAATAATACAGCCATTGATGCTCAAATATACAACCAAATTATAAGAAACATGAGATAGGAGGGTGTCGTGATTAGCTTGATAGACACAATGAAGTTTCTCAAGATCGTGCGTAATGAATATATTACATAGAACATCGCTAATCTCCTACATAATATTATGGAGTACACATAATAAGGTCAACAACATATTGACAAAGTAGTATGGTACATTAAGACTAAGAAACCTTGGGATGTTGATTCTCATATGGACATTGAACTAGTTAGATATGAGATTTTGAATGCAGTGTTTAACTTTGGTAACACGATCAATATAATTATGTGATCAACTTGGGAAACCATTAGTCGACTAGCCTTAAGCTGCAGTCCAATTACTCTCAGTTTGGTAGATTATGGTAGGGTGGAACGCATTTGAAGGTTATAAGATGTTGAGATTAAATTAGCCGAGCTCTGTTTGCACCGAGATTTTAAGGTCATTTATATGAAGACAACATAGACCCATTATCCTACCTTAATTGATAAGAAATGGGCTTATGATGGCCAAATGACCATTAACACTATGTGCAATTAGCTAAAGGCACATCAAGGAGATAAAATAGTAGTTATACCCCTTAATAAATTTTAGCAAAATCCATATATCATCCCAAAAGAACCAGAGTCTCCTTATGCCTATGGGGATAATAGTTGGTTTAAGGTCGACGCATATGAGAGTCAAATTGCTTTGCGACCTATAGAGTATCAAGTTGGATAATTGCACACTATGCAACTTAAAGAGTGATTAGTTTACAAGCCTATTATAACAAAGTTTCTGGCCTGACAGGTTCAGATAAAAGAATGTGTTTATCCATCAATGTACTCTCCCATAAATTATGAAGTAGATTTCTTGTATAATACAGGTGCAACAATGATAGATTACATAGAACCTACTCTGGAGGGTGTTCAACCTTAGGAAATGACATCATTTATAAGTGGTGACTCAGATACTCATATGTTAAACTGGGCTCAGATAGATCATGAGATATGACCTATGCACATGGTGTTCACTATTGAATGTTAGATACCTCAATACTTTGAAATAGAGGACCTTAATACTTTCATATCGAGGCTCGAACACCATGTGTTGAAGGTAGATCAATGAGTTAGTGCACTTAGTTATACATTGATAAGGACTGTTGTAACTTGGTGGGTAGGGCACATAAATCTAAAAATTCATTGGGAGGAAAAATGTGAATTTTTGCGTTAAATATTCTAGATACCAATTAATATGAAGTCAAAATGGCCTTTCTTTCAAAAAGGTCAATGCCTTGAGTTGCACATTCATATGTGTGTGGATATATGGATTGCGTAGGGAGTAGAGCCAAGGTATTGGGTGCATATTTTTAGTCATACATTGTCACCTATACCAACGGCCTGGCATATACACCAAGAGCACACAAGAAAGACAAAGCATTAGGTGCAGGTTCAGTAAGATTTCATTCAAACTTTTAAGTTCAAAGATGATAATCAAGTGGTGCATAATGACTTACAGTAGATCAAAATATTTTTATGTCATGGATGAGCTAAATACTTAACCACTATAGTTGAATCATCATCTCAACATGAAGCCACACAAGATTTGAATTTGACACTTCAAAATTATAAGTCCGGTCAACAAGAACAAGCTTTTGTTAAACCATGAAATATAATAATAGAGGAATTGACAAAGTTTAGTGATAGTGATGGAGATTTGGACCTATAAGATTTATTTGAACTCGAATGAGAAGTTGAACCAAAACTGGTTCAGAGCACATAACAAGTTGAAGAAGAAAGACAACGTAACATAAACATCTTGCAACAAGAAGGCAAGCCCATTCTACAATATGATCTGCCTAGTGGATCAAGCAAAGTATACCAAGAGCCCCTGAAAAAGATTTAAAAGAACATTTAAACATAGTTGGCTCTTAAGCTTGCGACTATGGGAGATTATTGGGGGCAAGAACAAATTTTGGAGGCCTTGAAACTACTAAGGGATTATCAAGATGTGTTCCCAACCAAATTCTCATAAGTTAAAGGTGTAAATCCATCTTTGGAAGAGATGCATATAGAACTGAAAGAGTGTGTGCAACTCATTAAAAAGCATCTTTATAAACTCAACTCCCATATGAAAATCAAAGTAAATTTTAAATTGGATTGAATAAAAGAATATGGAATCATTTATCCAATTTAAAAAAAAGAACGGGTGAGTCCTATTGTTGTGCAACCAAAGAAAATAGGGGAGATTCAAGTGTGTGGGGACCACCATGCACTCAATGATGCCTGCATCAATGACCCATTCCCAATACCATTCACAAATGAAGTCGTTAAGTTCATCATAGGGCATGAAGTGTATTCATTCATAGATGGCTTCAATCGATACCATCAGATTCCCATCACAAAGAAGGACCAAGCTAAGACTACATTCACAACTGAATGGGAATCATTCACAACTGAATGGGAATCATTCACATTTAAGGTAATGCCTTTTGGCTTAAATAATGCACCCTTAATATTTTCTAGGGATGTAATAAATGCATTCAAAGACTTCATTCATTACTTTCTAGAAGTTTATTTGGATGACTAGGATATTTTCTCTGTATTTAAAGAACATTTGTCAAAACTATGATCAATGCTAGAATGGTGCCACGCTTTCTACATTGATTTGAATTTAAATAAGTGTTTGTTCTTTACACCTTTTGGTGTTATTTTTGGTTATGTAATATGTAGTGATGGTATTTTGGTTGATCTAGCTAATATTGTTGTAATAGTAGGGATGTCACCTCCAACCAACTCTACAGAAGTGTGCACATTTATCCATCATACAAAATACTATAAATTTTTTATCAAAGGATACATAGCCATATCAACACTAATGGATAAATTATTGCACAAAGATACATGGTTTGAATGGATAATAGAATGCCAAGCTACATTCATTGAGATAAAATAAAGGTTGGTAACAGTACTAATTCTTGTTTTTCCTAACTGGAAGAATCCATTCCACATACATGTGGATGCTTCAGTGATATAGTAGGAGTTGTTTGAGAGCAGTTAGGTGAAGGTGGGTTGGATCATCCCATACATTTTGCTAGTAGAATGTTATTAGCTATAGACAAAAACTATAGAACTACTAAGAGAGAGAGGAATTAACTATGGTGTTTATGTTGTAAAATTTTTGGCATTACTTTTTGGCTACACCGTTTGAGTTTTTTATAGATCACCAAGCATTATGCTACCTAGTTAACAAGCCAATGTTGGGAGGACAGGTTTTTAGGTGGCTTATGTTATTTTAGGAATTTTAATTCTACATCAATGTCAATCCAGGCTGAGAAAATGTTGGGCCATATCATCTGAGTAGGCTACACAATGGGGAGGAGCCAAAAGAATTAGAAGATGAATCCCCAAATGCACACTTATTTAGGGTTGCTACAATTCCAGATAATATGGAGGATATTGCTAACTTATAGGAGTAAGGAACTTTCCCTACACACTATTTGGAAAAGGAAAAAAAATCAAATGGTCACCCAAGCTATATCATATAGTCTCATCAATGGATTTTTTTTTAAGTTGGGTAGAGATGATGTGTTGCACAGACTATCAATAGAGCATGAATGACCACAACTTCTTTAGGAAGCTCATCAAGAAATTATAGGTCACTTTGCAAGTGAAGCCACTACAAAGAAAATCTTATAGCATGGTCTTTGGTGGCCTATAATATTTTAGGATGTGCACATATTAGCCAAGCATTGTGCTGTATGACAACAAATTGGTAAGCTAAATCAATGTGATGATCTGTTATTGGTTCCAATGCTCGTAGAACAACCATTTGAACAATGGGTAATTGACCTTATTAGGATTATAGCTCCTTATAGTAAGTTAAGTCATGCATGATATATTATTAATACAACTGATTACTTCACCAAATGGGTGGAAGCAGCTGTAACCCCAAGTTACAATGAGAAGGATGGTGCCAAGTTCTTATTTGAAAATATCATCACAAGGTTCAGATGTCCTATTAAGCTTTTCAGTGACATAGGAACACATTTCCTCAATAACACTATCAAGATGACTTATCATCCTCAAGCAAATGGGTAGGCTAAAGCATCAAACAAGGCATTAGGGAAAATGCTAATAAATATTTATAATGTGTAAAGGGATGATTGGGAAGATTTCATTCTTATGGTTATTTGGGCATACAAAACAAATTGCAAACATGCAACTGGTTTCACTCCCTTTCAACTTGTTTATGATCTTGAAACAATAATGTCTATGGAGTACATAGTTCTGAGCTTGCACATTTCAATGATTATGAGGTTGGGTGATCATGACTCTCTAAATTAAAGGTTATTGGACTTGATTAAGATAGAGGAAAGTCGACAAAGGTCATTATGGACACAATAGATACACAAGTTAAGTTAGAAGGCATTGCATGATCATAACTTGTAATCTAAAGAATTTTATCCATAACAAGTGTTATTGTTATATGATAGTAGGTTTAGAGCATTCCCAGGAAAATTGTCCATTAGATGGAAAGGACCTTACATTATACATGAAGTTTCACAACATAGTACTATTATGTTAAAATATTTGTGAGGAACCTTACTACCAAGATGCGTAAATGGTTATAGGTTTATGCCTTACTACCTTTAATCTCTATCATTTTATTGATAATATGAGTGGGTGTTGAGTGGCACCATGTAGTTAGGATTTTCTTTAACATTGTTTGTTTTTATTTTGTGTGTGTGTGTGTTTTATTTTGTTAGGGTAGCATGTTTGTGTAGTGTGATTTTGGCATCGCAGCACATCGAAACCAATAAGAAGCAGTTATAGTCATAATGTGCAATTGAATTCTAAAGCAAACTAAGGATGCATAGCTAGAACCAACCACTGGAGGTCATAAAAAAGTCTGGGAAGGCAACGATGACAAGACATGTATGATGAAAGGATAAATAATGGTCATTCAAGATCGTTAAAGACATGACATTTTAAGATATTGCATCTTTTTTGAGGTTGATTGAGTGGCAAATGGACAACTTGAGTCATAAAAGAAATAAGGAAGATGGAAGGATATCACATCACATTAAGTAATTGCCAAGGGATAAATCAAGAGTCTTGATCTAAAAAGGGTCACATTCACATTAAGCAAGTATCAAGTCATATTAATTCTGGAGCATAACTCGTGCACACTTAGTTAATTATATTTAAAATAGTCAACTACATAGATTTGGGTGCCAAAAGTTATAAAAAGAAGGATCTCAACAACATTCAAACATTACAGACTCTATTCAGCAAATGTATTTTGTTATCTTCCTTCAAAACACCTCACTAAACGTAGATTGCATACCATAATCTGAATCATCAAAGCAAGTGTTCATCCCAAGTTACAACAATAACCATGGATCAATCCCAATTGTTGATCCCACTCACAGATGTGTAGAAAGAAGAGATCGGGATTGGCTTGGGTTTGTATTAGACTAAATACAATGATCCATGTCCTTTAACCTTTGTCTGTCAAGCAGAATATACCATGTTTTCTCTAGGACCACAAGAAGTTGCACGAGTTAGAGCCCTAATGATCCCTCATCCATTACGAAGTTCAGACACAAAGAGGTTGATTAAGATACCTATATTTGGGTAGCTTGATAAGGTCATGCTCACTCTTTTAAGTCGATATAATCAAGGGCTTATCCATTTGTCCTAAGATATTACAACTTGGATCGATGCCTAAGCTATGGCAAGAGCCATAGGCCTCCTTAATCATGGGATATTCCTCCTCCCATACAAATATATCACACCACCAATCCATTTAGATGTTTGGGAAAAGTATACCACAAGAGCAGGTAGAGTAATATCGATTGATTCAATAGAGGACACTTTGGTGCGCATTCTGGTTGAATGCATCATAAAAAGGTTTTGGAAGACTACCAAACATGCCAAGTAAGCAACAAAGGGGGTAATTAAAATTGCATATCACATGATACATCTGTAAGAGGACTTCAATTGGCTTGATTTTTTAGCATCAAACCTCACCATCAATATTGAGAAGGTACTTGGATGTGGCTCACAAATATTTCAATATTGGTTTTTTGTCTTACTATTGTGTTTTATGCAATGGAAATCTCCACTAGGACCAATCAATGTTACTGTAAATTTTTGGCCTGCCATTTCCCTTAAAAACATTACATAGACTAAAAAAGGGCAGTACCATGAATAATTAGGGTAGTTTAATACAGGGTGTATGGAGTCCCTAGCCTTGATCATAATGCACCCAAGAATCCCACAAGATGTAATGCAATATTTGGGACATTATGCATTGCTTACAAAGCTACATAATGGCATTCAGATCAAATTTCATGAGTTGGCCATTCCAACTACGACTTCGATACTGTTATTCATTAACATGGTAGAACTACAGGATGAAGTATGGAGGTAAAAAGTTTTAGCTATGAGTAAAGTTCCACCTCTTTGATTTATTCCTTCATAAGGGCAACAACTAACATCAAAGTAGCCACAAACACAATAACAAGCATATCCACAATTACCACCACAAGATTCAACAACCCTAGCCCAACAAGAGAAAGGAAAAAGGAAGGCACCTATGTAGTGAGCCTCACCTCCCCCACCCAAGAAATGAATGTGATAGATAAACTCCTTGTTACATAATCTGAATGTTCTAAGCATAGCGGCTTAGTACAACTTACTAGAAATGGGAGTAGAAGAATGAGAAGTATTGAAGACCATGCTTGAGGACATCAGCAGTGAAGTCTATGATAAAGAGGAGGATAAATAATTTTTATTTTGAAAAGCAATACATACTTATCAAGTGTGAAATTAGGTAAGGTTGAATCTCTAGGTTGACATCACGCAACCCCCCTTCCATCATTATTAACATTGTATGACATGAAATAACATAATAAAAATTGACATCTAAGATATTTCACACAAATCCAGTCGAGGGATCTTTAGATACACAAGAACAAAAGCAAACAACATAATAAATTCCATTGTTAGCTCTAAAGCACAAGCTAAGGACTCATTTTTTGAAAAATCCAATAAAACATGTCACATAAAGGATGGTGTCTTTTGGTGAAGTAGTATAAGGGATTGGTGCATAGGAAACACAAGCCTCGTAGCAACAACCATAGACCAAAGATGTGAAGAGAGTCAAGGAGACTGTAACTCTCCCACCATTATCAAGAAATAAGACTTTTGTGCAGAGAAGTAATGTGATAAAATGAACCTCCTCGAAGGAAGCTCAAATAGTCACCAGGCTCAATGCACTAATGTAAATAGAGGATACTATAGAAACAAGTTTATCTTAGGTCAAGGCATAAGAAGAAGCTGCACAACACTATGATCCAGAAGAGCAACATAAGAGAGTTGAAAAAAAAAGAAGAAAGGAGGAGAAAAAGAAAGAAGAAACTAAACAACAAGCAGTTGTGTAAGAGGTGTAATGAAAATAACATAAAGCTGCATAAGAGCAACAATGAAAACAATACGCTAAAGAAGCAAAGGTTGTAAGGAATTAGGTTGCAGAAGCTGAGGCTACACACAAGTAAGATGAAGAAGTAGAGGTCACCAATAAATAGGCTGAGGAAGTCAAGGCTATGAAAAAGAAATCTAAACAAGAAGAAGCTTAGAAGAAACAAGTTGAGGAAGTAGAGGTTCATGTAAAATAAGCTAAAAAAGTGGAGGCAAGTAAAAAATAGCAAGAGGAAATAGACAAAAAAAAGAAGTGTAAGCATGTAATGATAGAGAGAGGAGACAAAATAAAAGGCTAAGGAAGAACAAGCTAAACAAGTAGCTGATGAATAAGCAACTCGAGAGAAAGCCAAATTTAAGGCTTAGGTAGATGCCAAAGCTAAAGCTAAGGCTCACATTGAGGCACAGGCCAAAGCTTAAGCTAAGGTAGATGCTAAAGTTAACATTGAAGCTGAAGCTCAAAATACAAAAGATAGTAACACAACATAAGTTGGAAACACAATCAAGTGCACAAGAGGAACCCTCACAACCAAAGCCTTATATTGCTAGCCAGTGGTTGTGGGATGTTCCCTCAACATCCACCTGACACACCACTTTTGCTATCTTTTGGCACAGTTCACATCAGATCCATCTGCAACTCCTACCATGTCCATGGTGCTTGACACTATTATTTTAGAAACAACCTTGGATGTGTCCCAACTATCATTATCAAAGTAAATTGAAGGTGTAATTATGTTCCAAGAGTAAATTGCATAGAAGGCATCAAACTTGGAACATGAAGTGATGAGGCTACAAGATGATAATGCAGTCCTGACTAATCAACTAGCAAATATATGATAACTAATAGATTCTACTTGCCCCACTTTAGTTACATAGGTTATAGGTGATCAGGTAATGTCTATAGACAAACAAATCATATACCTGTTGATGTAACTTACTAAGGATTGGTTGGTCATGCAATACTTGCAAACATTATGTGCATAGGGGCATGCCCTAAAGATAGAGACAAAGGTAATTTATGAGTTGTTGGAAAAATATGAACATGTTTTCGAGACCGTTGTCTAGTGGGCCAAATAGATAAACCAAATAATGTTTGATTGCAGGCAACACCTCAATCAATCTTTGGCTACTACGAAACTTGAGTGCACATCAGTCGATAAATCCAAAGTGGTGTTAGATGATCAAATAGCTATTACAGATGTAATGGGCACTATAATCAAGTAAATGTTGGATGCCAGGGATAATACCATGCAAAATCTCTAAATATGGCATAATGAGACAATGTGCAACATGTTTGTAGGCATTCAAGCTTAAAGGGTTTTAGACCAATTGGATGAGCTAGTGTTGTGAACATAGGAATCCAATAAGGGGAGATTAGTATCGTGTTAGTGTATGAAACCAAATCCAAAAATAAAACACACTAATGCTAACACCTTATGCCTAGATATTTGGGAGAGATTAGTAAGGAAAAACCTTTGATAAAACACAACTAAAAGGAAAGAAAACAAACATTTGTCACCCTTCTTGAATGCTCCAAAGGCTCTCCTTGTTAACTTACTCAGCTTGTACTTCAAAGGTCTTTATCAATGGAGTTTTGGCTATCCTCCACTTCCTCTTGGCATCATTTGGGTTGTGGCTTTAGCTTGTGAAGCTTCTCACAACAATTGGGAATAATAACACTATATCAAATGGTTTTTGAAATCATTTAAGCATTATAACTCTAAACCAAGAAAGCTTAAAATTATGAGTGTGAGGCCTTCTATTTATAGATTTTTCAAATGGGCTTGGATCAACCATGACCATCCATCTCAAGATGAAGATGTGTGACCATGAATTAATCTAATTATGTAAATAAAATCCATAAATACTCTCATCATGATTTGGGAATAAGGGGCATTAATGAGACATGAGAGGGCTTAATCAAATATTTATTACATTTA
The DNA here is from genome assembly GCA_037957365.1 of Torreya grandis. Lineage (NCBI taxonomy): Eukaryota > Viridiplantae > Streptophyta > Pinopsida > Cupressales > Taxaceae > Torreya > Torreya grandis. The sequence goes on along the minus strand of JARHVA010000673.1, from coordinate 2,030,126 downwards.
TGACCTATGGAAGCCACCCTATAGAATGATGTCACCTAATGATGTAGTTATTCAATATCAATTTCCATTAATGAAATAATCAATAACCTCCATGGAAAATCCACTTAAGCTCTTGATTCAATTTAATTAGTTTTAAACATGATTAATTAGTTTTAGTGCAAATTCTTTGGAAATTGGTGCTTAATCAATCAAATAGGTCAAAATGTCATGTTATTGGATCAAAATTTGATTGGATTAAAACTATAAGGTGATGTTAGATGTGTTGGAACTGTTATCCCATTTAGGATGTTGCCAACATAAAATAACAAATACACTTGTGTCGTGCAAGAAATTGGGTAGAAAAGAGCAATCCATAGCACCTAGGCGCAAAAACGTCATTTTGAATCAAAATTATCTGATCAAAGTTAGTTATCTCATAAAATATATTGCCCCATTTAGGGATACATTAGCCAAATTTAGTACTTGTATATGACAAATTCGAACCATTTAATGTGTTTTAGTGTTTTTAAGCTAAATTGTGATATTTGATAGAAATTGCTCTAAAGCTTGATTGGAAGTTATTGGTGGCCACTTTTAGGTGTCTATAGTTTGCCCTTGTTTGGGAAGGCATTGCATGTTATAGGCATAGTAACATCTTCTCAAAGAATGAAAAAGGTCCTGCATACCTACGACTTCAACTATAATGAATGAACTAAATGATGATCCCTCGAGGGAGCAGTTAACACAAGGAGGTCGGCAAATGGTCCCTCAAAAGAAAGAAGCAAGATGAGGGGACCAAACATATGAATATGATGGGGTGAGAACACATTGATTCTAAAAAATCAATTAAAACCACTGAGAATGTAAGTGGGACGGTATACAATGGTTTACCCAAAGGCAATTAGAAGCATTGTACCCTGATAGTGGCAACATGGTATGATAACACAATGATTTTACCAAAGGCAGTTATAATCATTGAGAAGATGGAGTTGCCCCAGTTAGGACAAATAAATAAGATAACAACATGCCCCTATTTGGGAAGAAAAACGTAAATTTGGTGAGGACACAATGATTTGCCCAAAGGCGGTTATAATCATTGAGAAATGTAGGTGGGATGGTGTACAATGATTTGCCCATATGCGGTTAAAATCATGGGACCCTGATTATGGTAAACATGATTGATTGGCTGATGTTTGAAAATATGATGATGGTAACTTGATATAGAGGATAAAAATGAATTGGGACAACCTTCTAGTCGGGAGATGCTCTTCCAAACTAACAAAGGTTGAAATGTTTTCATTGTTTAATTACTTTGTTTGGGATATGATTGGGATCAGATCAGGAAGGTGCTGATGATGATGCTGAAGATATGTTGATACTACCATTGCTTTATAGAATTCTTAGAGCTAAGTTTTGTTATAGCACTTGATGGCAAGCATCATGATAAAACACCATGAGGATTTGGTTGAAATATGCACAAAGACTGACTCCTGAGATCTAATATTAAATGAAAATAATACACCAATGATAAAAACCATGATGACAATGTAATCATATGAATATGGATGGATTCAAGTATAAGTGTGCAAATAATCACCTAATGAACGCATATAAATTGAATTGAGGTAACAATACTAAAAGTAAACAAATAATCACATAAATAACAAACAAATAAACAAGCAAATAAACAAACAAAGATACAAATAATAGTTAGTCCTAATGTTAGTATAAACAAAACAGTGAACATTACCCCTTGAAAATAGGTGATAACTTAACAAACAAACATGACTGGAGGAATATAAGAAAAGGAAGGGGTGGCCAAGCTATCTCCACATGCACTAGGCAAGTGGACACTGCTTACATAGTTCCATGGACATAATATCCAACAAAAACTTTAGGCTAATTGTAGTTCTCCCAGGAAATGGGAAGAAAATGATAACTAATGAAAATAGACATTATGGATGAGATAAAAGAATAGAAATGAGCTTAAAAAATAATGAGAGTGTGGGATCAAAATCCAAAAAGGATGGGGAAACTAAATGACAAGTGATTTGCTTGTAACTTAGTAAGGGTTCCCAGAATCCTTAAGGCAAAGAAGTGGTTAATGTTTTTAGTTTTTATAAATGATTTTACAAATGTTTTTGAAAATTTTGAATATCTCAACTCAATCGAGAATGATGAGATATTAAAGGGTTCAAGCTCATAAAACTGTGAGAGTTTTGCTTAGGTTGCTCGTAAAATGGTAAAAGCGTGGCATAGGGTGACTGAGCTGACCTCAACAAGTATCAAGTGTTGCCTACATAGTCTCAGATGAGACCTCAAGTCACTTTAGTTTTGCCCTACAACATAAGAATATGACGAGTGTAGTAACTAATTCAAACAAAATAGGCACAAATGGTATGATGACATGGTATGGCATATGAAATGGCTAGTTGGTATGGTCAAGGCATAATAAATAAGTGTTGTCCCTGGCTTGCCCATAGGCACTTATAACTAGGATACAACAACATAAGTTAATGATATTAATTTGCCCACATGCGATTATAATTAGTAACATCACAATGAAAGAGAATGAAAAAGGAAATGAAGGATGCAACTACCAAACTTCTATCTAACTGTTCCAAAATACTACCTCTGTTTAGAATATTAAATATAATATTAAAAATGAATCAGATTCTTCTTGTTGAAAGTAGTGATGGAGCCAATAGAATGGAACCAAAGTCAATGGGCTAGGTAAGGAGGTAGAAAAATAACTCAGTTGATGGGAAAGGTATGGTAGAATGATAGGATGGTATGAGGAAGACTGTCAATGTTATAGTACAACTAAAATGAGCCTTATAGACAATACCTTAGGTCTTTTAAGTGAAGGAACGCTTGAGGTGTATAATGTTCATCAGCTCATCAAGTTCATAACTGTCTGGCATAGCAAGCCTATATGCTCTAGTGCCAAAATTTTAAACAATGATCAAAGGGCCTATCAAGTTTGGTTTGAACTTGCCTTTATGCTTCTTTTCATCCATGGTATTCTTTTGGTTCTCTTTCAAGACAAGATCACCAAGTTCAAATTCTCTATGTTTGACATGTCGATTTTACTATCCATTGAGGTAGTTTTGGTATGCTTACAAATTGTTGAGTATGGTCGTATGTTTTTCATAAATTAGTTCTAACTCTCGCATGTGAGTTATTCAATAGTATTCATCATCTAGGACATGCTTCAAGGAGATGCATAGAGAAGATAACTCAACCTTAATGGGAAGAATGGCCTCAGTGCTATAAATAAGTGAGTATGGAGTGGATCCTTTGGGGGTATAGTGATTAGTGCGGTAGGCCCAAAGGGCACATAATATTTGGAGGTGTCAGTTATGACCAACATCATTGACAATATTTTTAAGGATTTCGATAATGGTTTTATTGGATGCTTCTGCCTGGCCATTATCTTGTGGGTAATATGCCATGGAGAAATGTTATTTAATCTTGTACTCAGCACATAATGATGTGACATATTTATTTTTGAATTATCTACCATTATCAGATATAATGTCTTAGGGTATACCATAACAACAGATGAGATGGTTAAAAATGAATTTGTAAATTTGCTTTCCAGTCATGTGAGGGGTATAGCTTGAACCCACTCAGTGTCGGAAAGAATATGTTTATGGCTGTCATATGTGGTGGGGTTTATCTTCCTAATGAGGTTAAGGCCCCATGTAGTAAATGGCCATGGTGTAAACATTGATTTTAGAGTTTTGATCAGGACATGAACCAGATTTGTATGCCATTGACATTTATCGTATCTCTTGACATATGCAACTACATTTATATCCATCATCGACCAATAATAACTAGTATGTAGGAGATTTTTAGAGAGGATAGCCCCGTTGGTGTGGGCTCCACATACTCCTTCATGAACTTCCCAAAATGCTAGTGTAAATTCTATCAAATTTAAACAATGAAGCAGAGTTTCATCAAATCTACGATGGTAAAGGGTTGATCCGAGTAAGGTATAATAAGTGGTTTGAATAATGAAGGCTTTGGATTATTTATGGGATAGGTCAGGTGGCATAATTTGTTCATGGAGGTAGTTGTAAAGGTATGAATACCAGATAAATCTAGGACCAATAATATCACAAATCATTATAATGGTTAAAGGTGTATGAGCTGACACTAACAAATTTTTGATGAGGAACCTATACTCTTTAGCTGTGTCTGTTTGTGGAATCAAAGATCCAATAGTAACCATAGTATATATGGTTCTATTACTTGCCCTTGCTATATGTTTAAATCGAATGTCAATAATATACCACTTGAGAGTGTCGACCATGGCCTTGTATGACACCAACTTGTCATCTTTAGTTTGAAAGTGGTCTCTAACCTAATTGATGATTACTTGAGAATCATCATAAACATGCGTATGAGATATGTTCTTTTATACTACTTAGCGAAACCCTACAACAAGTGCTTCATATTTGGCCATGTTATTGGTACAAGGAAAGCTAAACCTGAATGGTTTAGGGATTAATCCCCTTGTGGTGTAATAAATAAAAGGCCTGCGCTTGATCCATGTGCTATGAAGGATCCATTAAAATACAACTTCCAGTGTTGCTCCTCGAGAGGTGTGGTAATGATGGTCATTATGGATTCATCAAGAAATTAGAATGTGAGTGGTTCTATATTGATAAGGGGTGCTTTAGCAAGCTGATCTATAAGAATATGCCCCTTAATGGGTTTTTAGTTGGTGTATTTGATGTCAAACTCACTGAGAATCATGATCCATTTAGCCATGCAACCTTGTAAATCTATTTTAGATAGTATAAACTTGAGTGGATCTACCTTTGAAATAACTATGGTCTTATTATTTAACATGTAATGGTGTAGTTTCTAAGCTATTTTTTTTTAAAAATAAAAAGGGGTAAAAACTATATTAAACTTAAATCATCAGATTACAATAGCGTCCAAACATCCCACAAGACAAGCAAACCAAAAACAACAGCCTCAAACCTCAACTCCACCAATATCTACAACAAGAATGGGTTCTAGTTCCTGACGTAAATCACTAGGCAGCTGCTCCCATTCATCCACCTTGCGGCCTTCTCCCTCTTCTGATGCCCATTTTGCCAAACAATCAGCCGCCCTATTCCACTCCTGTGGAATGTGGGCATAGGATACCGACTCCATACAATAACTCACCTATAAAATTTGCTGCACTATCATAGCCAACTGCCAGCTCACATCAAATTTTTTTTTTCAGGATCAAGTTAATCAGGACCTGAGAATCAGCTTTGCAGATCACCCTCCTCCAACCCAAAGCATAAGCTCTCCTCAAAGCATATAGGATAGCCAAACCTTCCATCCTATTAATCATCTACACTCCCTGATATGCCAAGAAAATAAAAACCACAGATCCTGAAAAATCCCTAGCAATCCCACCAATCCCAGCCGCCCTTGGCTTGCCCCTAGACGACCCATCCGTATTAATTTTCAAAAGGCCAGCAGGTGGAGGCATCCACTTCCCCAATCGTTGAAATTTTTGCTGCCCTTGTGCACCACGTCTGACACAAGCCAAAATCAGAGATAACTCTCTTATGCCAAATTGTTCTAGCACCTCAGCGTCCCCTTTCTTCAATGGCAACATAACCTCGCTCTTCACTTCAATAGATTCCTGGATCATTCCCTTAATTCTGCTCCAGACCTGCTGAGTCTCTAATTTTTCCCCCTTAAAAATCCTCTGGTTTCTTTCTAGCCAAACTTGCCAAAGCAGGAAAATAAGGCCAGCGTACCACGCATCCTGCAAGAAGGAAGTCAAAGAAGGGGGGGCGGCCCACTCTAGACCAAAAATCAGCCAAAGAAACAACGTGGATGCACTGGCACCACCACGCGTCCCACCAGAGGTGCCACAGTTAAAGAGTGAAGGTACAACAAAAGAAAATGTGAGAGGAGTCTTCCTCCTCTCTATTGCAGAGCACACACCTCGAAGGACCAGCAAATCCCCGTTTCTGAATATTGTCTCATGTCAAACATCTATTCCACACTAAAGTCCATGTAAAATAGTTACACTTCAGCCACGAAAAACCATTCCAAACTTTCTTCCACCACTAAACTTTCCCCCTATCCTCATACTGCTAGAAAATCAACTCCTGATAGCCATAGGACATCGTATACTTCCCCTTGGGGTTCAGGGACCAGGTTAACACATCGTTGTCTATAAGTGCATTACAACAAAGTTGGGATATAATATTCTGCAGGTCCATGCACTCTGCCTCCAAACCAAGAATTAGCCACTCTTTCGGGGACTTCCATCTAGCAACCGCCACCTACCCCTGAAAGGAAAGGGATTTAAAGTTGCACACCCTTTTCCAGCCAGCTTCACAAAACCTCTGGGCCAGAGTACTCAACTGAGGATATTGGTTAATTATAGGAGGGAAACCGTCCCACGAGTCATGTCAAAACTGGACCTCCACCCCACTCCTACATATCCAAAAAAGACCCCTCTTAATCAACATGGCCCCTTTCTTGAGAGTCGCCCAAATCACCAAGCCTTTACCAACCAAATCATACCGTGGAATATCCCTCTTGGGAATCCCAAAAAAATACTTGTGGGACAACACTCTAGCCCAAAATCGATCTTGCTCCACACACCAACGCCAATATAATTTGGCAGCCAAAGCAGTACCAGATAACACAGACTGTCGTAATCCTAGCCCACCAAACCTTTTTGGGCTGCAGACCGTCTCCCACTTAACTAGGCTCCACTTGGTCGAAAATAAATTCCTAGCCCATAAAAACTATCTTGTTAAGGAGTCCAAGTCCTTAACAAAGCTCATCGGTGCCACCTGGGTCATACACCTGTAGATAAGAAGAGCCTGCACCACTAATTGAGTCAATTGAACCTGACCCGCAAAGGATAACCAACGGTGGGTCCAATGATTCACCTTGTCTCTAAATTTGTCTAGGATCACCCTCCATGACTCCTTATCCAGCTGGCCAATAGAGATAGGAATCTCGAGATAAAGCAGTGGGAGACTCCCAATTTGGAACCTGAGGATAAGAGCCACTCTTCGTTATATGGCCAGAGGAGTATTGAAGAAAAAATAGATGATTTACCCTCATTAATTACCTATCTAGAGGCAACAAGGTAAACATCCAGGCTCTTGCGTATGTTAGACGCCTCCTTAATAGTAGCCCTACCCATCAAAGCCATATCATCCACAAATTGGAGATGGGATTGTATAGGGATTTCCTCTCCTCACTGCCAACCCTGAATAGCACCATCATCCACATTTCTTTTGATCAATCGACCCAAGCCTTTTGACAATAAAAGAAACAAGGAGAAAGAGGGTCACCTTGCCTCAATCCACGAGAAGCCCCAAAGAGATTAGAGTGCTCACCATTAATCAAAATTGAAAAGGAGGTCAAGTTCACACAACTCAAAACCCAACGAATCTAATCCTCTACAAAGCCAAAGGTGCCCAAGACCTTCTAGAGGAAGGACCACCGAACTCTATCATAGGCCTTTGACATATCTAGCTTGATAAACATTGCCTTCTCATTGGACTGAGTCATGGAATGTATAGTCTCAGTAGCCATCACCACCCCATCCAAAATCTTTCAGCCCTCAACAAAGCCACTTTGCTCCTCTGAGATAAGTGTAGGCAGCCACTTTTTTAACCTCTCAACGATCAGCTTAGAAATAATTTTATAAGCGACATTGCAGAGAGAAATGGGCCTAAAAAGACTCAGCCTATCAGCCCCTACACCCTTAGGAATGAGAGCCAGAAAGGTGGAATTCAAAGCCTGAAGCATTTGCTTGTTCCTCTGGGATTCTTGAACAATAGCCAGGAGGTCAAATTTAATAATTTCCCAAAATTCTTGGAATAACTCAATTGGGAAGCCATCTAGACTAGGCGCCTTTCCTTTCTACATCATAAAGAATATCCTTCTTAACTCCTCCAAGGATATATCCCTCATCAAATGCTCATTCATATCCCTGGTCACCAAAGAGGGGATACAAGACAGGATCTAGACCTCTTCAGCCGAGTCCCCTTGTGCTTCCTCCTTGAATAATGAAGCAAAATACTGCACTACCTCATTAATGATACCCTGCATAGAAGAAATAGTCTCCCCACTGTCCAACACCAAAGAATTAATCCCCATGCCATGTTGTCTAGCCCGGACCAAATTGAAGAAGAAGGTTATGTTCTTATCCCCTTCTCTAAGCCATTTGATTCAGGCCTTTTGTTTCCAAAAGATTTCCTCCCTTAGTTCCATTCCTCCAAAGCTTTTAAGGCCCTGGCTTCCTCCCTCAGCAAAACCTCAGTCATTCCCTCATCCCTAATGGTTCTAGTAATGACATTTAGCTCCATTTGCGCCTCATTTTTCTTTTGGAAAATATTGCCAAAACTTTGTTGGTTCCACTTTTTGAGCTAGTACTTGATGAATTGAAGAAGCTTAACAAAAGTATACATTGTTGTTCCAATAGCAGGCCTGTCCCTCCACCAATTCACCACTCATCCAAACAAGTCTAGGTCCTTGAGCCACATAAGTTAAAACTTGAAAGGTGCCTTCAGAGGCTCATAGGTAGAAAAAATGACCAATTTTATTGGCCAATGGTCTGATCCCCTCCAATCAAGAATCTCAAGGCAGGAAGACCACGAACCCCCCACCCAATAATAAGAGGTCATGAATCTATCTAAACGCTTCGTAATGCACCTGTCCCCCATTATTCGATTGTTCCAGGTAAAGCATCCATTAACCAGCTTGATATCCACTAAATTGAGTGCCTCAATATTATCCCAGAGTAGGAGAGAAGAAGGTTCCATCCGTGCATTACCTCCTCTCTTCTTCGTTAAATCAAGAATAGCATTGAAGTCTCCTGCCACAATCCATGGCAAATAGGGAAATAATTGACGAAGAAAGCGGATGTTTTTCCAAACAAAAAGTTTACCTTGGAAATCTGTAGGAGCATAAACATTGGAAAAAAGGACTTATTCACCCGACTCAATACATGAAGCCAGCACAGATAAAGAGGATTTAAAGGAAATCCAGGACACAGGTTAGATCTTACATGGATTTCAGAAACAAGCCACACCCTCCGAAGATCCATGAGCTCCAATATATTGCCATGAACCATACCTCCATAACTTAGGTGCAATATTCCTCATATCATCCACATAAACTTTCATTTCTTGGAGAAAGAGAATATCATGTACTTGACATCTAACTAATTCCCTAACAGCCTTTTGTTTGGGACTACTGTTCAGTCCCCTTACATTCCACGAGATAATGATCATTTCAGAGGAGTTAAGAAGTGTGAGTTTAAGGTCTTAACCACACCTGACTCCACTAAGGTCTCCCCAATCATCTTGAGTCTGTCCGTGTCCTTCTTGCATCCTACTTTGGCACTTTTTTTTTACGTCCCCTTCTTTCCCTCCCTCTGGAGAATACCCAGGTGAGGAGAAGATTTTCCTTTCTTATCAACTTCTATCCCCACAACCCTTGTCAAAGGGTACAGGTCCTCTCCACTCTGTTTTAGGTCCCTATCTGTCACCTCTCCCCAATTCCTCTATCTACCCTTCAACAACCATGGGTAAGGCCGACTCTTCCTAAAGAACCACTGGAAGATTCACTGAACTAATCTCTGGTACTGAACCTCCCACGAACTGCTCCACACTCATTAATCCCAAAATTACTTCTTGCTAGCCCAATCCATCCAAGATTTCAAACCTTTTGAAAGAGTCATCATCTTGCCTCTCCATAAGGGTCCTCTTTTGGCCCCTATTACGGCTTCGAGCTTTCACTTATACAAAACCTTCAGCATCCCTGCTCTTCCCAACCTCTGATTTTTTCCCTTTATTGGCACTGGGAATGCTACTAGGTGGTAGCTGGGGATGTTTCTCCATTGGCTTAGCCTTCAGACATCTGTGCACCAAGTGTCCATACTCATGGCAAAGGCGACACCTGAAGGGAAGGGTCTCATAGTCTAATTATTGCACCCAGGAGTATGAGCCCGCACTCATCTCCAGCGCATCAGGCAATGGTTTGCTCAAATCAATTTCCACACAAATTCAGGCAAAATTCATGACTTTCTTACCTAAATTCTGAGTTGAAGACCCCACCAATCTTCCAAGCGTCAAAGCTAACATCAGGAGAACATCCTCACAACAACATTCAATAGGAAGTCTGGGGAGCCTAACCCATACCGAAACCTGAGTTAGTAATTCCTCAGAAGGATTAAACCCAGCATGCCAAGGTTTAACAAAAAGTTTGACCTGATTATAAAAGTATGGCCCTCCCTCAAAAACCCTGTTGCGGTCATCCAGGCATACAAACGTGACCATGAAGTAGTTATTTGCCAATAACGTGACCTCCATTTCTCCCTCTAACTCCCACACTCTCCTGGCCCAACCCTCCAAAAATTGAAGGGAAACTTTCAGACCCAAAAACTTGCAATACAAAGAATGCTTGGAATAATATTCCACATCCTCCGAAATCATATCAAAAGGAATTACCAGTTTAGGTCGTTCCTTGCATTTCTCCAGGCAACCATTAATCTTCATAATCTTGGATCCCTCAGGAGAGCTCCATTCCATTGCTCCTAGATTCTGGGAAGAAAACCCCTGACCTATTGATTTACTTTGCTGCTCCTGCTTGTTCATGCCCATAGCTGCACTAAAGCTTTTACCAAGCGTGGTTTTTAAAGGCTCCTATTGAGCCATGATCACGCCCTTCTTGGTCCAGCATGACCCTACAATGCCTCTGCCTGACGCCTCAGCCCTTCGCCACTCCTTCGCTCCCCTAAAATACACCTGTGCACACCAACCCACTGCTTTGAAAAGGCTAGCGCACGGCTATCCTAGCTCGGTCGTGACCTGCACATGCTGCAGTCCATCATCTTCTTATTATGCCACCATAGTTTCTAAGCTGTAAAGACCATAGCTAAATGAGATTTTTCAATGGGTGTATAATTGTGTTCATATGCAACTAGTGTATAGATTAAATAATACATGACATGTTCCCTTCCATTATCATCATGTTGAGCCAAAAATGCCCCCAGGGCATTGTCCATAGCTAATAGATACAATAAAAATGGATTCCCTAGCATAGGAGGCAACAAAATAGGTGGATTCATTAGATAATCCTTCAATTGTTAAAAAGTTGTTTGGCAATGATCATCCCAATGAAATGTGACTCCCTTCTTCAGAAGATACGTAAAAGGATGACACTTGTTAGCCAACTATGATATTAAGCATTTGATAAATTAGATCTTGCCTTGAAAACTGTAAAGCTACTTCAAATTAGTCGGTGGTGGCATTTAAGTTATGGCTTATAATTTTGTTGGATCGACTTCAATGCCTTGATGAGACATAATGAAGCCAAGCAATGTGCCTGAGGTAACTCTAAAGATGCATTTATTAGGATTTAGCATGGATTTTTACTTGCATAGTCTTTCAAATATTTTTGTGTTGCGTGGCTGGATGATCGGCTTTGGTCTTTGATTTGCCAAGAATGTCGTTGACATAGTCTTCAACATTGTCATGCATCATATCGTAAAATATGATAGTCATGGCTCTTTGGTATGTGGCCCTTGCAATCTTAAGACCAAATGGCATAACTTGATAACAAAATTTTCCCCATAGTATGGTGAACACTATTTTGCTGTTGGTCTTTTGGTGAAATTCTAATATGGTTGTATCCTAAAAATCCATCCATTAGGCAAAGCATCTCATAACCCGATGTGGAGTCGTCTATCATGTCAATGTTTAGCAAAGGAAAGTCATCCTTGGGGCACACTTTATTTATGTCACATAAATGAATATAGAATCTGATTTATTCTATCTTTTTATTGACTAGCACAACATTTGAGATCCACTCTAAATAGTAGATCGATCGAATACACCTTACTTCTAAGAGTTTTTAATCTCTTTCTTCACTAATACAACAATGCAAGGATGCATCTTACACAACTTTTGTTTCACTAGTTTGACATTAGGATATACCATAAGGTGGTGCATAACCAAGGTAGGGTCCAAACCTGGTATGTCAGAATAGGCCCAAGCAAATATGTCAAATAATTCCCTCAAAAGGGCTGTAAAGACTTCATGTTCTTTCTCAGTAAGGGACATGCCTAGCTTGATCCATTTTGGGTTATGTGGGGACTCGATGTTAACCTCTATTATGTCCTCCACTAGAAGGGGCAAACCATCTTCAAGAATAGTGGGCAATGATTTGAACTGATTGACAATGTTGGAGTCCTCTATTAGGACTGGTTTTTTGAGCTCTCTAAGGTAGGATGAATTAGAATCCCCCAATGGGAAGGATGACCATGTAACAAAGACTATTAGAAACTCATGAATGATTTAATCAAAGGATTTTTGTTCTTCAAAATTAAACTCAAACTCATAGACAAGTTCATTGTTGGTGGTCTTTTGAGCTATGCTTGAGGAAGGTGAACAACCCCGCCTAATGGTGCCTAAAACAAGTTTTCACCACTAGATTGGCCTTTTTATTTACTTATTTCCTAGTTCAAAATCACCTCAAAGAGGTTTTCACTTTGGGACCTCAATGTTTTATTTATTTATTTTTGGCTAAGGGTGTTCACCCGCTCTCCAACATAAGCTATATGATCTAACTTGATTGAGAACCCTGATTTATGGTCCCCCAACAGAACATTGTCCCTAAGGCCTAGAAAGTCACAAAAAGCCTCATCATTTTAAACCTCATCAATTAGCACATGGAATTCATGTTGGCCCCAATTTATCAGTTGGGGATAATATAATAAAAATGGGTTGTGATGAATGACTGGTCGATGGGTACAAATAGAATGAGTGTTAAATAGATTGGTCTCAGCTAGGTCATAAAAAAGGCCATGATCGGACTCTACTTCATTATCAGCACCATCATCTCTAGTCATAGGTATAAGAACATGATTAAGGTACATGGGATCACCCCCAGGTGGTTTAAATCCAAGTCCATAAGGTCCTTTGTATTTAGTCATAGAAATCGGTTTAAGTGTTCCTTATTGATTTGGGCTAAGGCCTCCTCCTTCATAGTCTTGATTTGCATGATCCTATTAGGAATAGGATATTTTGCATTTTTATAACAATTGGCCTACTTGTCATTATACAACCATGATTCATCACCTTCAAGAGGGTCCTTTTCTAGGCCAAAGGCTAGTATGAAAGTGACAAGTGCTGGATTATGAAGTTTGCCTTTTCCCTTTCTTTGGCAGTTTGGATGAAGTGGCTAGGCTTTAGGTCTTCCAAAGGACTTGGTTTTCTATGGAAGGTTTTTAATGTGAAAGGTGTCATGAATCAAATATACTCTTGGGCCATTGGGCGAGATTGTCTAATGATTTGATATTTCAGGAGACAACACATGGGAAAGTGAATCAAGGGTATTAGGATCAATGTAGTTGTCCTCTAGTAAATCAAGGAGTCTCACCTTTCCCTTGTCCTATTTGGGAATTGGATTCATGCTAAACCAATAGTTGCAACTCTTGAACTTGGCCTCTAGATGTTTACAATGTTCGTATGGATGCAAATCCTCTAGTATTTAAGCCTCCATTCCTGAATGGTAGAACTTGATATATTGGTGCAATGTCGATGGGACTGCATGAATTTCATGTAACCAAGGTCTACCCAAAAGCATATTGTATGACAAATCGAGATCTAGCACATGGAAAAGTGTATCATGGGTCAAGGGCCCAGGGATAATTGGTAAATAGATGGTGCATTATGATTCTCATTCTGCATTGTTGTAAGCTTTAATGGTTATAATTTTGGCTTGAAGATCTATTATCGTTTACCCAAGAAGCTTGATGAGCTTCAAAGACACTATGTTTAGACCCAATCCATTATCTATAAGGACACATTTCAATTTGTGCCACTTCATTTAAACTTTAATGTATAATGGATTATTATGTAGCGGGCTAAGGGATGACATATCACTTTTGTTGAAGGCCACTTTTTGGGCTAGAGCTAAATGTCCAACCAAAGGTTGAAATCTATTAGGGGATATGTCACTTGAAATTGTTGATTGGATAAGGATCTCATTTAAGATGTTTTCATGGATTGTTGACATGAGCAACAAATCTAAAATGGAGATTTATGCTGGCATCTTTTGTAATTATTTCATACTATCAAATGTCTTTACTTGAACAGTGTTAAATGGCTTGTTCTAAGGTAGATCGACTAGTTGGGTGATGGGTGAAGTGGTAAATGGTTATGGTCCTCAGATGGTAATCTTTGACTGTCAAGTTGTGATTGCACATTTGGGTTGGTATACATGACCATGGTTACTAACAAATGATGGTAGTGGTGGAGGACCAAATAGGAAAAGTCTCAGTTGTTGGTGCACTTGTGTGTGGTCATGAGGCAAAGATGAGTTATCGGTATAAGATCTAAAATTAGCAATTCCTGTTTGTTGGTACACCTGTATGTAGTCCCAAGTGAAGGAAGGATTATCAATATGATTTGGTGGATTGGCATTATTTAGCAAAGGTCTTGATTGATGAAGATGGTGGAAATGTGACCTCTTGCAATATGGCCTACAAGCCTATTGTATTCATGTGCAACTGTATGGTAGGTCTGTTGGTTATTACTATTCTAACCTTGGTCCCATCTATTAGGTTGACATTTTTGGTTCTACTATTGTTGGTTCAGTTGATTTTATTGGTTCAACCTTGGTTGTTGATATTGTTGTTGTTGATGTTGCACTGGCCATTGTTGCTATTGTGGTTAGTTGTTATGTTGTAGAAAAAGATTTTGGTAGATTCTAAGGTTTTGGTTGAAAGTGGAAGCACCACCATCCAATGTTATCTCCCCGTTATCGAACATATTTTGAATCAAATGTTTAATTCTCACACAATGTCATAAATTATGTCCATTAACCTGATGATATTCACATAATTCATTATGGTAGTACCAATCAGGATAAGGAATGCCTTTAGGATAATGTTTCGATAGATGCCAATTAATCAGATTAGTGGTGGCAAGCTTGTGAAACACATATTCAATAGGTTCTCTAAGGTCACTAAAAATGCGATGAGTAGGCACTGTTCTCCTTAGAAGAGGGGTTTGTAATGGCAAAGGTTGTTGCCTTTATTGTACAGGCCTGGGCTGTTGCACTTACTACATTTACTAAAAAGGCTATGGTTTAGGAGTAATTTATATATGCTATATGGGTTAAGTAAATGGTTTTTGCACCATTTGGACATGTCATGATTCAGTTACTCCATTTCCCACAACATTTTTGTTATGATTGAAAGGCTTGGATTTTTCATAGTTATTGGCCTGTGCTAGTTGTGATGCTTACGTTTGGGCTTGGTTCTGGTTTTGGTTCTAGCCATTTCATTGATTGGTAGCTAGATTTTGATTTGGCTAAGTAAGCTTTATGATATTTTTGTTAATAAGGGCTTGCTTGATTAACAAACCTTTATCAATGATCTCTTTAAAAGTATGTACACATTAAAGTTCTAGATGATAGGATATCTCACTGTGCAAATTTTTGGTAAACACAGTGGCTAATTGTTTGTCTGGTAAATTATGGGTGAATTAGCTTGTAAGGGCTCTTCATTGCTGGAGATAATTTGAAAAGCTTTCACCGGCCTTTTGCTTTACTTGTGTTAAGTCAACTAGTGAAATCTCAAGCTTGAGATTGTATGAGTAGTGCTACACAAACTTATTTGAAAGATCATCAAAATCTGATACTAAATTTTTGGGCAACTTCAAAAACCACTCTAAGGCTTATCCTGACATACTCCTTGGGAATAAAAATAATAGGTATATGTCACTATATGCCAATGGCTGACATGCGATGAAGAATTCTTTTAAATGAACCTTTGGGTCACCTTTTCCCTTGTATTTGTCAAATTTTGGTGGTTCATACCCTGGAGGAAATGGTATCTGCAAGTACTCCTTGTTGAAAGGGTAAGAACACATGTCATCTAATTTAAACTTTTTAGTTTGTTTCCTAGCTTGGACGGTGGCAATGGCACCCTTCATTTGTTATAGTTCTTGGGTTAGGAAACTATAAAGAACATTAGTTTGAGGTGGAGGTTGGGCGGTCACAAGTGGATTACCTTGACCAAGGTATAGTGGAGGTATATTTTACTATGGAATGTTAGTTTGGTTAGGGAATGGACTAAGAATATGCATACATAGATTAAAGTGTGATTATTGAAATTACATTTGTGGTTATGCAATATTCTGGTTGGGTTTTTGTATATGGGCTTAATTTTGGGTAAATTGTGGCTGAGAGGGAAGGATATGGCTAGGAGTGACGTATTATGCTTGTTGTGTTTGAATAGGGACCTATTTTCAACTAGTTAAACTTTGTTGATTTAGGAGTACTCGTAAACCAGGACCCTATCGTTGAGCTTGTGGTACCCTATGGCCAATAAGAAATTGTTGCCTAGTTGGTACTTGAGGAACATTGGAACCTCTAGGTTATGCAAATTCTTGTTGGGAAGTTAACTCATTTTTAAGGTTCAACATTTGTCACTGACCAATATTTACAAGTTGTTAGTTAGACATCATTTGGTTTTGAATTAGCATATTAGTCTACAATGAAAGAGGTAAATTCACTGCTACTTGGTGAGGTGGAACATTGGTTATCCCCTATTGAGATGATAATATGTTATGACTCTACTACATTGATATATTGGATGACGCCTGTTGTTGTGGAATATTACTCATCACCTATTGGGGAGGAGTACGATTTGTCACATTTTGTTGTGGCATGGTATTGGTCATTAGCTGACTACCTAATCCTATTAGTTGAGTACTTGAAGAAGCAACCGATTGAGGATTAGTGGTAGTAGTTGGTTGGGATTAGGACGTAGAAACTCCTACTCCCTAAATTTATGAACCACTCATGGTGTTAACTAAAGCTACACTTGTTTAAAGATTAGTTATTTATGTACTCATATCAATTTGGTTTGGATTGGACATTGCTTGAGCATTATCCACTTTGTTTTGCTCGGTATTATGTGTAGAAGTAAAAGACACTTCTTTGATAGTTGGCATATGAAAAAATATGTCAATTGAAGTGTTTTACACAAATGGGTTTACACCCTGATTATCTTGACCAATAAATTCTATTAAACCTCCCATTGAAGGAGTTAAATCAATGAGAGGCTTGTTCGACATGGTCATCTGATTAAAATTATGTGTTAGATTTGAATAAGTTTGGTATGTTGTCTACATCTATATAAAGTGATCCTCAATGAGGCCTTTTCCTTTGATAAGCATACTAAGATCCTGATATGTCATTGTGACTAGAGCTAAAGGGTTGCTAGAAGAAGCCTGTTGACTATAAATTATGTTGTGAGGCATTCTTACTAGACTTGACAAATTCTCATGGGGGAAATCTACTGTAAACTTAGCCCTTACTTCTATCATTCTAACCAAAATATTTCTAATAAGTGACACTCAAATAAATAAGGATCATATGTTGATGGTGTAGTAACATAGTATGATTGTTGAGGAAATGGTTCTTTAACTGTAGGTATCACAACTAGGTATTGCTCTATTTGTTCTTGATCTTGCTCTGAGTATAAAGGCATGCTAACCAAATAATGAGCTAATGGGTATTGGTTTTGTACCCATATTTGAGTGTTATAAGATGGATAAGGATCCATCTCATAAATAACATTATCTATATAGGGGTCTTGAACTATTTATTTTTGGGCACTTACATTACTAAGCTCTAGATCATACATGATGCCACTATAAGTGTAGGAATACATGTTGGGATCCATAGTAAATGCTTCACTACCAAACATAATAGAGTTCTAAAAACTCTAAAAAAATCAATGTCAAAAGGGTAAAAGGTTCACACTTGGTCTAACCTAGTCAAAAGGATGGATATGCATATCCAAAAAGGTTTATGCAAAGACTTGTGATAAAATAAGATAATGTCAGGTATCTAATGTTACACGTCTCACACAAAAGCATCAAGTAGATGGACCAAAAATCAAAATTCCAAACTCTAAGGTCAAAGTATTTAAAATGAGTCTAATCTAGAAATAAAAAAATAAAAGTTGCTAGGACTTTTGGCTAAATGATGTCAAAATCTAGACTTAAAATAAAGACGAGATGTTTAATCTAATAGATTTGAAACACTTCTAACAAAAACTACACATTTGACTCTTGGACATAAACTTGATCAATATGTATAAGGTATGAAACAAAAAGCACTTGGAGATAGTTTATTTTCTCCCAAATAATGGTACAAAACTAGACTCTTTTGACCAATAAGCTAGACAAAAGTTAATGGCTTAATGATGCTAAAATTCTCAAAAGACGTGTCAAATGTTTGCTTCAAGACTCTAAGGCAAAATGGTTTAACATTATTTCAATAGCATAACACTACTCTCCTTAACTTAAATCACACACACACACACAATGTTTGACAAAATTTTAAGGCAAAAGTGTGGTATCAAAGGGATTCAACAAGAATGGTAATAAGATGGGTAGTATAAAATATGGTTTAGGACTCAAAGCATGAGTGATACGCAAGATGACTTGAGTCCACCAATGATGACAATGATAGTGAGTCTAAAGTGACCTTCAATCCAAATTAGACTTTGAACCTGAGTTCCCTCAAGTTTAGTACAAATTGTGAACCCACTTAACACATCAACCCTATGAACTTATAAAGGTGCAATTTCAAATTTGAATTATTAATGGACTTAAAAAAAGTTGGTGAAAGGTCTAGACTCAAAATGGGTAGCATAACTACAATAAATGAATGATATGACACAATGTTTTTGACAATAAATTTGAATAAAGAAAAGGATGATTTTCTCTTGGGCAGTATAATGCCTCCTTGTTCAATAAATGTGGTGGACACTATGTTTGTTTATGGTTGATTGTTAACAAACAAGTTTTTACTCAAAAATAAGACCAAATAATCTAAGATAAAGACAAAAATAACTAAGTAATTATCCTAGGTCCTAAACTGACAAGGTTCAATGATATTGTTGAAGTCCATCTTTATACGTGCACTTGAGAGGAAATTAACTGTTTGTCTAAAATAAAAACATGTTATATAGTAGGGTTTTTACACCCCCCATTTTCTCAAGTAACAATAAGGTGACATGGACCTTGGGGTGCACCTTGCATCAACAATACGTTCGTGGCAAGTGGGGTTAGTCTAAAACTCTAAATTTTTTGACCATATAGATGGATCTCATGTCTACCAACTTTCACATTAGCAAACAAGAGAAGTATCATGTTATTTTGGGTTCACATCATATGACTTGTTGTAAGAAGGTCTTGCCTTTTTTATAACCACTACATTTGTCACTCGCTTAGTGTAGTGCGATGTCTAACATGTTCAAACGTCTCAAGCTTAGCCTATACTAATAGAGATGGTTTAACCACTCAAACCACCTTCCCAGTGAGGGGATCCCAATTTATATAGCCTCGTATAGCGAGGGGTTGAAGACAATGATAGGAGATGAATTCCTGGGTCAAGGCTTATCTATAGAACTTATAGGAGGTAATGAAGTCCCCCTCACAAGCCAAGATGCAATGAAATTAAAATTAAGTAAAAGAGCTTTAAGGTTGTTTCTAGATCACCCAAGCCATGCGGGTCTTGAGGAGAGCCTTCACAACATCTCTTTTATGCCTTTGGACTAAGGCAATTTACAATAAAGATGGTGCTTTTAATCCCACAAGTTCCCTATAGGGGATGGGGGGAGAACATACACACATAACTTCGTTTTTGCACAAACAATTATAACTAAGTAAATGATTTTAACAAACAAAACTTAACTTTGAAGTGAGTTCAATTTTAGAGCACTAAAATGAAATATTTGATGGTGTTCTTTGGCCCCTTGGCCTTAAGTTGAAAACTTGAAAAAGAACCACAAAAAGATTCAAGTAAAGACTTTAATTTTTTTTTAAAGCACCAAATGAAAGATTTCTAATTCTTTTTAAGCATCCAAAAGAGATTTAAAAAGACTTAATTAAGCATGATTTGACACTTTTCAAGTAAGTCCTATAATAAAATTGTCAGAATGTTATTTAGTTTAGAAGTGATTTTGTAAATGAGATAAGCAAACTTGAAAAGTATGCTTTCAAGTTTGTGTTTTGGAAAAACACAGTGACCATCGGTGGTCAAAAGTGACCATCAGTGGTCAAAAATGACTGTCGACGGTTAGTAGTGATTGTCAATGGTCAGAAGTGACCATCAACGGTTACTAAGCAATGGTAAATGAAAACTTATCGACCCAAAGGTAAAACCACAAAAGACAAACACGTTAGATTAGAATTGGTTAGTGCAAAAATCTCAATAAAACTTGCAAGACAAGGATTATATAAAGAAAACACAATGTAACGAAACAAAAAAATACAACAATTAAATTTTTTAAAAAGATCCAAACTCCTATAAAAAGATTTTATTAAAACACTATGTAACTTGAAGTTAAACTAATAACATATTCTAAAAATTTAGGAGAAAACACATGGTTTTAAAGAAAAATCATAAAAAATAGAGTTCATATGACCCCAAACGAAGCTCTAAAAGATGGCATATTAGCTTATTGCCCTACATGGTGACTGTCAATGGTGCTGGGATGCACAAATTGATTGTTGTCTATATCATAAATGACCATCGATGGTTAGTTCATGACCGCTGATGGTTACATAAAACCACCACTAGTTACAAAAGACCATTGCCAATCTTTGTTTAAACCTGAGTGAACACAAAAATAAGAAAAACAAAACTAAAACTCAAATCTAAAGATTTTTAAGCATTCATTCAAAGATTTTAGAGTTGCATCTTGGTCTCTTTGGTATGTGAGATAGGTTCAGTCCCATCGAGCGTGCCATTTGTGAACATAGAAATCTGATAAGGGGAGATTAGTATCATGTTAGTGTATGAAACCAAATCCAAAAACAAAACACACTAATACTAACACCGTATGCCTAGATCTTTGAGGGAGATTAGTAAGGAAAAACCATTGACAAAACACAACTAAAAGGAAAGAAAACAAACATTTCTCACCCTCGAATGCTTCAAAGGCTCTCCTTGTTGGCTTGCTCAGCTTGTGCTTCAAAGGTCTTCATCAATCAAGCTTTGGCTATCTTCCACCTCTTCTTGGCATCATTTGGCTTATGAACTTGGCTTGTGAATCTTCTCTCAACAATTGGGCATAATAACACTATATCAAATGGATTTTGAAATCATTTAAGCATTATAACTCTAAACCAAGAAAGCTTAAAATTATGAGTGTGAGGTCTTCTATTTATAGATTTTTCAAATGGGCTTAGATCAACCATGACCGTCCATCTCAAGATGAATATGTATGGCCATGAATTAATATGATTATGTAAATAAAATCCATAAATACTCTCATCATGATTTGGGAATAAGGTGCATTAATTAGGCATGGAAGGGCTTAATCAGATATTTGTTGCATTTATGGCATATGGAAGCCACCTAATAGAATGAAGCTACCTGATGATGTAGTTATTCAATATCAATTTCCATTAATGAAATAATCAATAACCTCCATGGAAATCCACTTAAGCTCTTGATTTAATTTAATTAGTTTTAAACATGATTAATTAATTTTGGTGTAATTTTTTTGGAAATTGGTGCGTAATTAATCAAAAAGGTCTACATGTCATATTATTGGATCAGAATTTGACTGGATTGGAATTAGAAGGTGATGTTAGATGTATTAGAACCATGATCCGATTTAGGACGTTACCAACACAAAATAATAAAAGCACATGTCTCATGCAATAAATTGGGTAGAAAAGAGTAATCCAGAGCACCTAGGTACGAAAATGTCTTTTTGACTTGAAATGATTTTATCAAAGTTAGTGATCTCATAAAATGTATTGCCCTATTTAGGGATACATTGACTAAAATTGGCACTTGTTTATGAAAAATTCAAACCATTTAATGCATTTTAGTTATTTTAGGCCAAATTGTGATATTTGATATAAATTGGTCTAAAGCTTGATTAGAGGTTATTGGTGGTCACTTTTAAGTGTCTACAAGTGTTAGATATTTAGCTCAAAATACCAAACACAAAATCACTAATCTCCATTGAAGAAGATGATGATGCAAAATTTAATGTTGATCTAGACTCCACTGTGCATCTCACTTTCCATGGTGTGCGAGGCCCTAACAAATTGGAAGATGCTAAAGCAAGATATTTCACATATCAATATTTCTATTGCTCAACTGGTGGATGTACCTCAATTCATTCCACCACAACAACTCTAACAAATGCTTCAGTAGAGGAAAGCAACTGTAAAGATTCAAATAGGAAACTAATAATAATAAACTCCTCTAACACACCCTATATACCCTGTAGATATAACTACAGTCTAGGTACAATCAGCAACACAATAGCCTCCACCTTAGCAACTCCAAAGCATACCACCACCTTCTCAATAGGTACTGTGCACTTTAATTTTGAAGATTACACAAGTTTTGTATGAATAATATATGATAGTATTAAACATTAAAAGTGGGGCCATAATGTTTGAAAATTCATAAAGGGTGGCCACCTAGTTATGCTAGTCTATTAAAAACCCAAAAGGGTAGTAGGCTAGTATGCTACTTAGTTGAAAACCTTAAAGGGTGGATAAGTAATGTATGATGGGTGAAAATAGGTAAACTACACCTAGAGAAATAACTATAACTAGTGTTTATGACTCATCCTCTTAGTTTCAGAGAAGGTTTAAGGTATGACTTTGTCTCAGGACGAGACAATAATTTAAGTCTGGGAAAGTGTTGGGTATGGATAGAGGTCATCAAAACCACAAAGTATAATTGGTTGAACACATGTATAAAGTATATGATTTTGTATTTTTTAGTCTTTCAGATGTATTTGACCTTGTAAGCTTAAACAATAGTAAAAGAGTGCGAAGAGTCTTTCCTTTTGAGTATATCGAAAGATTAGAATGTAAAGAGACAACGCTCCATAATGCTCTATATATAGCTCAGATGTAATGAAAAATGGTTCTTATGTGTGATAGAGATTAATATAATAATCCTGATATGGTTCTTGTAATTGTATTTTATCATTGTACTATGTGTAGTGACTACTCTTTTTATTTTAACCTCTTATTCATTTTGTATATGCCAACTTGCTCTATATTTTTTATTTATATGGTTATTCCTTTCACAATTACATATGTGGTTTCAAGTAATAATTTGGAATTGTGAAGTATATGATGTGTTTATCCTTGTTCCTATACTAGGCAAGTTATTACTGTAATTAGCATGTTTTGGAGTCTTCTAAGAACCTCTACTAATCGGGGGACTAGTGTCAAAATTTGGACGGTAGTGTTTGAGAGGATAGAAAGTTGTCAAAGGATTTTAACTGATAGTGTAAGATGTATATTAGGTTTTATGCATATTGTGGGCTATAAGTGATCTAGGTTATCAAAATATTAGGTTTGGACTATAGAAGAAGCATTTGGGCATAGTGAGATGATGAATTCAAACCTTTTAGCAGTAGGAAGGTCATGAATTGAAGGTTTGAGCCTTAATTCTTTAGTGATTCATAAATTGGAAGTGGCCAACTTCGTATCACATTATTTTCCAATCCATAGCCCCATCACCAACTACTGATTAGGGTAGGAAACCATTAACCCCTATCTATATATGGCTGAGCATAAATGCTTGCCCTTCCTCCGATAGCTTCCCAGATAACTCCTTTATTCTACATAGGGGGTTATCTAGTGGGACAGTCGAAGGCTTAAGTTAGATCCGTGATCCAAAAGAACTCTATATTGTCATGAGAAATATTTTCCAAGTGTACAAGACTAATTTATCATATAAAATCCATTTTTATTATTTACATTTGCTATGCCCGCCCTTGTCGTCCCCTCCCACCTTCCCCCCTCCCCCTTAAGGATGAAATTACTAGGTTAAAGGAAAGAAATGCATACCATGGTGTCTATAGCATACATTGTCTTTGCTTGAGCCCTATTTGAATTTGATGTTTGTGTATTACATGCAACCAAAATCATGTTACTATGTAATTAGTGCATACAATCTAAAACTTGAAATAATTGAAATGTTTGAAATAAAAGAGAGAAAATAAGGAGTGAACCTATCTATCGATGTAACCATGTTATCCTTTGGTACTTTATTTTTGTAGTGATACACTCTAGATAAAACATTAGAGAGAGGTTCACAATTGAACCTTGGAGAAGTGAAGAGTAAAATTGGAGCATAATCATGCCCCAAATCTAGTGCAATGGTGAGTTGTGCCAAGGTCATCAAGAATACTAAATCTCAATCACACAACCCAAGCGTACACATGATCTATCCAATATAGCCAGTATCAGCCAAGTCAAATGGGGTAACGATATTAACTTACAAAAGGGGAGTAACATAAAGGCCATCAAGGGCATTGGATCTCAATTTCACTACTCAAGGGAGCCAACTGCTATAGATAGATAAAGGTTCAAATGGTGCATCTTGGTAAGGTTGTTGCATATATAATATGAATGTGAATTTGTAATTTGGTGTATTTGCATGGAATATGCACCTCTAATGTGTCTCAATCTGATGTATTTATCAAAATGTAATCTTTGCTATGTAAATGTATATAGTATTTGTCATAAATCTGAAAATTTTTATCCTAAATCTATGAAAATTGGTGCTAAATGTGTAATATTTTATCCTAAATGTATAACTGAATCATGTAAATTATATTAAATTCTGCCAATTCTACCAATTATGTGCATGTGAACTCATTTCTTTATGACATGCCCACCTCCCTTTGAGGTGATGGGAATGCAACATGATCGTCATCTTATCTCAAAAAGATAAGACAACTATGTTATACATGTATCAATCATGTAGTAAAGAATCATATAGTGGAATCATGTCTAAGTATATGTATTAATGAGGCTCATAGTATCAAATCAAAACAAGACCTATGGTGCATGATATGGATCATGGCAACTTCTATAAATAACAACTACAAGCTCATCAAACAATCAACCAAATACACAAAGGCACTCAATGTCACGTAAAAGAGATCTGAGGAAGCCGTAAATAAGGGGCATGTTCAAATGTTCCACACTAAAAGGAGAGGACATGTTCAAATGTTCGCACACCAAAGAAAGAACACGTAGTGGTACTAGGGACAACAAATAAAGAACATGTTCAAATGTTCCATAATCCAAACAAGATATAAAATAAGAATTGCACTTAAAGTAAGCAACATGATAAGATGAATAGGTGAAATATAAGCAACTAACATAAGCATATCATATTATTTTGTGCATACATGTGTTAGCAAAATGTCTTGTGGCATAACATGTCTGGCACATTGTGTATGATGTAAGCATGAGTATAGACATGTGTATGTGTTAGTATATAAGCTCAACATGATAATGTAAAATGATCATAAATCAATAGAACATATATCAATCATGATCAATAGAAGTAGATGCCTCCAATGTAGTCTATCACTTGGGTAGAGGAAAGGTCCAACACATGTATATGTATGTAGCATAGATCTAGTGTATGCATGTATCATACTTAAGTACCCATGAAACATATGTATGTATAGAAAATAAAAGATATGCTATCTACTAAAAAAAATTAAACAACATATGGAAAAGCTAGTAAACATGTAAATGCTAAGTATTTTTATATTTTTGCTTTATTTGAATGCTTTTGTATTTTCTTGACTTTTTGATATATATTTTTTAAATTGAGTATAAAAGGTGATATGGACAAGGGGAAATTGCTAATATAAGCCAATAATGTCATCAAGGGACGTCTTTATGTAGGCCATGTATCATGTGTGTCATAACCCTAAATTATATTGCCATATTCATTTTGCATATTAGTTGTGTCATTCCAATCATCTTCTGCATAACCATAGTTAACATAAGAAAGGACTAAATTCTTAGGTTGTTCTTGAATTTCTGATAGACCATTTTGAGCATCTATGTATAAAAAACTTATTGCACCATAGATTGGAGTTTCTTTCTTAAAACTTTGTTTTTCTTGAGTATGTTCATCATTGTCAAAATATTACATTTTATTATGGACTAGAGAAGAATCGTGTATCTTTGTTTGAACACTAGTAAAATATGTAATTTGTGCTTTAACTTCTTGATCTTTTTTTTAATATTTTTTGCTCTAGCTTTACCTTTTGAATATTTTCTTGCTTTAATTTTACCTTTTAAATATTTTCTTGCTCTATTTTTTTCATTTGCTACTGCTTTTGTCTAAATTATCCTTTGATAGCCATATTTGTTATTTTTTGCATTTGTGTTTTAGGAGATGTATTCATAATGTGAGTGGGTTGTTGATTAATTTATCTATTATAATATTACCACTATCAATTATACTTTGTAGTTTTTACTTCAAAGCAAAATAATAATTTGTTGATGTCCATGCATTCCATGATATGCACAATAAAATTTTGATCTTCTAAGAGGATGTATAGGATGTAATTGGATAATTTTATTTCAAAGCATTTCTCTTAGAATTTCACTTGAGCTTTTAGTAGCCTTGCATTCACTTATTTAAGCACTGGTGGTAGATGTATTATATTTGGCTTCCAATCTTGATATGAAGCTTTATTAAGCACCGTTTTATGTTATTTGGGGTTTTACACAAACACACTTAAGTAAATTTTTTTTGAATAGAGTAAGACTATATTCAAATTCACATTAAAAATATAGTAAATAATACATGTTTACCTAATTTAGCATGTACAATTAAATATAGTGCAACCAAAGGATAGAAAGATCATATCTTATTCAAAATTTGGATTTGAGCTATGACAATGATCTAGAATCATATTAGGGTATTAATCAAGTTATGGAATCTAATAAATTTTTGTTTTGGCTAGTTTCACCTACATGCAACTTGTATCGACCATAGATAGTTGTGTTGATGCAAATGTCCAACTTTGACGTAGGTATCCAACCCAAGATTTGCATAGGGGGTGATCAAAACTTCTCTCAAACATGTGGTGTTACTTGTATGCTTGTTTAGTGCCACATAATATATTTGTTTGTGCAAAGATCTAACCAATAATTAAAACCCTAATATTCTTACCTTTGACCTCCTATGACCTAGTAAAAAGGGGTTAACACATGATTCAATCTAACCCTAACAACCCCAAATGTTGCTAAGTGTTGTACACATAACCAATAGTCCAAAGAAGGCCTCAAAATCACATGTAGTTCTCCCTCCTAAACATGTGTGTGGAATTATAGGTATGTAAATTTATGCTCTTTCTCCTATAGTAACCCTTGTTACAAACAATGCAAGAGTGTAGTGACATTTTGAGTGCTTCATATATTCAATATAATACTATAGTGCAATTTGATAGCTTGGAAGGTAAATTATTTGATAATTAGAAACTTTCTTGACCCAAATTCTAGGTAGTATAATTAGACCATAACCATTGTATATATCTGGATCTCTTGATTTTTAATTAGGACCTAGTGGCACGTAAAACATCGACAATAGGATGAATAAAGGAAACAAAACAAAATGGTCACCAAGAAAAAGATATGAAAAATGATAAAAGGATAATTTTGGACACTTGCATCATAGTTGGACACTTGTATTGACACAAGTGTTCAACAAGAATGTAGGTGTACAGAGGCTAAAAACATAAGGATAACAAAAAACATGGGTGGGGGATCTTCAGAATATACTAGATAAAAGATAATTTACAACATATAGTATCATAGGGGCAAATAAAGCAAGTGAATTAAGATGGAACTAAAGAGGTCCATAAGAGATTGCACCACTAAATGCCTAATTCTTAGCCAAAAGAAGTATATATGTAAAAGGATATAAAAACATGCTATAAAACTATGTTTTAACCAAATATGGGTATCTACAGGCACAAATGTTTTAGGTGAAGATGCAAACACATGATAAACACTAGCATATTTTAGATTCTTTGTATGCATGTTGTTGTTTTCCCATGATGTGATATTTGAAAATTAATATTGATTTTGCTTTTGTAACTCTTATATTGACCTTGTCATAGTGATGATTTGATCCTTGAGGGCTTCACAAGCACAAACCATAAGTACTTCAGATTGAATATGTATACACACACCATCTAGAGAAGATGTGGGAGGTGGAGGGGTTTGAGGAAGGGTATGTTGGTGACCCTATTTTGGCATTATAGGATGGACTACCTTACCCCTTGAATTAGTGATATCATGAACCTTGTTGAGGGAAAGTAGTTATCACCCTCCTTAGGGTGAGTGGGATTGAGAGGCTATTTTTTATCCATTTTAAATGTTCTAAAGAGTAAGATGAGAACATGATAAGAGATACATACAAATTCTAGAAAACACATATTTTATGAGTATGTGGGGTGATTATCATAATCATAAGAGCCATAAGAAGTAGCGTTATTCATCTTTATATTATAATCAATATTTGTATGGAGATCTTTTGGATTATTGGTCCATTTATTAGCACAATTATAAGGGGTTGCTAAAAAATAAGGCTTGTGTTTAACCCTAAAATTTAGATTAGGGAATCTAGGGTTAGAGATAGTCTAGGGCACAAAGATGGTAGACTATCTCTAAAATAAGTGAATTAATTTACAAACTCATAAACATATACTTAATTTATTATGCTAAGATATGTTAAAAATAGAAAGTATAACTATGCTGGATATTGTAATGATAATAAAAATAAGGTATTTACCTAGTTTTGATGCTAATATAGATCTAGATCTAGAACATGAATAAAGTATATTGGATCTAAATTTTGGACTAGTCAGTTGATTATGTAAATTATACCTATTTAGCCATGAATGTTTACGTCGACTTAGGACAGTTATATTGATACTTCTGTCTAACTTGGATGTAGGTGTCTTGTATGGAATACCCACTAAAACTAGATGTGACCACCTGGGTATTTTTGAGTTTTGTGTTACCTTAGCTCTAGTGCACTCAAATCTAGGTCATGGACTTTTGATCTTTGTCAAATAGAAAAACCCTAGCTCTTTATATTCATAATGGCTATGGTAAAAATCAGTTAGTGGGAATACAGTATCGAACTAACCCAAAGACCCATCTATCAATGAGCACTGCCTACATAACCAATACTTTGAAAAGGGCCTCAGACTTATGTAGTTATCCCATATGGCATATACACATCTATAAATAAGTACGTAGAGTGACCTAGCTTGTAACTTGGCATATATGGCTCATGAGATGCCTCTTTTAGTACTTCAGACCTATAAATGTGTTATTCCTATGACTGATATTAAAATATGAGAAAATAGGGAAGCTTTGCTCATTTGAGTGCTTGATTGAATGCTTTTGGTATTTTTCCTTGTGAGTAGGTAAGAAGTTGCTAGTTGAGGAATGAATGAGGGTTGATCTTATATGTATATCAATCCATTTAGAGAATATCTCACCTTAAAAAACTTAGGTTGATAGTAAGAATATGATTCATTTTCAAATTTTATGACTTTAAGGCATTGGAATAAAACACTTGTATCAATGTAGGCATCTAACTAGGATGCAAGTGTTAGTGCTATTAGAAAATAGTCATAGGTCCAAAACTTGTAGAGACAAAAAATAAGTAGTTTATAACATTTTGAGCATGATAGAAGGTCTGAGTCATCAAATTAACATTGGTCAGACTAAGAGATAATCAATAATCATGGAGAGATAGTATGTGTGAGCCTTTCATTAGAAGGAAGTTCTAGAAGTTGAAGGTACATCCATGATATGTATTTTCCAAGTGTACAAGGCTGAGGTGCTATATAATTTAGAAATAGTGTCTACATTCCTCCCCTTTAATATAGTAATAAAATTGTTAGTTTAAAAGAAAATAAATCATATCTAGGTGTATGTAATACACTTTGCCTTTGCTTTAGCCCAATTTGAGTGCTTTTTAGTGACCAACATGTAACCAAGAGCATGTTATAATATATAATCAATGCATATAATATGAAATTGAAAGCATTAAAATGATTGAAATTGAAAGAGATCAAGGTTTATGAGTACCCCTATGTATCGATGCTACCGCCTTGCCTTTTGGTAATTTGATTTGAAAACATGTGTCATTATGAATCATTAGAGTTGTGATTAGGACAAATATAAAATTTGGAAAGTGCATATATCTAGAGAGATATAAAGAGATTGGAGGACACATTCTCCCAACTTTAGAGAAAATGTGAGTTGCCACATGGTAGTTGAGATTAGCCTTGTAGACACTTTGTTTTGGCCACTTCTATATCTAAATAGACATCATACTGATTTATTAAAAATAATGTAAATTAATCCTAGGAATTACTACATATCCCAATTTTGTCTACACATAAGACATTAGTGCTTATAATCGTGTTGAAGCATCCCTATTTTGGATATTACCCTATACGCAATAATAGCCTCTCTCTAATTCATTCCCAGTCAAATTGCAACCTAGCAAATTGACATTTTTGACCAAGAGTTGAGGGATAACCTTATATAAATTTAAAAAATGCAATTAACCTAATCAAAATTATTTAATTGATTAAACCTAATTAAATGCATAGTTGAAAATTCCATGACTAATTAGTGGATTTCTAATTTTAGAATTTCATAATTCTGAATTTGATGACATCATCATGGCATCATACAAATATATAAAATTCATAGCTTTTAAAATTTCCTATTTTCTAAATTCACTAATTAAATTTATTCAACTCTCATGATAAGTAGCCAAGTGGATCATGGAGAATTAATGAATTTTTAATTTTGAAAATTCATAAATTCAACCAAAATATCTTCTATGAGTTGTCAATCCACTTGTAAAATATCAAGAACTGGGTGGGAGACATAATCATTTTTTACCTGTCTCTCACATGGCCCTCATGATTATCTTTGACTCAACATAGAGTTAGATTAACTCAACCCAAGGTTATAATGACTCAACCAAGATTAGTTCTAAAAATAACCTCCTTGGGGTTAGAGTTAGTTCTAAAACCTATAAATACAAGTGCTAAGACACCTCTAAACCAAGATTTTTAGTACAAATAATTAATGCATAATTGCCTATAGGAGAGCTTCACATGTTAAGCCAAAGTCAATTCAAATTAAGCTAATTGCTAAAGTGAACAAGGGGAGATGATGCAAGATCAGAATTGATAAAGACTCCATTATCCACAAGCTAAGCTCTAGCCATGATCACATGCCAACAAACTCATAAGGAAGGTAAGTATTTGCTTCTAGTTATAGTTTGTTTTGATCTTGTTATTCACAGCTCCCCCTAGATCCTACACTTGAAGTATTAAGCATTTATATGTTTTGGTTTGATTTATATTAATAACTCTTAACTAACTTTTTTTTGGGTTTCTTGGATACATAATGTCATGTTCGATGGGACTCGATTGTGCACCCCACATCTTCTTCTTCTGATCTTTATTTTATTTTTTCTTGTATTAAGCAAAAGAAAAAATGGCTGGTAAAACATTTGTAGTTTTTAATTGGTTCATTAGTTTTATCTAAAATTTGTCATGTATATTTGTGTTTATGTTAATAAAATTCTCTCCAAATTTGATATGAATTTGATCATTATTTTAGAGATATACTTAAATCAATTACTATCTATTTTTTAATAAAAATGACTATTAAACAGATCATATCTTGTAATTCACAAAATATTTTCTTCTGATTTTTTACAGGGAGTGCGAATTTGGCTTATTTCAATGCTATCCAAAATTTGAAACAATTCAATTTGTATTTTGTGAAATATCATCTTTTTACTAACTTTCTATTTTCATTTGTTTACTTTATTTGGTTGTTTTATAGCTTGTAGATTAAATTTTCACACATATATTATAACTTGTAGGTATTTGGTGTTTGGGAGATTTTTAGTATTTGTATTTTGTAAGTTAATATTTCCCAAATACTACCCAAAATAAAAAATAACTATTAATTGGTTTGATGCATGACCTTGGCTAAAGAAGTGGCATTTTGAGTCAAACAAATCAATTTTATCTCACATTTTAATTTGGGAACTAAAATGAATTAACATTTACAGTTGGTGACTAAAAATCATTTAGGCACTTTGTTTTTTGTTTATCAAAGTTCACAAATCAATAACAAAGCCAAAAGGCTAAATTTCACATTACATTTTTCTTGGATTTTGTTTATTATTTTACTTATTTTTTGTGTTATTTTTTCAAAATTGACTTACATGTATACTCTCCCCCCATCCCCTTTAAGGAAATTGGGTAACCAAAAGCACTTTATCCTTTTCTTTTGTCACTTAGTACAAGCATAGAAGGAATGTCATTAAGGCACTCCCCAAGATCCGAATGACTTAGGTGATCCTAGAATGACCTTAAAGTCTTATATTTATTTATTTCATCTTGGTTTGTGGTCAAGATTTCATGATCTCTCCATAAGTTTTATAGGGGTGCATTGATCTGGGGTATCATTTCCCAGTATCGTACCAACCTCATTCCATGGTGGGGTGTATAAATCAAGGCATGAATACTATGATTATCAAGAGGCTGAGTAGCTAACCTCTCTGATCATAATGAAAACTTGAATGAGGTCTGGCTAACCAGGGGACTCCACTAAGAAGTGCACTGATGGAGTCACTATGCAAAGGAATAAACCTTTGCATAGTAAGTTAGCCAATATGAACTCAATTGATGTGATTGCATCTTTAGTGTTAAACACACTTAGGACCATCTAAAACATGGGAAATTTATAGTTTTTGACAACCTCACTTATCACAAAAATATTGTCAATGTAGGACAAATATCTCAAAGTTCCATGTCACCATATAAATTCTTGAGAGAAGTGGGGCCTAAAACACCCTACTTTTCATGTGCATTTAAATTTATTAGATTAACAAATTATTTCCTCTAAAGAAGGAATATATCAATAGAATTTAACAATATCAAACAACCTTATCAATTTTCAGGGATAAGATGATACACTTAAGTATTTTTGTGTTTATTTATGTTACTTACATTATTTTGGGTCTAAAACAATTTTGTTTGTAAAAAACATGTCAAAATAAGTCATGAACCAATCACATGTTTGTACACCCCTTTAGCCTAAGAGGTATTATTTCGTCTGTTTGATACCATAATTTGCCTTAGACATGTTCAAAACATCTCTCTGTGTGTTACTTGTTTAAATGAGGCATCATTACATTGCCTATTTCATCTCAAACATTTGCCTTGGATTTTTGAGTCCAAAACTATTGTTATGTAATTTATTTGAAAGAACATTGTTATGTTACCTAAATCATTTCCATTTTCTTGTCACTTTTGAAACTAATTTCCAAACCATTATTATACCTTTCATGGTTATGTTGCCCATTTTGGTCTAGCTCTTTTACCTAATAACATTCAAGTCTTTTTGCATTAAATCTAAAACTCAACTTTTTGAAGTGCAAATATTAAACTAATCAGGTTCATGCCAAAGCCTTGTCTAATTTGGGCTTAGGTTGTCTGCATTTTTATATTTGGATTGTGTTACCTAGGTTGATTTCTTATTTGATCTAAAAGACCCCTTGCCTATACCTAGAAGTTGTTTATTTTGAACCTTATTTAGAGCATCCCTTTTGCACCAAGTTATTGCCATGTACATTGTTTTAAGTTTATTGTGCCAAATTTTTGAGTGTCATAGTTCCATTGTTCCAATAATTTTCCTGGATCAATTTATGAGTCTTAAGTGAGCCAATTATCGAGTGTCATCTAAGCTAATTACCTTAGTCTATTTTGCTTTTGAGTTCTTGTTTGAGTTTTGTGTTTATGCATCTAGCCTTATGTTTAGTACAATTATAACTGCCTTTGGGCAAATCATTGTTATCTCTTGATCCTAGTTTATAATCATTCTACTTTGTTTAAACACTCTTGTGATTGATTATAACCTTTAATGGGTAAATTAATATGTTAGCCATAAATGAGTTTGAGCCTTTGTGTTACTTTTGCCACTGATTATAATTACCTTTGGGAAAATCAATGTCATTTTGTTAGACTGATCTCACATTTGTTTTGTTCTGCCTTTTCCTAGTTTAGTTATTTATCCCTTTGCGTCTCTTTTATAGAGCCAAAAGTCCTTTATTTTTAGACCTTAGTTGTTTATTACCTTTAGACCCTTTGTTTGTCACATGACCTATCTATAGATCTGACAATGCCTCGTTACACATGTTACATGACCATATATAATCCAAAATATGAGAACTTTGTGACCAATGTCCCTTTTATTCAAGAGTTGTATGACGACATAGCTTATGTGATGCATCTCGATATATCTTATAACATTTCATACATTGAACAAAGGCATGACTCTTTTGTTAAGGAGTCATATAATGATGTAACTTATGTGATGGATCCCAATCTATGCTATAACATTCCATACATTGAATAAAGCCATGACCCTTTTGTTCATGAGTCATATAATGATATAGCTTATGATATAAATCCCTATCCATATTATAACATTTCATATGTTGAACAAAGGCATGACCCTTTAATGCAATATTTAGTGATGCCACCTTCTTATCCAGACCCTCATCATTTAACCTACGTTAGTAACCATGCTTTGTAGTGCTTAAGGATTACCATTCTAGGCCCTTATCCTTTGACTTACATTAGTAACCAAGCTCCACAATGCCCAAGGATTACCATTCTAGGCCCTTATCCTTCAACCTGCATTAGCAACCAAGCTCCACAGTGCCCAAAGATTACCATTTTAGGTCTTTCTCTTTTGGCTTGCATCAATAAACAAGCTCTGTAACTCTCATTTATTACCATTTTAGGCCATCATCCTTTGGCTTGCATTAGTAACCAAACTCCACAATACTCATTCATTACCATTCTTGACCCTTTTCCTTTGGCCTACATTAGCAACCAAGCTTTGTAGTGCCCTTTTATTACCATTCCAAGACCTATAAAATATATTAGCTCATTATCCCAATAAGGTGGCACAATTGTGACTAGACTAGTCACAGTTACCATCCTAGACCCATAACTAGCCTTTGTTGAGCCCATCTTAGATGAGCCTATTTGCAAAGACGTTATCATTGAACCATATTCCATTCTTTATCCATTACCAACTCTCCCCCACTTTAGAAAATCCAATCCAGTATTTGAGCCACAACATAGCCAATCATTACCTCTCTAAGATGCATTATTCAAAGACCAATAAGTGTGTTAATCTAGTATTTTGCAACCAATAGTAAACTGAGGGCAAGAGAACCAACCAATCCATGATTTTTTTATTAAAACACCTATTTATGATGTGTTAACCTATGATAAATTACTATGTGACCATTACCCTATATTTTAGGAACCTCACTTTGACAAGCCAGTCTCTATGGAGTTACCTGTTAACCATTTGCATTGATATGAGAAGTCTTCATTTGATAAGCTAGTCTTTGCAGAGTTATCTCTTGACCTCTTCCCTCTCATTGAGGAGTCCCACTTTGATAAGCCAGTCTTTATGGAGTCACCCCTCGACCTTTTCTCTATCTTTGAGGGGCTTCATATTAATGAGCCAATCTTTTTTGATCCCTTATTAAATGAGCCTATTTACAAAGATCCCATTGTGCCATGTCAGGCCATTACTCATATAATACCAAACATTTAACATAACATATTTGCTACCACACTAGATGAAGAATCAACACTAAAGTTAGGTTCTATTTTTGAACTGATATTAGATTCAACATCAGAAGCAGAATCAACGTCAGTCTCAATATTAAATTCAGAGTCCCTTGAGTTAGACTCAGCTTTAGAATCAAAGTACAATCATGGTTGTTACAACATTGGTTACATATGCCTTGCAAATCAATTTGAATACATTTATGACCCTTCCACAGTTTTTAAGGATGATTAATTTAGCATCAACACAAGTTCTCCCAGTATCTTCTACAAGGATTATGCTACCTCTTCCCTTTCTATTACCATTCCACATGCCATTAACACAAATCCATGTAGCCATTATATTGATATTCCACCTCCCACAAATGCCAATTGGGACACACTTTATTGAATTACATCCATGGTGACACATCAATTATAAAATATTAGGGGGACCAAGACCACATTCATGTAAAAGAAGAACAATCTCCTAGTGAAACCTTTTTAAAGGCACTACAGGGTAATCAATATTCAAATTCAACATCTTCTAGTGAAACCTTGTTTGAGGTGTTTGAAGACAATCAAAGTCAAAATTTAATGTTCTTTAGTGAAACATTTTCGAAGGTGTTATGGGACAATCAAGACAACTTTATCGGTGAAAACCTCTTTGAGGAACCAATAGATGAGCATAACAGTTATTCAATACTTGATGAGAAAATTATCAAATATAACATCAATACAACTTCCATTCTACAACATAATCAGATGGCAGCTATTTTTAGGCCTAAACACTAGAAACATATAGTGGTCCTATTGAGAGCATATTCATAAGTATTTAGTCCTACCACAACTAAAATTATGTTGAATCTGAAATCAACAACATTGTGTGTGCCTAAAAATTAGAATCTTCATTTGTTGCCCAATTATTATACATTTCATTATGATCCATATCCCCATTGCCAAATCAGACCTTTAATCTAATGTTTATCTATATTTACCATCCATATCCGCACTTTCCTTTAAAGAGGCTACAAAGAAATCTTGTCTCAAAGTTTGGAGGAAACAAAATCAATGACCAACAAAGATCACAATAACGTTATTAGAGTCCAAATCAGTAGGAGGTTATTGATAGAGCAACTATTCAAAAGGGGTGTGGGCTAGCAATTTAAACATTTGATTATTTTGGTGATATCATATGTTGATCAGGATGTGCATCTCCACATCAGTAGGAAAAATATAACCATTTACTGTACCTTGCCATTTACCTTGCCTTTCCATGTGCCTTACCTTTTCCATTTGCCATTTACCTCACCTTACTATTATTTCATACCTTTCCACGTGTGTTGCCTTGCCCTTTGCCTCATCTTACCACCCTTTCATACCTTGCCATACATTTGAACTAGAGTGACTTGAGTTCCTTTAGGACTATACAAGGAATGCTCAATTCACATTGAGGTCAACTTGGTTAGCCCTTTTACCACAATATACCATTCTTTGCATCATATTGTACCCTATACTAGTTCCACCATGCTATTAAGCCTTTGCCATCTAGTTATTTTTACCTAACCCTACCTATCATGTTTGGTCTTAGTTTCAACTCATTTTTACTTCATACATGTTCAATGGTTGATGCCAAATTTTGTTCTAATAGTTGTTTTAGAAATACATGTTCGAATAGCAATATATGAAAGTAGTATGATAATGGTCTTGGCAATTACATCCTTCATTTATTATTATGTTTCATTATGGGTGCCACTTATTATAAATACCTTTAGGAAAATCAGTGTCCCACCCTCTGCTACTAATTATAACCACCTATGGGAAAATTACTACCACTGACCCTTTGCCATTGTTTCCTAATTATAACTACCTATGGGCAAATTAGGGACAACACCTTTCCCATGCATTGCCTCATCACCTTTTCATTACTATTATCATTTGACTTTATCTAAAACTTTTTGATACTTAGTCAAATTCCTTTTGTGTAGGTAGAACTACAATGACTTGAGGTCCATTTGGATTATGTAGGCAATGCTCGATTCACATTGAGGTCAGCTTAGTCACCCCTTTACCATGCTCTCTCTATTTTATGATCAACTTAAACCAATGCTCTTACCATTTTACAAGTTGGACCATTTTGTATCTCATAATTCTTGCTTGAGTTAAGATACCCCTAAAATTATAAAAAACATTCAAAAATTTTCAAAATCCTACAAATTAAAAAAAATGGCCTACAATCTCCTAGAGAGATATAAAGCCCTAAAATCTAAAAAATGTTGGCCATGTCTTGAACCTAGTCACCAATATTCGATATGCCCTACTAGGTCAAATACATTGTTAGTTATAATCCATTACACTGCCATTGGGGGGTGTGACCTTCCATTTACATGTATCCTTGCTTAGGGGCACCATTTTATTTGCACTTTTTAGGCCAAGTTCATAGCTTTTACCCTATTGGGGTAACACCAGAGTATGTAGCTTATATCTAGATATCTTATCCCCACATGTTATTCCATTGAAAATAGCCTTACTTGGGGGTAATACTTGTTTATCTTTTTGTTAAGCCTTCACACATAGATATTAACTTGGTTAATGATGATTTGCTTTCTATTACTGTTACTTTCAAGCTTTTGTGTGTGTGTTTGCTTAGTTGTCTGTTTATTTTATTTATTGTTGTGTCTTGACTCATTCTATATGTGTTCATTGGGTGATTCCTTGTGCATTAAAATTAAGTCCATCCATATTCATACGTCAACATTGTCATCATGGTTTTTATTATTAGTGCATTATTTTTAATTTATTGGATCAAGAGTTAGTCCTTATGCATATTATGACCTAGTCCCCAAGGTGTTTTATATCATGGTGTGTACCATCACATTATACAATATAAATCAAGTTAGGGGATCTTACAAGAAATGGTACTGTAGAAACTTCTCCTTGTTCACCTTGATAAATCCTTCCATACCCCTTGATTAAATCAAACCATTAACCATTCTAGTTGTATTATTGCTAATAAGGACAAGCATCTCTATATTGGTAGGTACAAATATATATTTCACATTGATCAATTATTATTCTTATTTCCTATTCCTCATTCCATTTCTCTTACTTTTAGGTGAACTACATTGGCCTAAGGTCTATTCAGACTATGTAGGTACCTCTTAGATATATGACGTATCTTAGGTCAGCTCAACCACCATTATTATTCCAATCATCTCTTTCATTACTTTATGCATCCTCATGTGCATAGTTGTTTATGGCTACTTTAGTAATTAAACCATCACATCTACATTTTCACCCACTCATTTTTAATGTGTAATAGGTTGTATCTTTAAGTTATGCTTACTAATCTGCCCTACTGGGGTACAACCAATTTATCATGTTTAAATCTACCCTACTAGGGAAAAATCATTATTCATTCCAAGTCATAAAAATGATTATAACCACCTTTGGAAAAATTATTATTTCAACCCACCCACCCTATTAGGGTACATGCTTGTGCCATTGATTGTAACTGACTTAGGGCAAATCAGTATCTCAACCTCTGTTATTGATTATAACCACCTTTGGGCAAATCAATATTTTCATCAATGTGTGCAAGCATGAGCTCAATTAGATTAATCTCATCCATGGGTTAGTTTCTTTCTTCTTCTTGATTCTTTTTAAGGGATTGTCCATCAATCATATGCATCGACCACTCCCTTGAGGGGCATCATGGGCTTCCCAAATTTTGTTTGGAGCATCATATTTCAATCATTATCTTCATTTTTCTTCTTAACGACTTTTTCATTCTTTGAAAAGACATTGCTATTTATGTGTCTTGAAATGCCTTCTCAAATAGGGGTAAAATGTAGAGACTCTTTTTTTGGCCAATTCCATGTCTAAACAGACATTAGACTAATTTTTTGCAAACAATGCAAATTAAGCCTAATAATTATTGAATATCTCAATTTCGTTACACATTAGACATTAGTACTTAGAATCATGTTGAGTCATTCCTATTTGTGGTATTGCCATGTATGCAATAATAACCTCTCTCTAATTCATCCCCAGCCAAATTGTGACCTAGAAAATTAACATTTTTGACCAAGAGTTGAGGGATAACCTTACATAAATTTGGAAAATGCAATTAACTTGATCAAAATTTCTTATTGATTAAACCCAATTAAATGCATAGTTGAAAAATCCATGCGTAATAAGTGAATTTCTATTTTTAGAAATTTATAAATCTGGATTTGATGACATCATCATGAAATCACAAAAATATCTAAAATCCATAGCTTTTGGAATTTCCTATTTTCTAAATTCACTACTTCAATTTATTCCTCCTCTCATGATAAGTAGCCAAGTGGATCATGGAGAATAAATGAATTTCTATTTTTGGAAATTCATAAATTTAACCAAAATATATTCTATGAGTTGTAAATCCACTTGTAAAATATCAAGAATTGGGTGGGAGACAATCCTTTTTGACCCATGTCTCTCACATGGCCCTCATAATTATCTTTAACCCAACCCAAAGTTATCTTAACTCAATTCAAGGTTAGACTGACTCAACCAAGGTTAGTTTTAAACCTAACCTCCTTGGGGTTAGAGTTAATTATAAGATCTATAAAGATAAGTGCCAATACCCCTCTAAACCAAGCTTGTTAGTGTAAAGAACTAATGCAAAATTGCCTATAGGAGAGCTTCACATGCTAAGCCAAAGCTAAAACCAAGACAAATCAAGCCAATTCCCAAAGTGAAAAAGGGGAGATGATGCAAGAGTACTATTGACAAAGACTCCATTGTCCAAAATCTAAGCTCTAACCATGATCACATGCCAACAAGCTCTCCAAGCTTACAAGGAAGGTAAGTATTTGCTTCTAGTTGTAGTTTGTTTTATTCTAGTTACTCAAAGTTGCCCTTAGGTCCTAGGTTTTAAGTATTAAGTCTTTATGTATTTTGGTTTAATTTATCTTACTAACACTTGACTAACTATTTCTTGGATTCCTTGGATACAAGCTCAACCATGCAACTCAATCATACTTATAACCTAGTGAGTGTGGGTGAACTAAGTCATCTCACTCTTTATATTTGGTGAGGTCTGATGATGTAATCAAGCCAAACTTAAAATCTTAGAAAATTGGACGATTTAGTCACCAAAACTATACAAAAAGTGAACCAATTATTGTAGTAGATTGGCTCAATACAGTCTGTAAAAGTCCAACCTATTGGGTGACGACAGTCCATAGAAGTATTTGAAATCTGAAAGTTGATTTGATTTGACAAATCTTAAGTGTTCTTTTCATAGCATATGTGTAATGAACCGTTACACCAAACCCTCGAGGTGTTAGTGAAATCCACACATCAGGATCATAACTTCTGACCACACTTCAAAATCCTAAACTCTGGGTTGGATTTAATCCCATACACTTGGATACCTGTATATATGAGTCTTGGACAAATATTGCAATGTCGATGTAGCCACCTATTTTGTGACTCAACAAGTGGTATCAAATCTTTGATTTGGGCAATTTGTGGGGAATGAAACCCTAGTTTTGTAAAATCATTAATATCTTATAATCAATTGTAAATTTTTGAATAATTTTTTTACTAGAGTTGAATAATATTTAAAAGAAGTAACAGTAAAAAAAAATGAGGTTTTATGATCAGTTTTGAGGGAGATTGTTATTTTAAGGCTTGTAATAATTCATCATATTTGCCACAAAATAAGGATTTTTTTTTGAAATTTTTATTAATATTGTATTATTATACAAGAGAGCTATAGTCAAAATTTTAGAATTTTATGAAATGTTTTGAGTGATTTATGATGATTTTTCATAAATTCACTCTACAGGCCGAAATATTTGGAATTTTTCCCAAAATTTTCACAAAAGTTGTACTATCATAGTTGGAAGCTACTATAGAAATTTGAGACTATTTGGATCATTTTTGTATGATTTATTAAATTTTTAGGGTTTTTCCCTTAACTCTAGTTTTTTTGAAAGCATGGGTAAAATGAATTACAAATAGTAGGAACAATTGATGGAGAATTTTACAAAAATGAAAAATATTATGGAGAATTATTCTTTGGCAAAAAATGGGCATGTGGGGAAAGAAGAGACTAATGATGACAACCAATAAGAGAGTG
Organism: Torreya grandis; assembly: GCA_037957365.1. Classification (NCBI taxonomy): domain Eukaryota; kingdom Viridiplantae; phylum Streptophyta; class Pinopsida; order Cupressales; family Taxaceae; genus Torreya; species Torreya grandis. The sequence goes on along the minus strand of JARHVA010000673.1, from coordinate 1,988,436 downwards.
CAGATGAAGAAGGAGATGAAAAAGAGGTTGAACATAATGATGACAAGGAGGGAGATACAAAGGATTCAGGAAGAGAGGTTGAGGATCATGATGTGGAAAAAGAGGAAGAAAATAATTTTTATGAATGACATGAGGAAGATCATGCATGTGATTATGAATAAGAAAAAACAAAGCATAATAATGATGATGAAGACGTTAGAGAGGGTGAAAAAGGAGAAGTAGAAGATCTTGAAAAGGAGGAAGAAGGAATGGATGATAATGTTTCAAATAATTTGTCTCTAAATAAATAAGATTTTTTTTTTTCAGTTTCATGGATGCATTCAAAAGAATAAGGTTATTGTATCCATAAACTCTAGTGGCAAGTATAACTTCATCAACATAGATGTGGCCCAACATCTACAGGTTCAAGTAAATAATATCAAGGAGGCTCAAGTAGATGATAAGGATATTCCAATTTTTGAAGATTTGAAACTCACTATGGATAAATATGTTTTGCATTTAAATTTTTATGTTTTGGATATGAATGGTATGGATATGGTTCTTGGATATACGTGGTTGAAAACTTTAGGAACAATCAATATTAATGTTCAAAAGTTCATAAAGTTTTGGTATAAGAAAAATAAGGTCACTTTACAAGATATTGTAGTTGAAAAGGCATTAATTAAAAGCCAAGGTAGAGCATGTAGATGAGATTGAAATAGGTGATGAAGAGCATAAGGAAGATTCAAATGATGACATAGATGAAGAAATAATACAAGCATAAAAGAACACTTCATCTACTCAAGAGACAAAATAACCACCAAAGGAAAAGTGGAAGAGGTAGAAGAAAAGGTGGATAAAGTCAAAGTATCATAAAAATTTGAGGTATACAGACACCCACATCATCATGAGAGGAAACAATCATGGAGTTATGTGATGGAGTGTCATCACAAAAATCACTTTGGCTATAGAAGAAATTAGAGTACTAATCACTATGGCTATGTATGGAAGCCAAAGAATAACTACTACGGTCAGGTATGGAATCAGAGTAGTGTAGTGGCTTATAAAACATCTAATCAATGGAAAAATCACTATGACTATACATGGAAGAATAACTATTATGGTCATGAATGGAATTAGAGTAGCAAAATAAAATATGGTTTATGGTCTCAAGGGAGGAATAATTTTTCATGGACGCCAAGGCAGTATAATTATGATCATGAATGGAATCAGAGTATCACAATGGCATTTATAAATAAGGTTGGAGAGATATCACCTACCAAGATCACATATGGATGGTTAGATGATAGAGATTGGAGACAAGTGTGCAATGATTTGAAGCACACTCATTTTTTGGTTTCTTCTTATGTTTCAGGGATAAAACATGTCAAAGAGGGAAGGAATATTATGTACTTAGGGATATGATATATTAATGTATATGGGTTGATGGAGATGCTAACATGTGGCACACATCTCCCTTAGTTAGTTATATGGGTCCAATATATTAGGATAAATGAGTAACTTGTGGAATTAGTGCATTGGATAATAGTCGACCTACATTAGGATTAAGAGGTTACCCATCCTTTATTAGTTATATAAAGGTCTATATAAAGGAGCTGAATATGATTGTAAATGAATGAAGCAAGTGTGGAGTCTTCTATTCAATATAAGGATATTGGAGGTTGTCCCCTCGATGTGACATTGTAGAGTTATTCCTTCCTAAAGGAGTATTATATGGTATTGCCTTGCCTTAAGGGTAATTATTCTATTTTTGTATATATTGAATATTTGGGCATCTTGGCCCATCAATATCTACTATGTTGTGTTCATATACATTATATTCTTAATATTTATAATTATTATAAGTGTGGATCATAACAAGTGGTATTAGAGCCTCCACCCAGGCTCAAGTCATGGAGTAGGTGGCTACATTGGTATTGCAGTGTTCGTTCGAGGTTTGTATATGTGAGGATCCTAGTGTACATGCACAAATCCAATTTAGATTATGGGCTTCAAAAGTGTGGTGGGATGTTATGATCATAATGTGCATATTTTACTAATGCCTCAAGGTTTTGGTGTAACGGTTAGTTACATTCTTGTGAAAGTTCGTTAAAAAATGTACGTGCCAAAATCAACACAACACAATAGATATTGATGGGCCAAGTTTCCCAAATATTCAATATACCACTCAATCTATGCAACTTTGTTCAAACGTTATTATGATTGTTATATTGAGTAGGTATATACGTTATAAATTTACACAATAGATATATGGTATATATTAGTTGTATAAGTTATAGGCATTTCACTAATTATACATATATATAATGAATATTATGATGGTTATATGTATGACTCTTCATTAACTAACAAACTAATGAATATTGGGTATATATTATGGGGTAACTTTGTTAGTTATATCATACTAAACAAACAAATCTAGTTAGATATATCGGTCCAATATACACCACATATCTATTATGTAACTTTGTATATATACCCAATATATATAATGCCTATATATATCCCCCAATATATATAGTATAATTAGTGAAATGCCTATAACATACATACCTAATATATACCAATATATACCCAATATTCATTAGTTATATATATATATATATATCTATATCACTAAATATATACCACTCAATATATATAACGTATATACCCAATATATACTCAATATATATTTCACTAATGCATATACCACTCAATATATACCCAATATTCATTATATATATATATATCACTAAATATATACCACTCAATATATACCCTATATATATATATATATTACTGAAATGACCCATGTATATAGATACACATCCCCCTTGAAGAGACATATTAGATATATGTATAATTGGTGAAAATTTGCAATCGATTGAAAGCTATTAACAATTCCATAAAACTAGGGTTTCATCCCACACAAATTACCCAATTCAAAGCTATGCTACCACTTGTTATGATCCACACTTACAATAATTATAAATATGCAGAATACAATGTATATCAATAAAATATAAAATATATTAGTGGGCCAAGATACCCAAATACTCAATTTATGTAGAAATAAAATAATAATCTTATGGCAGGGCAACACCATACAATATTCCTTTAGGAAGGAATAACTCCATAATGTATCTTAGAGGGGAAAACATATAATATCCTTCTACCAAATAGAAGACTCAACACTTAATTTATTTCATCTCCCCTCACATCCCCAGGATATCACTTACTAGAAGTCATCAGGTTATATACACCATGATATCAACTTCAAGAATTATTATTACACTTATAATAATTGGAAATATGTAGAATATAATGTATATACATAAAAAATAATAGATATTGGTGGGCCAAGATGCCAAAATACTCAATATATGTAAAAATAAAATAACACCTTTATGGTAGGGCAACACCATGCAATACTCCTTTAGGAAGGAATAACTCCACACTGTCTCTTCGAGGGGACAACTTCCAACATCCTTCTACCAAATAGAAGACTCAACACTTGATATGTTCACAATGATATTCACCTCATTTATATAGACATCTAATAAAATAATAAAGGATGGGTAACCTCTTAATCTCAATGTAGGCCAACCATTAACTAATGCACTAATACCACAAGTTACTCATTTATCCTAATAAATTGGACCCATATAACTAACTAAGGGGGATGTGTGAAATTTTTTGACATCTCCATCAACCCATATACATTAATACATCATATCCATAGGTACATGGCATCCTTCCCTCTTTAACATGTTTCATCCCCAAAACATAAGAAGAAACCAAATAATGAGTCTGCTTCAAATCATTGCACACTTGTCTCTGGTCTTGATCATCTAACCATCGATATGTGATCTTGGTAGGTGATGGATCTCCAATCTTATTTACAAATTCCATTATATTACTATAATCCATTCATGATCATAATTATATTGCTTTGGTTTTCATGCATAATTATTTCTCCTTTGATTCCATGTACCATATTCTATTGCACTGCTCTAATTCCATGCATGACCATGGTAGTTATTCTTCCATGCATAGCCATAGTGATTTCCCTACTGATTCCATGTTCCATAGGTCGCTACACATTTATGATTTTATACCTAACCATAATAGTTATTTTTTGGATTCTATGCATAGCTATAGTGATCGGTACTTTGATTTCCTATATAGCCAAAGTGATTATTGTTATGACACTCCCTCACATGACTCCATGATTATTTACTCTCATGATCATGTGGGTATCAATATACCTCAATTTTTTTTTGATACTTTGACCTTATCAACCTTGTCTTTTAACTCTTCCACCATTTCATTTGGTGGTTCCCTTGTCTCTTGAGTAGATTAAGTGTGCTACTCTACTTGTACTATTTTTTCATTTATATTTTCATCTAAATCTTCCTCATGTTCTTATTTACTTTATTCAATGTCATATTTATGCTCTACCTTCATTGTTCTTTGTGCCTTTCCAATTATGATATCCTATAAAGTAACCTTAGTTTTCTTATACCAAAACTTCAAGAACTTATTTTGTACATTAATATTGAACATTCCCAAAGTCTCTAACCTTGGATATCTAAGAACCATATCCACACCATGCATATCCAAAGCATAAAAATCTAAATGCAAAACATATTTGTCCATTGTGAACTTCAAATCTTTAAAAATTGAAATATTCTTACCATCTACTTGAACCTCTTTAATATTATTTGCTTGAACCTATAAATGTTGGGCCACATCTATGTTGATGAAGTTATACTTGTTACTAGGGTTTATGGACACAATAACCTTCTTCTTTTGAATGCATCTATGAAACTAAAAAATTGACTCTAATTTTGTTGGAGTTAAATTATTTGAAACCTTAACATCCATTCCTTCTTTCTACACTTTGATATCTCTACCTCTCCTTATACACCATCTATAGCCTCATCATCATCATTATTATGCTCTATTTCTTCTTCTTCACAAGAAACTACATGTTCTTTCTCATTACCGTCATCAAAATTATTTTCTTCCTCTTTTTCCACCTCATGATCCTCAACCTCTCCTCTTGAATCATTTGTAGCTCTTTCCTACTCCTCATCATTATGTTTATCATCTTATTCATCTACAATCTCTTCTTATTTATCATCATCAGTCTCTTCTTCCTCTTTTGTATTTTCTTTTTTCTTTAATACCCCATCGATTTAGGAAAACTTGTTCCATTTATTCCCATGAAAACTTCCATCATTTGAGTCCCAATTCATTCTACCAAAGTGTTGCATGTCCATAAATTAAATGTGAGAAATGACTTTTCCACCAAATTATTCTAACATTATACTCCTTCAAAAGGAGGCACCATTCTCTAGCATCAATATCATCCTCCCTTGAAAATAATTGTAACTTCATGATCCATAAAAAAACTAGGGTTAATGAAAAACCCTAAATTTTCAATAACTCATACAAAATTAATCCAAATAGTCTAATATTTTTAATATATCTTCCATGTATGATACTAACACTTCAGTGAAAATTTTGTGAAAAAAATCTACAAATTTCGCTCTATAGAGCGAATATATGAAAAATCATACAATCACATTAACTATCACAAAATTTGTAAAAAAATTCTAAATTTTTATTGTAGATCTGTTGTATACTTATACTCAATGAATAAAAATTTCACTTAAAAATGATTGAAATTTTAAAAGTTACGACAAATTCATTAAAAATCCTAATATATCAATAACTCCCTCAAAAATTAATCATAAACTTTTTTTTTTAATGTGACTTCCTTAAAATATTCTTCATCTCTAGTAAAGATATTATACAAAAATTATTGACCGATTGCAAGATATTAATGATTCCATAAAACTAAGATTTCACCCCACACAAATTGTCCAAATTAAAGCTCTGATACCACTTGCTATGTTCCACACTTATAATAATTGGAAATATGCATAATATAATGTATATCGATAAAAATAATAGATATTGGTGGGCCAAGATGCCCAAATACTCAATATATGTAGAAATAGAATAATACCCTTATGGTAAGACAACACCATACAATACTCCTTTAAGAAGGGATAACTCCACAATGTCTCTTCGAGGGGAAAACCTTCAATATCCTTCTACCAAATAGAAAACTAAACACTTGATTGATTCACAATGATATTCACCTCCTTTATATAGACCTCTAATTAACTAATAAAGGATGGGTAACTTCTTAATCCCAATGTAGGTCAACCATAACCTAATGCACTAATTCCACAAGTTATTTATTCTAATATATTGGAATCATATAACTAATTAAGGGGGATGTGTGCTACATGTTGGCATCTCCATCAACCCATATATATTAATATATCATATCTATAGGTACATAACATTATATCTTATGCCTATATTGGGATTAGTGAAATGTGTTTTAGAAGCATGGTGGGATGTTATGATCATGATGTGCTGATTTTATTAACACCTCGAGGTTTTGGTATAATGATTTGTTACATGTGGTATCATAGCTTCGATTTAGGCAACTTTATATGGCATAATTTTTTTTAATTTGGCATATGAGCACTAGAAGGTCGAAAAACGTATCTTATGATATGAGAAGAATTAAATTTTTTCGTTAGTATAGTTTTGTTCATGTGGTTTTTTTACAAAGAATAAAAAATACTAGTATTAATTTTTTTTACCCTGTATAAATTAGCAGTTGTTGGATTCATCTCTGTGAGATGATCTCAACAATATATTTTACTGGTACACTTTTTTGAGCTAAAATTTTTCACCCTTGTTTGTATTCATTAGGTTCATCTTGGTGAGGTGATCACAATGGTATCATCTATTGATACACTTTTTTTAGGGATGTAACCCTCCTAGGATTTATATATAGCTGGGTGTAATACTCATGAACACAGGAAATTATAAGAAATGCCCAAAACTCTTCACTAGGATGACATGGAGTCTAAACTTCAGATTCTACTATTTCAATGATAATTCATCACCTTCAATCAAAGTTACATGGCATGGTGTGAAAAGATGATCTCCATGAGGCTCAAGGGGAAGTCATGGGGATGCGAGGGGTGATGAATGGCTTATTGGATCAATTACAATAAATAACTAGGCAATTAGCCAACTTGGTAGCTCAACCTTTACTAAATAACTATCTACCACTCTAGTTTGGGTTTCCTAATATAAAAAATTATAGTACCAATCTGGGCCTAAAGTTGATGTTTCCAAAAGTGGACTTACATAATTTTAATGGTAAGGATCCACTCACATGGCTTACTAAAATTGAAAATTTATTTGATCTACATCAAACTTCCTATTTGAAAAATGTGGTCATGGACTCTCTATATATAAAACTTGAGTATTTCATTTGGTATCATTGGTTGTGTGCTCAAAATAAAAAAAAGGTGTCCCTATTGTTGATGGTTAAAATTGCGCTTGATTCTAATCAACAACAATGGGAAGTTTCAAGCTGTGGGATATTGCGGCTTGAAATAACCTCCATATTTTAGAGAAGCTGGTCTCTTTTTTTGTATCAAGTGTGGGGAAAAAGGATAGAAGATTAAACAAAAATGCAAATGTAGAAAATGAAACCTAACTATGGTGATGCGCCTGAGTGTAATTCCAATCCTAATCTTGAGCATAGTGAGACTATATGTAGGATTCATTTACATTTAAGAGCAAACAAGTGCATGATCAATGTAAAAGATTGAAGTAATAGAAATAGAGGCTTACAACAGAAACTTCTTTTGCTGAGATATAAAAAATGTCAACAAAGGCATAGGGCTCAATCTTCTTTAAAAGAATCTTCCAATCATATAAGAGGCACAAAAACACGTACAATTATGTAAACCTTTCGACTCAAGAAAATGAGACAAAAGCAAATGACATTCCTAATCACAACTCTAGAAAGTTTACATCATAGACTACTTTTGCAAATGACACAGATAATATCAACAAAGGCATAGAGTTCAATCTTCTTAATTCTTCAACCACATAAAAGACACAGAAACATGCACAGTTACATCAACTTTACAACTCAAGAAAATGAGACAAAAGCAAATGATATTACTTAGTCACAAACTCTAGAAAATCTAAACTTTCTACAAAAAAAATTCCCCTCTTTTCTGATATTGATCCTCTTCTTTTATAGCCTCAGATGTCTCCTTTCATCATCCCCTTTCCCGTATAATTCTGCTCTACCCTTAATTCATAGGGGATAGGCAGATGATGCTTTCAATGCCTTGGATGTATCCTGGTCTTATCAAAATGGGCCATGCTGGGGCGGGGCAGCTGCCCTAACTGCGACATGTCAATTCATGTCTAATACCTCCTCTCACACCTGAATTTCTTCATTCCATCACCTGCTTAGCCATGCAACTATCCATTCTCCTCCACTTATAGGGGACAAAAAGATGACCCCTTTTAATGTTTACAAGCCCCAAAAATCTACCTGGTGAACTGCTCCATCTACCAAAAATAACTCTCACTAAATTTCCCTCCATCTCACTTTGCAGCAACAGATACATGAAACACTCTGTTTTGTTAAAACAGAAGAAGACACAATCAATTTCCAAAAATTCTCCTTATTACTTAGAAGGCACCAGAGAATGACACTTGGCACTTTCTACCTAATTTATCGAGGACACACAGCTCTCTCTGCTTCTCTTTAGCTATGTTGTAGAATTATTCGGGGCACATATGAGGCTCCTACGAATGGTGACATTTGACAGCTTCCACAGACCTTTGAAATAACACCCGAGACATACCACAATCTTTATTTGATAATGAAGTTTGAAGATGGTCTCTCAAAAGTTGACACATGGTGGCCTCGACTATTCTTGGGAAGATACGTGGCATCTTCTACTGCTCCTACTAGGGGTATGTGGCGTCTTTCACTGCTTCTGGGGATGGAGTAGAAAGGGGCTCAAAAAGTGACACTTGGTGGCCTCTGCTGCTCTTTGGCATTTAAACAAAACAAAATGATGCCTTTCTGCCTTATGAAAAGGTATTTGACCCCTTTGGTTTTTGGGACACTCCCTTGAACTGCCTGATGAATCAAAATGGTTCAATGGTTTAACAGTTCAACACTGCATGCCATTTACATGTTAATTGAGGTATTGAACCAAAAATGTTGAACCAAGGCATTGAACCCAAGCATTGAACTGACTGTCCCTCAAATGCCAACACATGGTGACTTCCACTTTCCTCTAAAAAAGTAGTCTAAGGCTTTTCGCAACTGCCACCTAGCGCTTTCTGCTTCTTCTTGCTACTTAACTTGTTGAAAACCTTTGTCAAAAAATATAATGAAACATAGGTGTCGATATGAGATGTGGATGCTGACACGTGGTGAATTTCACTGAGTTGCTATTGGATACATGGCATGATACACAACTCTCTTGAAAATTAGGAAAGGTGCCTCAGATGACTCCACTTGGCTAGAACCCATACTTGGACTATGACACTTGACAGCTTCTGTTGCCCTTCGAAACTTTGATGGAAAATGAATCAAAAGGATCAAACCCATGCTCTATTTCAAAACTTCTACTGCCACGACCAAGGTGTGCTGGAATAAAATTGCAGTGTGCAACTGAGAATCAAAATGCAATGTAGAGTAAAAATTTTACTCTATAGTTACTGGCGACCCCCAGGACTTTTGAGCCTGCTCAAAAAGAAAACTCCACCTTCCGCTATATCAAAATTATGAAATTTATAACTTCAAAAGAGCCATTGACATGTGTTTAAAACACTTATTTAAAAAGAAAAGTGGGAAAACAATGAAAAAATAATGCGAGAAAGGGAAATTATTTAACTATAATACATTAGAGACCCAAGTTAATTGAAATGCTTCAAATAGATTTCATTTATAGGAATCTCTTCAAGTTATTCCTCCATCGATTCTAGCTCAAATGAATTCTTCTACTTGCACGTGCGAATTTTATATGGGCTAGTCCATAACGCTTCAAATTTAGTATGCTAACCCGTCTTGGCGGCCCTTGCATCCCATTTCAAAACAATTGAGCCTACTTCAAAATTAGGATTCGAAGTCCTTTTATCAAAATAGTTCTTAACCATTCCCTGATGCTTAATCAATGAGTCATGGGTTGTATCCCTCTTTTCCTGAACTTCCAAAAGTTCTGCGAGTGTGATCTGCATGGGGCCATTTTCTTCAATTTCAATTTGTTTGACCAGCTGGAGAGTAGGGATTTCCAAGCTTAGGGGAATCACAACAGAATTTCCATATACCAATTCATATGGGGACATTTTGATCACCTACTTAGGCATGATTCTATCAGCCCATAGTGCTAGATTAAGCACTTTATGCCACTCTTTGTGATGATCAACCCCTACTCTTTTGATGAGCCTTATCAGGTTCTTGTTGGTTGATTCTGCTAGACCATTACCTTGAGGGTAATAGTTAGATAAAGTCTTCAGATATATTCCACGTTTCAAGGCAAAGTTGGATACTTTAGACCCCAAGAATGCTTTAGCATTATCTGAAGTTATGGTGCAAGGAGCCCTAAAATGGGTAGTGATACTCCCTAGAAAATATAGGATCACATTCTCTATTGTTTCCTTAAGTGGGACTGCCTCGGTCCATCTGGTGAAATAGTCTATGGCAGTTAATATCCATTTGTGACCCATATTAGACACTGGATTTATCATTCTAATGAATTCAAGACCCCATTGAGTAGAAGGTTCATCCACAATTATAGGACTAAGGGGCATGGTTGCATTCCTCCTCATCCCCATATAATATTGGCAGGATTGACATTTTTTAACTAGCTGATAACAATCTGCAAATAAAGTAGGCCAGAAATATCCTACCTCTCTTATTTTTATGGCTGTGGTCTTTGTAGAAAAATGCCCCCCTGATATTCCATTATGCATTTCGTGTAGTATTCTCTTAGCTTCAGCCTGTTCTACACATCTTAACAATTTTCAATAAGAATTTCTTCTGAAAAGGACTTGTTTAATTAAAACAAAATGAGCTCCATGTATCCTATAATATCTCATCTTATTTTGAGGGAGTTCTCTCAAATAAATCCCATTTTTTATAAAATGAATCTTGCTTGTGACTCAAGATTCCTGATCAACCTCTTGTATTTTTAGCACATTCTCCTTCTCTCCTTCTGAATCTGCTTTCTCAGGTAACATCTTTTCAAGCTCTTGGGTTATATATTGGCATAGACCCCTGCCTCTGACTAGCTTGGTGGGTCTGACCTCTACATCATATTCAAGGATCTTAGTGATCCAATTGGCTCTTTTCTCAGTAATTTCCCCCTCCATGATGTATTCCCTGACACTTGGGTGAGCTACAAGTATCAGAATTTTGTTCCCTGATATCATATGCTTGAATTTCTTGAGGGCTTTTACCATGGCATAGGCTTGTCTTTCCACAAAATTGTACTTGGTCTCATAATCCTTGAGATTTCTTGAGAAAAAGGCTATTGGGTGTTCTCCCTCTAGCCTACCATTCTTTTGAGTCAAGACAACAATAATACTTGACTCTCCTCCATAGACATACATTATGAAGGGCTCAAAAAAATCTAGATTTTTGAGCACTGGGGCCATTGAGATAGCCTTTTTGACCTCTTCAAAGGCTTGCCTTCCTTCTGTAGTCCATTTGAAGACCAGGTCTTTCTTTAGCAAGAGTGTCATTGGTCTTACCAAGCCTGCAAAATTAGATATGAATCTACTGACAGAATTGATCTTCCCTAAAAATAATTGAACTGCCTTTTTTTTTTACTGGAAGAGGTAGGTTCATTATAGCTGTGATTTTCTCAAGATCTTTAAAAACTCCTTTTTTAGATACTATATGTCCTAACAATTTGCCCTGAGGTACAACAAAGATGCATTTCTTGGGATTCAATGATATCCCAAAATCCTAACATTTCTTGAAGATAGATTCTAAATGATCAAAATGATCACCAACATTTTTTGAAAAAATAGTGAGGTCATCCAGATAGACCAGGATGATCCTATTTATAAGTTCCCCAATGGATATATCCATAGCTCTTTGAAAGGTGGCTCCTACATTTGCCAGACCAAAAGGCATCTTAGCATATGCAAATGTTCCCCATTTGGTAGTAAAAGCAGTTTTGTACTAATCTTCATTAGCCAACTAAATTTGATTGTATCCAGAGAAACCATCTAGTAAAGAAAACCTCTCTGATCTAGCCAAAGTTTGTAGAATTTTTTCCATGGAGGGCAAGGGATAGTGGTCTTTCAGAGATGCTCAATTTAGATCTCTAAAATCTACACATAGTCTTACATCTCCATTCTTTTTCCTAACTGGTACTAGATTTGATACCCAGGTTGAGTGTTTGATTGGAAATATTATTTTGGAATCTAAAAGTTTCTGCAACTCATCTATCATTAGAGGCTCAATCCTTAGATTTATTCTATCTGATGGGCTTAGACCCTTCAATCAATTCTATTGTGTGCTGGATAATGTCTCTATTGTATCCATGAAGGTCTTCATAGCTCCAAGATATGACTCTATCATATCTCTGACACAATTCAATCAATCTTTCCTTCTCTTCTTGAGTTGCAAAATTCCCAACTTTTAGTCTTTTCCCGTCACTCACCTCTATTTCAGAATAGTCTGCTTTATCTACCTGGAATCTTTTCTTTTCCAGGCTTACATCCTCTGGGTCAAACAAGTTTTCTAAGGTGATCAATCCCTTGGGGAGCTTATTAGTCCTCAATTGTATAATCTGATCACCATATGCCTCTTCAATTTTGGTTTGTAACTGATCAGCAAACTCATCTGATTATTGTAAGAAAGAGACTACCTGAGCATCATTTTCAAATACTTGCCAATTCTCATCATTGTTTGGAATGGTCAGCCTCACTATAACTTTTAATAACTCATTATTGACCAATAGGCCAGTTGCTGGGTTAAACTGTGAGCCAATCTGGACCATCCTATTAGCTTCAGAGTTTTGACTTCTAGATATTATCTCAATATTGAAAGCTTCAAAATCTTCTATCAAATCCCAAATCTTATCCCTGTAGGATCTCATTCTCACATTTTTGGCTACTGCCTTTTCTCTAATTTACTTTACTACTAATTCTAAATCTCCTTTTACTTTTAGATTTTTTATTCCCTTCTTCTTGGCTAACAGGAGCCCATGTACTAAAGATTCATACTCAGCATCATTATTAGTGCAATCAAATTGGAATCAGATAGCCCTTAAAATTTTATCACCATTTGGAGCAGAAGACAAATTGCTGCTCCAGCACCATGTGTACTTCTAGCCCCATCAAAATTCAAGGTCTAGATCTCTGAATCTTGAGCAATAGGTGCCTCTTCCCTCACAACATTTAGGATTGCTTGGTCTTCATCAAAAATAACGTATGTGCCCAATCCAGTAGAGTCATAGTTCCCATATGGGTCGCTATGCATCATAGCCAACAACTAGCTGTTCTCTTCTTCTTGATCATGCTCAGTCCAGTCGCCTAGCTCTTCAAAAATCCTTTCTTCCTTATTTAACATATCATGATTTGCCTCTAATCTTGTTGTTGGTTCATTGGTGATATGGTCTTTTGATAGTGGTTCAGATAGAATTTTCATCTTCGAACTGTATCTGGTTCTCAGGATGAGGTGAGACCAGTCAAGAGATATATATCCTCTTCTTTTTACTATAAAGTCTCTGGATAAACATAAACCAAAAACATGAGGTATATCTATGACAAGTATATCTTGGTTGACAATAATATTAGGACATGTGTATAAATGCAATGGGAGTTGTTTAATTCTCCATATGGTTTGTATTGTTTTGCCATCTAGCTACATAACTCCTTTTGCAAGGGGTTCATACTTTATTTTCAAAGCATCAGCTATTTGCTTGGGCATTATAGTTGTACTAGCTCCTAAATCTATCAATGCATTATGCAAGAGTTTCTTTCCAACTATCAGAGTCAAATAGAAAGGCTCTGGCTTGGATTTACTTACTTGTGCTGCATCGTTCACTAAGGCTATTGTCTGATGAGGAACTATACCTTTGATCTTTTCTTTTCTAGCAGGTCCCTCTTTGGTGATAGTACCTTTGGGCACTACTTGGCCTTGCAGAGCTTCTTGTAGCAGTGTCTTCTGTTCAAGAATAGCCAATATATCCCATAATGATACCTGTGCTGGAGTCTTCTTTAATTGATCCACTACATTGATCGGTCCCAAAGATTGAGTTTTTTAGACATAAGGATACCTCATTTTTTCTTGAATCTGGGTAGGAATCCCCTGATCTTGCACTGGTTGAGGCACTTCTTGTCTAACAACAATGTTTCTTTGCCCTTGAGATGAAGGATTATTCTTGGCTTGACCACTTACAAACTCAGGCTGTTCCACCATTCTCCTCTTTGATCTGGTGTAGTAATTAGATTGCACCACTGGCCTTTGAGAGGTAGATGCTTCATTCAAGAAAACTGCTTCTTCATCTTCAATCCATGAGAACAAAGCATGTTCTAGGGCTATTTCTTCCTCTTGTTGCAAGGACATTCCTTACATCTAAGCCACTAGAATTGAATTATGCATATCAAGAGACTGGTAGGCTTGATTTTTACTGGTACTAGCAAAATGACCATCCATTTTTCTCTGCTTAGCCACCTTTTGTTGTAGATTACCCCTAGGACAATCCCTGGGTGTATGAGCATCGTTGCAAGAGAAACACCAAGCATTGGTATCATCCACATAATTATTCTGACCTGGAACCATCTCCCTATTTGAGTTGGGAGGAATGGTCTGTTAGGGTGTGGGAACTGCAATTAATTGATTCGCTGGCTGATGGTTAGTTTGTTTTAGAAGACTTTGATATTAGTTTGGTTGGGATGAAAACCTGTTTTCTTGATAGCCTTGATAAGGGGGCTTAGGGAAAGTATTTTGCTACCTCTTTATACTAATCAGCTCATTGGAAAACATCCTCAAAATATTCTTGATATCATCCAACTCAGATGACTGAGCAGAGGCAGGTTCTTTCACGGATGATTGAGGGTAAGTGTACATAGACACAGGTGGGCTTACAGTTTTAGGGAATTCTTGAGGTAAGGGCAAGGAAATTTTTAGGAACATGGGCATGGGAGGCCTTGGAGGAAACTTTCCAGCATCTATTAAATGATTCTCAGCTTTGACCGCATATTCATAAGCCCCTGGCAAAGTGTGTCCTCCCAGTGACTGAATCATAATAGATATATTTGAATTCAAAGCCTTGAGATAAAACACTATGGCCATACTTGGTGATGGTTTAGTTGTAGCAGGGATTCTGTCCCAAGTTTTCTAAAATTTGGTGTTGAAGTCTGTCATGTTCTCCTGCGGTCCCCTTTGAATGGTGATTAACTATTGTAACAAAGAAGACTTATCACCCTTCTCTGCGAATCTTTCAAAGAACAGATATCCAAGCTAGTCCCATGTAGATATGGTATTTGGGGTCAAAGTCTGATACCATTCTAAAGCCTTCCCTTTTAAAGAAGCTGCTAATAACCTTATGGCCACATTTTGCTATGTGACAACATGTATGGCACAGACATCTGATACATTTTGAAGATGCTTCGCAGGTGTTTTAGAGTCTTGCCCACTGAACTTAGGCAGAGATTTTAGGGCATTTACTGGGATAGGATCCCAAACAACTGGTGGTTTTGGGAGGATTAAGGGACTACCAGTATTCCAACTTGCATAATTTATTGGGGGTACAGGGGCTCCCATATTTGGTATTGGTACAAACTGGTTAGCTCTTCTTCTTGGACTTGTTACCAAGGGTGGCAAAAGAATACCTGAATTTGCAGCAGACTGTGATCTGGTGACTGGTCCACAGCTCTGACTCCTTGTAGCTCTTTGGTTCATACGGTCTTGAAAGAAACTTCAAGACTTGTCCCATCGGGCATGCCAAAAAACTGTTGATGGTTAAAATTGTGCTTGATTTTAATCAACAACAATGGGAAGTTTCAAGCTATGGGATATTGTGGCTTGAAACAACCTCCAGATTTTAGAGAAGCTAGTCTCTTCTTTTGTATCAAGTGTAGGGAAAAAGGATAGAATATTAAACAAAAACGCAAATGTAGGAAATGAAACCTAACTATAGTGATGCGCCTGAGTGTAATTTTGATCCTAATCTTGAGCACAATGAGACTATATGTAGGATTCATTTACATTTAAGAGCAAACAAGTACATGATCAATGTAAAAGATTGAAGTAATAAAAACAGAGGCTCACAACAGAAACTTCTTTTGTTGAGATATAGAAAATGTCAATAAAGGCATAGGGTTCAATTTTCTTTAAAATAATCTTCCAATCACAGAAGAGGCGCAGAAACACGTACAGTTATGTAAACCTTCCGACTCAAGAAAATGAGACAAAAGCAAATGACATTCCTAATCACAACTCTAGAAAGTTTACAACATAGACTACTTTTGCAAATGACACATATAATATCAACAAAGGCATAGAGTTCAATCTTCTTAATTCTTCAGTCACATAAAAGGCACAAAAACATGCACAGTTACATCAACTTTACAACTCAAGAAAATGAGACAAAAGAAAATGATATTACTTGGTCATAAACTCTAGAAAATCTAAACTTTCTACAAAAAAATTCCCCTCTTTTCTGATACTGATCCTCTTCTTTTATAGCCTCAGATGTCTCCTTTCATCATCCCCTTTCCTACGCAATTCTACTCTGCCCTTAATTCATAGGAGATAGGCAGATGGTGCTTTCAGTGCCTTGGATGTATCTTGGTCTTATCAAAAAGGGCCATGCTGGGGTGGGGTGGCTACCCTGATTATGGCATGTCAATTCATGTCTAGTACCTCCTCTCACACCTAAATTTCTTCATTCCATCACTTTCTTAGCTATGCAACTGTCCATTCTCCTCCACTTACAGGGGATAAACAAACAACCCCTTTTAATGTTTGCAAGCCCCAAAAATCTACTCAGTGAACTGCTCCATCTACCAAAAATAACTCTCACCAAATTTCCCTCCATCTCACTTTGCGGCAACAAATACATGAAACACTCTATTCTGTTGAAATGGAAGAGGACACTTAGTCAATTTCCAAAAATTCTCCTTATTACTTAGAAGGCACCGGAGAATGACACTTGGTGCTTTCCACCTAATTTATCGATGACACGTGGCTCTCTCCACTTTTATTTAGCTATGCTGTATAATTATTTGGGGCACATATGAGGCTCCTATGAATGGTGACATTTGGCAGCTTTCATAGACCTTTGAAATAACACCGGGACCTACCACAATCTTTATTCAGTAATGAAGTTTGAAGATGGTCTCTCAAAAGTTGACACGTGGCGGCCTTCACTATTCTTGGGAAGATACGTGGCATCTTCCACTGCTCCTATTATGGGTATGTGGCATCTTGCGCTACTTCTGGGGATGGAGTAGAAAGGGGCTCAGAAAGTGACACTTGGCAGCCTCCACTACTCTTTGGCATTTAAACAAAATGAAACGATGCCTTTCTGCCTTATGAAAAGGTATTTGACCCCTTTAGTTTTTGGGACACTCCCTTGAACTGCCCGATGAACCAAAATGGTTCAATGGTTCAACATGCATGCCATTTACACATTAACCAAGGTATTGAACCAAAAACATTGAACCAAGGCATTGAACCCAGGCATTGAATCAACTGTCCCTCGAATGTTGACACGTGGTGACTTCTACTTTCCTTTGAAAAAGTGGTCCAGGGCCTTTTGCGACTGCCACCTGGCACTTTCCGCTTGTTCCTGCTACTTAGCTTGTTGAAAACCTTTGCTAAAATGCAGGTGCCAATATGAGACACAGATGTTGACACGTGGTGACTTCTGCTGAGTTGCTATTAGATACGTGGCACGATCTGTGGCTCTCTTGAAAATTATGAAAGGTGCCTTAGATGACTCCACTTGGCTATAACTCGTGCCCTAACTACGACACTTGGCAGCTTCTACTGCCCTTCGACATTTTGACGAAAAATGAATCAAAAGGAACAAACCCGCACTCTGTTTCAAAACTTCTACTGCCACGACCAAGGTGTGTTGGAACAAAATTGTAGTGTGCGACTGAGAATCAAAATGCAACATAGAGTAAAAATTTTACTCTACACCTGTTTCATAGTCAATATTTTTTGAGGAGTTACAAATCCACTATCACAATAATGTCCCTAAAAACTACTTCAGCCAACTAGCCAATCTGCACCAAATTAGGACTATAAAGGATTACATATTGGTGGGTAATTATGTTACAAAGTTAAAACCATAATAACATATATACCAATTAATATATATTGAGTGGTATACCACTTTGTAACATATATACTCACCAATATTCATTATATTGGCTAGCTTTGTTCATGATATAACACTTGTTATTATCCACACATGTAATATTTGAAATATGTAGAATATAATTTAGATCAACATAATACAATAGATATTGGTGGGTTAAAATATCCAAACATTCAATATATGCACAAATAGAATAATACCCTTAATGTAAGAGACCATACAATACTACTTTAGGAAGGAATGACTCCACAATGTCTCTTCAAGAGGACAACCTCTAATATCCTTCTACCAAATAGAAGACTCAACACTTACTTGATTCAATATTATCCTCATACTCTACCTTTATTATTCTTTGTTCCTTTCCAATTATGATATCCTGTAAAGTGACCTTATTTTTTGTATACCAAAACTTCATGAACTTCTTAAGAACATTAATATTGATTATACCTAAAGTTTATAACCATGGATATCCAAGAACCATGTCCACACTATTCATATACAAAGCATAAAAATATGAATGAAAAAAATATTTATCCACGGTGAGCTTTAAATCTTTAAAAACTAACATATTCTTACCATCTACTTGATCCTCTTTGATATTCTTCACTTAGACTTGTAGATGTTGGTCCACATTCATGTTTATGACATTATACTTGTTGTTAGGATTTATGAAACCTTCTTCTTTTAAATGCATCCATGAAATTGAAAAATTGACTTTGATTTATTTGGAGCCAAATTATTTGAAGCTTTATCATCCAATCCTTCTTCCTCCTTTTTGAGATCCTATACCTCTCCTCTAACACCCTTTGTAACCTCTTCATCATCATTATGTTATGTTTATTCTTCATCATAATCACTTAGATGATCTTCCTCATTGCCATCATAAAAATTATTTTCTTCCTCTTTTCCATATCATGATCCTTAACCTCTCCTTTTGAATCCTCTATAATTCCCTCCTCATCATCATTATGTTCATCCTCTTTTTCATCATCATCTTCTTCATCTACACTCTCTTCTTATTTATCATCATTAGTTTCTTCTTTTCCCACGTTTCCATTTTTTGCCACAAAATACTTATCTAAAATATTTTGTATTTTTATAAAATTCTCCATCAATTGTTCCAATTGTTTGTAATCCATTTGATCCATGATTTAGAAAAAAAATTAGAGTTAAGGGGAAAACCCTAAAAATTCAATATATCATGCAAAACTAATTCAAGTAGGCTAAATTTTTTACTGTAGCTTACATGTATGATTTTGAAACTTTAGTGAAAATTTGGGAAAAAATTCCAAATATTTTGGCTTGTAGAGGAAATTTATGAAAAATCACAAAATCTCCATAAATCACTCAAAATATTTCAAAAAAATCTAAAATTTTGACTGTAGCTCTTTTGTATACTAGTATAGTATCAATAAAATTTTCGTAGAAAAATTCTTCATTTTTTTGGTAGATAAGACAAATTTGTTACAAACCATAAAATAGCAATAACTCCCTAAAAAATGATCATAAAACCTCAATTTGTTTACTCTGACTTCCTTAAAATATTATTTAGATCTAGTAAAAGAATTATACAAAAATTCAAAACCTATTTCAAGATATTAATGATTCCATAAAACTAGGGTTTTCCCCACACAAATTACATAAAACAAAACATTACACCAAAATCTCAAGGCATTAGTGAAATCCACACATCAGGATCATAACATCCCACCATAATTATGAAGCTTAGACTTTGGATTGGATTCGCACCCGTATACTAGGATCCCTACATTTACAAGCCTTAGATGAACACTACAATGCTGATATAGCCACCCATTTCATGACTTAAACCTAGGTGGAGGATTTGATACCAAATGTAATAAACCATTGCACCAAAGCCTAGAGGTTTTGTTGAAATCCACATATCAGGATCATAACATCCCACCATGCTTTCAAATCTCGTACATTTGGTCCAAGTTGTAGAATAAATTAAATTAGTGTAATATATGTAAATTTTTTAATGTATATATACATTAACATTGTTGTAAAATTTGATCATAAAAAAATCCAAGTGATGATGGAGTGACAGGTTCCTAAGACACTCAATAACCTCCAAGGATTTTTGGGGCTAACTAGTTACTATCACAGCTTTGTTAAAAATTATGGTAGCATTATGGCCCCACTCACCTCTTTATTGAATACATACTCCTTTTAGTGGATTGATTAAGCTACCAAGGCATTTGAATAGTTAAAAATGGATATGTGCACAACTTAATTATTATCTACTTCTAATTTTTCAAAAACTTTTGTTGTGGAGTGTGACACATTAGGATCTGTCATGGGGGATATGCTCATGCAAGAAGGTAGATCATTGGCATTTTAAAGTCATCAACTGAAGGTGGAAAATAGGCTCAAACCAATCTATGAAAAATAGATGATGGATATTTTTCATGCAATTAAGCAATGGACACCTTATCTTATGGGTCATCACTTTCAGGTAAAGACTGATCATGATAGCCTCAAATATTTTTTAGAACAATGTTTGTCATCTAAAGAATAATAAAAATGGGTTACTAAAATGTTAGGATATGATTTGAAATAGTATATAAGAAAGGAAAAGAGAATGTGATAGAAGATGCACTATCCCAAAGGGATGAATTAGTTGAGGCATTATTATGTGTAATGACTATTTGGCAGGTAGATTGGCTAGAGGAAGCAAGTTCAAAATGGAAGGATGATAATGTTACCCATGATTTGATTCAAAATCTTCATCAGGGTTCTGGGGAAGTTGAAAAATTTACATAGAAGGGGAATGTATTAGGTATAAAGATAGATTATACCTTTGTAAGTATTCTCTTCTTGAACATAAAATCCTTCAATAACTTCATGCATCTTCATTTGGAGGTCACTAAAGATTTTTAAAAACATATCATAAAATCAAACAAGTTTTTTTTTGGGAAGGACTCAAGGGGGATGTCCAAAAACATGTGGCTGAATGTATGGTATGTCAATAGAACAAAGGTGAAACCATTAAGATCCTAGGTATTTTGCAACCTTTATCCATCCCCAACCATCATTGGGAGGAGGTTTTCATGGATTTCATTACTTTATTATCATGATTTTAGGATAAAAATATTATCATGGTAGTTGTGGATTGACTCACCAAGTATGCTCATTTTTGTTCCTTATCATAACTATTTGTTATTAGTATAATAACTCATGATTTTCTCAATATAGTTTAGAAATTGCATGGTACCCCAAAGATCATTGTAAGTTATTGAGATCCCATATTTATTAGTAATTTTTAGAGTAAATTATTTGCATGTTTGGGCACCTAGTTGGCTCATAGCTCATCCTATCATCCTTGATCTGATGAACAAATAGAGGTAGTCAACAAATATATAGAAAGGTATATTTGTTGTTTTATTTTTGATAGACAGGATAAATGGGTTCATTGGCTACCACCTGATGAATGGTGGTATAACACTTATTTTCAAACTTTTTCTAAGATGTCTCTCTTTGTGACATTGTATGGCTATCACCCCCCATCCATCACTTTAACTTTGATAGTGCATCCTAAGGTTCGAGCTATTGAGGAACATATTCACCATCAACATGAGGTACTAATAAATTTGTGAGATAATTTAGCAATGGTATAAAATATAATGAAGCATCAAGTAGATCAACACCACAATGAGTGGCATTTTTACATAGGTGATTGTATTTTTATAGGTTTGTATTCATAGAAGAAAATGTCTCTAAAGCAACAAAAAATAATAACAAGCTATCACCTAAGTATCATGACCCTTATTAGATATTATATAAAATTTATAGTGTGGTTTACAAGTTAAAATTATCCTCATTCACTCGCATACATCCAGTATTCCATGTATCTTTGCTCGAAGAAGGTAACTGGGCACAAAGTTTCCACTCAGACTGAGTTACCTAAATTAGATGAAAAAGGTCAAGTCATTCTTGAGCTTGAAGAGATCCTTCACATGTGTACTAACCACAAACTAGATCCATTAAGGAGTATTTGATCAAATGGAAGAACCTACATTCTGAAGATGCAACATGGGAGGATGAAGCATTCCTACAATAACATCCTAGTTTGATTCAACATTGAGGACAACATTGTTTCAAAAGGGAGGGGCAGGTTCAAGTTATGATTAGTGAAATATTATTACACTTATTAAAATTATAAATATGCATAATATAATTCATATAAAAAAAATACAATATATATTGGTGGGCCAAGATGCCCAGATACTCAATATATACACCATTATTCTTTAGACCAAATATATGGGCTTTGTAAATAATCAATATATACACCATTTTTCTAATTAATAGATTTCATCTACCCTCACATCCCCACGACTTCCCTTTGTTCCCCTTGAACCATGTGGAGATTATCTTACTGCACCATACCATGTAGCTCTTATTGAAGACACTAAACTACCGCTGAAATACTCAAACTTAAAGTTTCAAACCTCATGTCTTCCTAGTGAGGAGTTTTGGGTGTTTCTTTCCCTTTGTTACATCCATGAGTGTTAGGCCCAGCCATGTATAAACCCTAGGAGGGTTTTAACCCAAACAAAAAAGTGTGTGATTAGATGATACCAATGCAATCACCTCACCAAGATGAATCCAATGATTGTTAATGTGCATAAGGGTGAAAATTTTTAGCCTAAAAAAGTGTACTGGTAGAATATACCATTACGATCATCTTGCAGAAACAAATCCAATGACTGTTAATTTGCATGAGGTAAAACAATTTGGACCTTTTTTTACCACTGGTATTTTTTTCTTTCTTGTAAAAACACCTCACGAGCAGAATTGTGATGATGAAAAATTTAATATTTCCCAAATGACAAGTTATTTTTTTTCAATCTTCTAGTGCTTAGACATCAGATCAAAAAAATTACATCATAGAAACTTACCCAAATCAAAGCTCTGATACAACTTGTAATGTATCATTACACCAAAACCTCAAAGCATTAGTGAAATCCACACATCAGGATCATAACATCCCACCATGCTTCGAAAATGCATTTCACTAATCCCAATGTAGGCATGAGATATAATGATATGTACCAAGGAATATGATATATTATTGTATATGGGTTGATAGAGATGATGACATGTGGCACACAGCCCCTTAGTTAATTATATGGGTCCTATATATTAGGATAAATGAGTAACTTGTAGAATTAGTGCATTGGGTAATGGTTGGCCTACATTAGGATTAAGAGGTTATCCATCCTTTATTAGTTAATTAGAGGTTTATATAAAGGAGGTGAATATCATTATGATTCAATCAAGTGTTGAGTCTTTTATTTAGTATAATGATATTAGAGGTTGTCCCGTTGAGAGACATTGTATAGTTATTCCTTCCTAAAGGAGTATTGTATGGTGTTGCCCTACCATAAGGGTATTATTCTATTTCTACATATATTGAATATTTGGGCATCTTGGCCCACTAATATCTTTTTTATTTTGTTGATATATATTATATTAGGCATATTTCTAATTATTATAAGTGTAAATTATAATTAGAAATATAAAGTTGGAATATTTTGAAAATATTTTTGAATTTTTGGAGTTTTTAATTTTTTTTGGTATTTTTGGAATATGTCACCTTGAAACCCTAAGTTGGATCATTTAATTATTTTCAATATTAGTTGGATAAGTGGAAATTGTACATAGCATTCTCTTCCTCATGGTTTACATGTACAATAGAATAACCCTTTCTATCATTCAAAGTATTGATCAATTTTCCCTCATGATAAAAAGATATACCTTGCTAATTTTAGTCAATTGTTGCTTCCATTTGTTATAACCAAAGAGTGTCAAATGTAAATGCATATGAATATTTTTATGGCATAACACAAACCCATGTTTGAATCACTTTAACACCACAATCAATTAGTAGTGTTATGTTTCCCAATAATTCTTTCCAACATCCTTTGCTGTGCAAGTATTTTAGATCAAAGCCAAGCTATTGTAAACATCTTAAATTGGAAGTAGTTTTTATTTATGAAGGATCAACATGTTTATGCCAAAAATAAGCATCACCCATGAATAATGTGATTGTTAATTTTGGTTGGCATGGATGTTGTTTGATTTGTTTTCCTTGAGGACTTGACATATGATGTGGGCATCATATGGGTCCATATTGAGTAAATTAAGAACACCATTTTTTTTTTCATAATGTTCATTTGGTAATTCATCTCCCTCCTTTGTGTGAGGCATAAAACTTTGATATTTAGAAGGGGATATGTTAAGCTCCTTTGGGTGAATAAGTATGAATGAAGCATATCTATGCACATCCACATATAAATGGGTAAATGACTCATATTATTTATGCAATGCTCTTTATTTAAATAGAGAAAGAAGTCTTCTATTAAAAATGAATTACAACTCTAAATCTAAAGGTCTAAATGCTATCTTATATGATCTACTTTTGAATCGAATGGTATAATATTGAAGGGATTCATCATCATGTTTAAAATTATGAAAATATTCTAATGTAAGTTTTGGCAGCTTATGGATATTGATATCCATGAAGAATGCATCTTCTAATTGTGGAAAAGTGGTTAAGTAACCCTTTGGTAGGCTATGTAACCAATTATGAGATTCATAAAAAATGCTCATATGGAATACCTTTAGTAATAATTTGTCATCTTTTACCCATTGACCAAAATAATGTACATAAGTTATAATGTGATTGAATGAGTCTTTATGACTCAAAAATAGAGGTAAATCTAGTAGTTTAAAATCTTGTGGATAAGGATATCAAGTATACATTGTGCAAGAGGTTGATTGTTGCATGAGGTAACATTTGCTTTGGTGTTATGGAAAGCCATTTGAATTTGAAGTATAGAAACTTGTTTTTGAAGATCCCTAATAGTGTTCATTATAGAAATAATATACACCATGGGAATGGTGGTGCTTGGCATAGGTGTTATCATTGGTTCTAATCCACCACTCCTCTTGAATCTAGGCATATGAGTATCACCATCCTCATGGATAACAAGTGCAAGTTTAGAATCACTAAATTTAAGATACTTTGGAAATTGTTTAGGATATCTAAATTAGAGCTTGGAATATTTGAAGAACTTGGTTCATTCAGCTTTGGTAGAGATATAATAATTGATATTTTAGGGAGCTTTGGTAAAGGCACATCTTTTGGTATGGTAAAAACATTTTTCATGAATGAATATTTTTGGATATAAAGATCCCTTGGTTGAAATACCTTAGGTTATATATTAGAGTTATAGCTAGGTTCACTAAATCAATGAGTGCATATGGTTGTGATAGGCATGAGTTAAGCACGTGCATTACATCGCATCACTGCTAGTAAATGAAATTAAATAATGAGAATATTGTAAATAAATGTATTAATAAAATGGAGAAAATAAATCTTAAAATTTATATTTGACATGCATCTAAACTCTTAGCTTAACGATATCTTTAGAATAATAACATACACGAATCTCTATTAGGTTACTAAGCCAAAAATGGCTTAAGACTCCAAATGTTACACGACAAGAGTTATGGATCTCTACCACACAACACAAAGTAGGAGAGGTGTATAAATAGGCTAAAGAAAGGCATAAATCCACATCCATTTGGTAATGTGAACATAGGTCACTTACCAATGAATAATAAGCCCATGTGCTAAAAATAAGTCAAGATTGGTTTGTGAATAACAAGGCACCCATACCAACCCATTTTACCAAAATTTACACATGTGGGTGTGCAACTAAATGAATTCATAAATCACCCTAAATGACCTAATATCCACCTAATCAAGGTGAATTATACAAGTGAAGATAAAACCTATATGAAGTGAAAAACCTACACCAACACCCCCCTTAAGCGTAGCTTAGGTGGGTAGTAGAATTGGGTTTTGACAATTAAGCCTGATGAGGTACCCAAGTACAAAATAATTTCTCATAAAGTGGAAAAATTGAGAAAACTCGTAGGAAAAAAAAACTTCCCCCCAAAAGAGAGAAAAGAATAAGAGGAGACTAAAAGACCCCATAGAAGATGATGCTGAAGTAGTTAGTACTCTAAGTATAGCTTATAAGATGATGAAGGTTAATGATGAGATCCTCTGCTTGAAGACTATAAAAGCTCCATCCACATCAAACAATGTTTCTTCCATAATGTAATATTAAGGCAATAGTATGAATATATTTGAATGTGGTCTAGATTAGATTTGTGGCATATGTTTGACAAGAACATGAGTAAAATCTGGAGGTAATACCATTGAAGTAGACCAATTAAAATAATGACATGAAACATTCATGCAAAGAATGCCCATGTGAAGTGTGGAGCATGACTCACCAAATGAAGAAATAA
This sequence comes from Torreya grandis, assembly GCA_037957365.1. Classification (NCBI taxonomy): domain Eukaryota; kingdom Viridiplantae; phylum Streptophyta; class Pinopsida; order Cupressales; family Taxaceae; genus Torreya; species Torreya grandis. The sequence continues at coordinate 1,961,836 of JARHVA010000673.1, read as the reverse complement.
AATACATAGGAAGAGATGAATCATCGATGCTCTCAATATGTGTAATCACACTATAAATAGTAGAGTCTTTTGAAGTGAAAATCTGTGATGGCTCTAGTAGAGTAATATCTTATATAGAAATGAATGTAGAATCTGTAATATGATAGCTAAGGTCTGGTAGAATTTCATCTTGTAGTAGTGGCATGATAAAAGTAAGAGCATTGTCTACTTGGAATGTGTTATCACAAAGAATAGAAGGAGGAGAGAATACAATAGTGTCAATAGGAGGAGGAGTGATATAAGTATTGGTAGGATCTTTGAAAAGACTCTAAAGAGTGCTCCATATTATGAAGTGACACTCTGTGAACTCCACATGGTAATGATATCCCATGAAATATGAATCAATAAGTGACCATAGACACAGTCACAAGAGTCATTCCAATCATCATATTGACCTGGGTCAATAGGAGAAAGAAACTATCCATATAAGAATGGAATAAGTTCATGTTTCTTAAGTGAGTGTTTCATGTACAACCACCATGAAGCATAATTGGTATTCCCTAGAAGAACCACTAGTGTAGAAATAAATTTTCTTATCTGATATCTCTCGAGTGGAGTTGGCATGAGCACAATTGAGAGCAATAATGTATGCTCTAGAGATGGACTTTAGACTACATAAAAAATGAGTCCAATCAAATGAGAGTAATCAGTACATAAGTGATAATGTACGCTCAAATGGATATCAAGATGTGCTGACAATACATCCAAGAATTTGAGAGCATATTATGAAATTGACAATAAATAAGCATAGGTAATAGCTACAAAAACTAAGTGTGCGCATAAGGGAAAATGCAGAGCCTACAACAACCCCCCCTAAAATTATGTTTGACCCTCCAAGATTTTGGCACTTTAAATTTTATGTGTTTTATAATGAAAATAGGACCAATGTGTGGGAAATAAAAAAATATGAACTTTTTAAAAAGACAACACTCAATTTCAAGCTCCCAATCAAAAGTCATTACAATATTACTTTCTCGTAAATAAGGCATATTTAATTCAAATTACACTAAAACTTTGAAAAATGCTCTCTAACGAGAGTGGACCTGGCCTTACAACTACTCTTTGAAACCAGAACAGAACCACAAACATCCTTAAGTAAGTAAAAGTAAAAACATTACCCTCCCATACATCCCTACATACACTTTAATGGCAAAAGCTTATAGAAGGTGTTTTAATTTAAAAATTAAAGCCATTTTTTTTTTAGGAGAAAAATATTAAATCATGCTTTTAATTTTTAATCGTATTAGGCCATGGAGTAAGTTTATCTTTGAATTTATAAGGAGAAGAAAGAGATGGGCATCACCATGGAGAACCAGGAGCTTTTGGAGGATTGTTTGAAGGTGTTGCAGGCCATTTTGAGCTAGAATGCCATCGATGGTAGTTGTTTTAGGTTTCAATGTGAGTTGGGACAGTCATGAGAAGATATGGTAACTTTTTTGACTTAAAAACACCTTCAATAAAGTTAGGATCAGGTCTAAACATGAGCTAAAACAATAAAAATGTTAGTTGAAGCAATCAAAATGTGACCTGAGGCCATGGGAGCTCATTTTGCATGTTGTAGGTAGATAAAAAATACATCAATAGGCCATGGAAGGCTCATAAAATGTTTTGTACAAGATGAAGAGATCAAAAACACCTTTGATTAGAATGAGGAGGTTCATAAATTCTTGTTTAGGCATTGTGGAATCTAAAAATGCCTTGTATAGGCTGTGTGGAATCCAAAAATGCATCTAAAATGATAAAACATGCCCCCTTTGAAGAGTTGAACGTAAAAAAAAAAGTAGATGTGAACCAAAACACCAAATCCCATTTTTAGATATGTTCTTTCACACTTACATAAACTAATATGATGGTTTGGAAACTGTGTAATTGTCTTGAAATGAAAACAATAATGACATGCTTGAAATCAATGGTGTAAGAGGAGGTCTGAGCTAATGAATTGATTTTTACAACAGAAAGATAAGTCATACAACCAAAACAAACACATATAATTGTTATTTTGAAGACATTAATGCAAAAAACATATGCAAACCATATGATAGCAGTGGAAAACCCACATATCTAAATATTTCTCTCACCAATTCCTATGAGAAGACAATATCAAATTTTAAAGATTTCATATATAGATTAACAAAAATGAAAAAAATAGACAATCATGAATAATGGATTGGCACTCTGAATGCATATGGTTGTGATAGGCACGAGCTAAGCACGTTCATGACACCATATCTTTACTAGTAAATTAAATCAAACAACAAGAATATTTTAAATAAATGTATTAATAAAATGGAAGAAGCAAAGCTTACAATCTCTGTTTGACACACACCTAAGCTCTAGGCTTAACGGGCTCTTTGTAACAACAACATACAATAGTTTCTATTAGCTTACTAAGCTAGAAATGGCTTAAGACTCCAAATGTTACACCAGAAGAGCTATGAATCTCCACCACACAACACAAAGGAGGACATGCCTATAAATAGGCTAAGGAAAGATATAAAGCCACATCCATTTGATAATGTCAACATAGGTCAGTTGTTAAATGAATAGTAAATCCATGTGTTAAAAATAAATCAACATTGGTTGGTGAATGACAAGGCATCCATACCAACCCATTTGAAAACAATTTACATATGTGAGTGTGAAACTAAATGACCTCATAAATCACCCTAAATGACCTAATGTTTACCTAATCAAGGTGAATTATATAAGTAATTGTAAAACCTATATGAGGTGAAAAACCTACACTAACATCATATTGGTAAGAGTGCAATATTTAGAGCATTAGGAGCTTTTTGCACTTTAGCTTTGTAGTGCCTCCCTCTTCTTAGTGCCTTAAAGTTACTTGGTAAGGATGCCATGATGTCTTGGTTAATGTTTTGGATATTTTCAATATAAAATGAAGGTATAAGAGAATCATCACCCTTGATAAGGGTATTATCTAGAATTTTTGGGAAGTTAAGGGTTTGAATCAATTTACTTGAAGGAATACCCCCTTTATTTGTGATTTGTAAATCGACCATAATTTATGTATGTAGCTATCAAAAATTTGGATGATCATATGAAGGATAACCTTGGTCATATGTATCCAATTTTTTGGTAGAATGTGCATGAAGAGCATGATGAGTTAACTTGCCTTGTTGGTGACTAGTAACATGGACCAAAGATTCCCATATAAACCAGGGGTGAATAGTGGGTTCAGGATGGTAGCTAGGAACACCTTGAATATATCTTGTAAGTTTAGGCATCACATATGCCCACTTGTCTTCATTTATTATTGTTTGATACCTTTGGTTATCATGGGCTATAGCTTGACAATTATACATTTCTTCTCTTTTAAAGTCATCCTTTGGTCGAGTAGAATTGGCCATGGAGGAATTATTTAGTTTATTTTTTGACAAAAAAAGAAAGAGAGGCTAAGAACAAAATAGGAAACTCTAGGAAGCAACACCCTAGAAGATTTTGCATTTGTATAGATCAGGTTCACCAAATGTTTAACCCTAAAATCTAGATTAAGGAATTTAGGGTTAAAAAGGTAGATATAACATAAGGCACAAGGATGATAGACTATCTCTAAAGCAAGCCAATTAATTTGCAAAGTCAAATAAACATATAAATAATTTATTATGTTAAGATATGCTAAAAATAAAAATTATTCTAGATATGGCCATGATAATGAAAACAAGATACTTAGCTGGTTTTTATGATAATACAAATCTAGATCTGAAACATGGAGAAGGTATATTAGATATAAATTTTGGATCAATTTCCTAATTCTAGAAATTATACCTCTGTATTCATGGACACTTGCATTGGCTTAGAATAGTTACATTGACACTTTTCTCTAACTTAGATGTAGGTGTCTATTATGAAACACCTACCAAAACTAGATGCAACCACCTAGATGCTTCTAGGTTTTGTGTCACATTCACTCTAGTGCACTCAAATCTAGGTCATGGACTGTCATTGCTTGTCAAATAGAAAAACCCTATCTTTTCATCTTCATAGTGGATGTGGGAAAAATAGGTTAGTGGGCACACAATGTCAAGCTTCCCCAAAGACCCCTCTATTAATAAGTGATACCTACATATCTAATACTCTAAAGAGGGCCTCATATTATGTATTTATCTTATACATGTTGGCTTGTGTGTGTATTATGCAATGTTTGTTAATCAAGTACATAGAGTAACCCAACTTGTAACTTGGAACATGTGGCTCATGGGATGCTCCTTTAAAACATCAGACCTATATATGTGTTATCCCTATGAATGGTAAAGAAATAGGAGGAAATAGAGAAAATTTGCTCACTTAAGTGCTTGATTGAATTCCTTTGGTATGTTGTTTTGTGAGTAGGTGAAAAGTTCTTAGGTGAGAAATGAATGAGGGTTGATTTTGTATATATACTAATCAATTTGGAGAATATCTCATATTAAATCACTTAGGCCAACCATATCAATATGTTTGTTTACAATTTTCATGACTTTAGAGCATTCTAAAATTGTATCAAAATATGACACTTGCATCAATGTAGGCATCTAACTGGGACACAAGTGTTTGGTCTACTAGAAAATAGGCATAGGTCCAAAACTTGTAATGATAGAAGATAATTAGGTTTACAATAGTCTAAGCATGATATAAGGTTTGAGTTGACGTAATAACATTATTCAGACTAACAGATAAGCAATAAGCATAGAGATATAGTGGATGTGATCCTTATGATAACAAGAAGGTCTAGATGCTGAAGGTACATTTATGATATGTATTTGACAAGTGTATAAGATTGAGGTGCTATATAATTGAGAAATAATGTCTACAACTTTTTATGACATTTATTTTTAGCCATGAGATTTTCATAAGAAATGTATTGATCATCAAGAATATTTAATATTAATTCCAAAGGGTGAGGCTCTTTTATTTGCTCACTATGGGTGTTCATTTTGAGGGTTATACATTGAAATACACCCAAAAAAAATAACACAAAGTGCGATAGCTAAAAATTCTAAAATCTAAACTAGGAAATCAAATATACAGATTATATTCTAAATATAAACTAACTTTATATTGGGCAATGATAACGAATGAAAGCTAAATAAATAAGTACTTATAAAGCCATGTATAATACATCACCTTCTCCATTGTGAAAATATGCGACTTGCTCTTGATGCTTTAAATGTAGGTGCTCAATTCATGATACTAAAAAAGGTAAATTGGGTAGCATATGGGTGTAAATAGCTTGGATTCTCAATGGATGAATAGGATAAGTTCAAAAAATATTCAATAACTTGAAGGTGGATGATGAAAATGAAGGATGACACATCAATTTATAGACTTGAGGGTAATGAGATGAATGATTGAGAATAATCCATATTAATTTGATAATGATAATTATCAGTGGTCAGATTTTAATCCTTATCTTAATAGATGACTAATTTCCATGTGTGTGAGAGGAAGGGGAAGAGTTACTTTGTATTTGAATTACTTATCATGAAAGGGTCAAGGTAGTTGGGTGACTCACCAAGGTAGTTGAAATGTTCAACAGTGACTCAAAAATTGGTTGAATAAGTTAAGGAGTTGGTTAGATGACTCAACACTTAGTTAAGAGAAGTGTGTAAGATGTCTGGATGAAGTGTAAATTTTGTATTTTAATTAGTTTTGAATAATTATGTGTGCATGATTTAATTAATTAATTATTCAAAAAAGGGATGGGTTAGTGGGAAAATTAAATTGGGATGATTGAGTAAGTGTGTTGATTATATTCAAAATTAATTATGACACTAAATTGGTAGTGTTGATGCCTAAAACTCTTGCTCTAGGATAAACAACCTCATATGGGAAGCTTTACAGGTGTGGGACCGAGTACAATCTATAAAGTAACCTTCGAGATTTCAGAAGCTGACTCTTTGTTCAAAGTTGGGGGTGAAAAGGGGAGAGAGGAATGTAAATAAAACTAAAAATAAAACTAAGGTGATGTGCCAAGAGATTTAAATCACTTAGACTATAATTTCATAAAATAGATCAAACCCTCAAACACTACAAACCATAAAGGAGCACACAACACAAATTAAGATCTATAATGAAAGCAAAGATCGATACTATAGAAGTAAAAGAAAAGAGATAACAAATAGAGACAATTTCCCATGCAAATTGACATAAAATATCACATCTTCTTCATTGTTATATGGAGAAATGAATACAAAAGGCCTCGAGGGCACATACAAAATGTCTAGTCAGACCCATGAGAGGCACCTATTAAGGTTGAAGAATGATAAAATGCTAACTGTTATTACTTCTATTATATTACAAATGATGGTGTACAAAATAGATAATTCAAGAAAAATAGTAACCAACCCCTTCCATAAAGAAAGAGCTTAGAATATATAGGTGAGATGGCCTATCATTAGAATGACACCTCAAGATCTGAGTACTTACACCCATGATGATGCCATTACAACTGAAATAGGAACTCGATCTCATGAGTGTGGTTAGCCTATGGATCCCAGATATTGCATGGCCACTCTATCTTGTTAAGGCCACAATGCTTAGGAGTGATGTAGTGATGCCACATGTGGATCTCTAGAGCTATCTCTACTATACCATTAGGGATGGGGGTTCACTTTCCCTAGCCAATGACACAACTCCTTGATATGATAGGAGAACCTTTGCCTTTGAAGAGCATAAGGATACCATGTGGAAAGGCTCATCTATTTATTATTACAACTAACTGGGAGGTCCCATTTAAGCTTCTTTGGCCAATGACACTACTCTAAATTCTAATAGACCAAAACTGCTCCTAGATAAGTGTGAGGATGATGTGTCAAGCCAACACTCCATTAGAGTGAAATGGGCACTTCTTTGGCAAAGATGAGTGTAAGGGAACCATGTGTAAAGGAGACACTCCTCATAGGGAAAGCCATGTATTCCTTTGCAAAAATGAGTGCGAGGGCACCATGTGTTGGAACCATGTTCACCAAGTAAATGGCTCAGTGGGCCTCATTTATTTACTGACTAGCCAATAGTATTGTTTAGAGGTCTGACCTAAAAGGAAATGGTTTTGAAGAGTGTAGGGCTTCCATGTGTCAATTCGATGTTCCACTAGAGTGAAGTGAGATCATTTTTAAGATGGATGAGTGTTAGGCTACCTTGTGGAAGAAGTAGATGGAGGATGATACTTAGGAATTTTTTTGAAAAGGGGCCCCAAGAGAGGAAGAGGTCAAAATGAGAGTTGATGAAAGATGTTAGGGAACTGCTAGCTACATCGAGTGAGTATGAAGCCAAAGATGAACTGCTCTCAAAATATCAAAATGTGGATTTTGATCTAGAGTTCCTAATGACTCATAGGGTCATCCACCTATGGATGAGAGAACCAAAAAAATTTGTACGCAAACCCACAAAATAGGAGGAAGGCTAGAGAACCTATAATTTTTGAAGAATTGCCTATAAATACACCCACTCTTCCCCTTTGGGTTGGGTCTTCTTTTTAAGAGCTTTGAAGGCTTTGTCAGATCAATAATCTCCTTGAAAGAGATGTTTCCCAAACCCTGAACAACTACCAACATTTGAAATTCAATTTGGGATAATGGCTCTAATATCTTCTCCACATCAGAGACACTAGGTGATTAATCGAGAACCACAAAAAAGATCTGGTCATTTTTCTTTTATTCCAATAGTGTTTTGATCTGGTCCTTAAGGAGGACATTGTTGGACTAGTTACTTAATGAGCCCCCACCAATTTTGGACCACCTACTCTAAGACATTAAGGAATGACTTGTACTTATTGGCTACTATTTTGTAGCCTAAAAACTTGTGGACTTTTACTGCTACCTACCTTTGATCAGTCACCATTATTTCTTGCAATGTTTTATTTGAAGTGTTGTAAAGCTTTTGGATGAGGAGCTAGGAATCTAAGACCTTGGGAGCCACAAAGGTGATGACCTAATCAATGGATGTGCTCACCTTTGAGTTTAGGTTCTATGAGTCCACAATGAAGGTGAGGGTCAACTTTAGGTTTGTGGTCGTCCCCTTGATCCTCTCATAGTAATATTTGTAAAGTTGCTAGACCATATGGAGGATTTCCATGGCCTATAGATGGGTAATAAGTTCATTCTTTAGTTTATCAATCTATTGGTCTTTAATTGAGGATTCCTAATATGCCTACTACTATAATTGCTGAAAACCCTGATTAAAATCAGAGAGCTTTTGGTGGGTCTATACTAGTCCAGTCTCTTTTTCTTGCAACTTGGTCTTGGTAGCCACTTACAGATTGGATTTTGCTTAGAAGCTCTCACTAGATATGTGGATATGAAGGTTAGACCTTACTTTGTTGAGCTCCATGTATTTGTCCTTAGCCTCAATAGTGAAGTGATCAACCATATCCTTCAATTTGGTGAGCTCCAACTTGGTCTTTTCTATCTATCAGGTTACCTTAATGTAGTTTATGGTTATAGAATCCCATGTTTCTTCCATTAGCTAGACCCTGTTAGTGGGTCTAGCCTATCTAAGGTTTAGATTGATGGATTGTATGGTGTAGTTCCCTAACTTCATTTGTTCTTAGGGCTTGACTACTCGAGGGTCTAGATGAGTAATCATGAGAGATTGTTGTGCAGGGTGATAAAATGATAACATGTGAGTCTGTGCAGGGGCCCTAGCCTATTTTCCCCTTTTATTTTCCATCACGGCCTCAAAGTTTCTTCTTACTAAGTCCATTTACTAATGATACTGCTCCAATGCTTGAATGATCTCCTTGATGAAGGGGATTCCCTGTGGCAGCATAAATGGAATGGTCACTTACTATTGTGAAGCAACAAACCCTGTCCCTGTGGAGGTGAGTGAATGGAAGGTGAGTGTGGAGTGAGAGAAATGTGGGAGCTAATGGGTCAGGGTGAATTTATATTATTCCATGATGGATGATGAAGGCAGAGGGGTCAAAAAGGGCATGTAATAAGAGATTGGGACCGTAGAAGAAAGTAGTGAGAGCTCAACAGTGGGCTAAGTGGATGAAGAAGAGAGTGGGGCCAAATAAGTAATTAGATGGATAGTAGAGGGTGTCATAAATTAAGGCAAGATGGTGGTTAAAATAAGGGTGCTAGAGGTATAAATAAGGGGATCCACCAAATGAATCTTTTTTGTGCAGGCTTTATGGAGGGCCAAATTTGGGTGCCTCAAGCCTCTTGTACTGGAGTGAACCAGTCATGAGGTGCCTATAAGGGATTTATTACTACTATATGGTTGTGGGATATGGGTATAGGGGAGGTATCTAGGTTAGAGGCTTATGAGTCTCTAAGACCTAAACCTCCTTCCACTTTGGCACAACCCTTGCTTGCTACCTAAGGGCATCTCTTTCTTCTTCTTCTTCTTCTCATCTCCCTCCTACTACTATCTCAAGGGAGGATTATGATTTTGCTAAACCCTCTCTAGATGATGCTCATCCCAAAGATTTTTAAAGGTATCATTTGTATATTCAACATCATCATTAGAGTATGGTTTATAGATTTCATACCTATATTTTATGAAGGTAGTTATTTTTTCTTCGCTCCAATCCAACTAGGCGAGCTACTTCTTCATCCCCTTCGATGATTTTTTAGATGAGTCATATGCCTAGACCACATCATAGAAGGTATCCTATTCTTAGAGGTCATTTAATGAGATCTAAGGTAGATCCACATAATTTTAGAGGATGTCCTCCATGGGTGACCTCCTCTATTCCAAATATGGTCTGTTTTGATGCTTGGGAGCGTTGGTGGTCTTCAAGGATGCTATGAATCCATCTAGATCATAATTCCATCTATCATGTATTAAATTGAGGCCAAGATTTACAATATTGGCCATGAATAGGCATCCTTGTTGCCTTTTTACCACTGTGATGCCGTCTTTTATGAAAGGGACATCATATAGACCCTTCTTTTTCTTCCCTGCTCCATAGACAGAGTCCACCATGTTGAGTTGGTGAGCCAACTATAGGGCCAAAGTTATATCTATTAACATATATGGGAGCCAAAAGGGTTCCCCCTAAAAACTATGTACTTGGATGAATGCAAAAAGGGTTGCCTAAAACTAGTCATTTAGGACCTGGCTCCTGATGAGCCATGAATACTGCTCGTGCATCATTCTAAATGTAAGGGCATATATGCTAAGGTCAATTAGAACTAGAGACATAAAGATATATAATAACTCATAGTAGTCCCTAATGATAGACAAGATGTGGGTTCATATAATGACTGGGGTCACCACATGGGGGAAAATGTTCATGTTGTGGGAGTTGAATTTGAGGTATGAAGTGAAAAATTGAGAATGTTGGTACAAAATGAGATGTAAGAGGAAGGATGAGTATGAAAAGGTACTAAAAGTTAGAAAATTATCTATCTCATTCCTCATGGCAGTGGTGACGGACTCTATGAAATCCATCCTATACACCTCCCCCTTTTACACTATGGTCAAGAGGTAGATTGCCCCCAACTAAAAGTCGTCAACATTATCATCAGAGTCCATCTCAAAGATGAAGGCCAACATTGATAGAGTATCCTTCAAGTAATATGAGGGGAAGATTTCCAAGGGGATGGGTTGAGGTAGCATCTCCATGATGTTTTGCTTGAGGAAGAAGCTAAGGAAGTACACCTTATCTTAGACTCAAGAGTCCTAGACACTTTGAAGGCTCTCTATGTTGTAGATATCAGCCTTGGGGTTGCTCAAGAGCTAGAGTATCTCCTTGATGCTATCTACACTAATTTTTACCCTTAGATGGACATTACTAGAAATTATGCCAGTGCTAACATCATACCTCTCTTCATAGAGGGAAATGATCTCTAGGTACAGATGGACATAAGGCAACATATACCATGCCATTGTGTAGTCCTACATCCTACATTAAAAAGAATCATACTCCCCCCACAAACCCTTTTGAGCATTTTAGCATGGGTGCCCTTTCCCAAACTTTTTGGGTTCTTGATCAGGGTGGGATCAAAGATATTGTCTATGAAATTAGTGACCAATATTTGGTCTCTATAGTCCCTTTTGGCCACCTTCTTGACATTAGGTACTTTCTCCTTTTGTTGAGTGTGAGCAAAAGTGTAAGATTTTATCACAAAATATTTAGGAGGAAGGTCTCCCTGACTGCTCGAGCCATAGGTTCTCTATCTTGTGGGATGCTTTTCTCCCCCAAAAGAAGCGAAAGGTTCCATTTCATGAAATTTTACTCCAAAATCACTTTTTGTCTTATGGGATGCTTCTGGATTAATGATTCTCTACTCACTTCTTATTTCAACTCTAAGCTCGATTCTTCTCTACTCTTTTCAAATGCTCAATGCTCTTAAGGATCTTAATGCTTCAAGTGTTTGAATTAGATGAGGTGAGGGTATTTATACATCAATGGTACTAGGTAGGCTCATTATGGAAAATTTGAAATCAGGCACCCCATAACTTATAAGGGCAACACATGCTTGAAGAACCATTTGTAAGAGATTTGCAATGATCATTATGAGGAGTCACACAAAATAGAGAGTTTGATATTTATGGTAGGTGAGGATGTAGATAACTATCTTTTAGAGAATATTTTCTAAAGATTTAGGAGGACTAGGGTGAGGATACATGGCAACTAGACAAACCACTTGTGCCAATGACATTTATTCAAAGGAAAAACAATGGAAATGGAAGCAAAATGAAGGGAAGTAATAGAAAAATAAAGGAAACACACAAATAGAAAGGGAAACTAGCTAATTATGTACAAGGGGGAGGTAGGCAAGTTAGTTAAAATGTTTCAAATTGATCTCGTTAACTAGGATCTCCAATGTATTTCCATCTTTATCTTCTAACTTAGAAGCATTTCCCTACTTGATACCTATTATGTGAAATGGTCCTCTCTATAAAAAATCAAACTTCACATGCTGGCCTAACTTTGCGACCCTCTGATCATATTTAAGAACTAAATCCCTAGGTTTGAATCCTAGGTCTGATGACTTCTTATCGAACCACCACTTGACCACTTATTACTAGGTGATTTTTTCATCCCTCACCTGCTCTCTTATTTCTTGGAGGTTAAGCAACTCTAAAAGCTTAACCTCCATTACTCCATTTTTTGTAATCTCAGTAACTTTAAAAAGCTAGAGTGTAGGGATTTTTGATGACACCAACATGATTACCTCTTTCCCATATACAAGATCATATGGGGAAGTCTTTAGTATTTATTTAGGAGTGATGTGGTCCACCCATAGGGCCATTCTCACATGCATGCACCACTCTCTTTGCCATTTAGAACCCATCCTTTTGATTAGTCTTATCAGATTATTAACTCTGTCAAACTATTCCATTGCGGGTAGTAATTAGATGAATCCTTTAAGAAGATACCATTATAGATTGCAAAATCAAAAATTTTAGACCCAAGGAAGGCTATATCATTATTGGAGATGACTACTTTAGTCAGGCCAAACCTAGCCATGAGCTCTTCCAAGAAGCTGAGAATCACATTCTCGATAGCCTCTTTCAATGAGAGTGATTTGATCCATCATGTGAAGTAGTTACTAACTGTCAATATCCACTTGTGACTTGAATTGGAGATGGGATTTATCATCCCAATAAAGTCTAGGCCTCACTGTGCAAATGGTTCATCGATCATAATTGGGTTCAACAACATGGCTGAATTGTTCCTTTTCCTTGCAAAGAATTAACATTTTTGGCATTTTTTGACTGCCTTATGGTAGTATACAAACATGGTAAACTAGTAATACCCCACGTGCATTATTTTTATCATGATGGTTTTCACTAAGAAGTGATCACCTATGGGAGTGAAGTTCATGTCTTATAAAATCTTCTCGATCGAGTGTATTTCGACACATCAGAACAAGCCTCCATCAAAGTTATTTTTGAATAAGACTCCTTGGACCAACATTTAACTAGGCCCTTAGAGCCTATATAAATGCCTTTTATGCATGGGAAGACTATCCAAATACTAACTGGTTTGCATGAAATAGACCCGATCGGTCACCCAAGATCCATCTGTCTCGACTTGGTTGAGGAAGACTACTTTTGGCATGTCTTATTCTTCTAGCAGGACTATTGGCAATATGATTGTCATTAATTTTAAAAGGGACACTATGGATGTCATTGATGTCAAAAGGATCAGGCAAGATTGATGGAGAGAAGAGCATGCTTCATAATTGCACTGTGTAAAGTTGTCATGCTTTTATAGAGACCATTTATGGATGTTTAAAGTCAAACTAATAGAAGATTCATTATGGGTTTTTTATGTACATTCTAGAAATATGGTCTATAGGTTCAAAGGAGAAGGAATGAGCTCATAATTCATTTATCTTTATTCTTGGATTAGATAGGGTTTCTTAGTAAAACCCTAAGGTTTTAGCCATGGCATCCACAAGCAAAGTGATATTTTAATGTTGACTTGGTATAGTCGGGACCCAGTAGCTTAAGTTATAATTTAAGTCTTTATCATCATTAAGAGACATGCCCCTCAACCTAGAAATTATCAGCTCTGAGTAATGATCAAAGGACTTTATATTTTCCTAAGTCTAAGGCTTAATATATGTCCCAGTTTGATCAATGGCCAATGCTTCATCGTACACATATGATCCAATGAAGTGAAGCAAAGTCAAATTATCAAAAGGATCTTTGAGTGAGAACGTAAGTGATAAGTGTCACATTCATGGAGCTTATCATATTTAGTGATCAAGCTAATTAGAAGAGCAAATAGCTTATGCTTAATTGGATATTGAATATCCAATGGAGCATGATGAAGTCAAAGTGTCAAAGTTCCCTCCGAGTGAACATGTTAATTCCAAGTGTCATAAGCACATATGTCTATTAGATAGAGGACCAATGTGAAGATGACAAATGTATCAATAGTGGGAACTATTAGCTATGTATAGAAGGTATGTGCTTATGCCAAGTTTCATATCCTTGAGGGTTGGGCAAATATAAATATTGAGCTTGTCAAAAGATTTGATGGTGCACAGGTGATCATGCAAAGGAGATCTAATAGAGCAAATTAACTCAAATGCTACAAAGTGATCAATGTTTATCGACATAGTGGCAAGTTAAAGATTGAGCAGGTTTGAGAAGATCTACAAAGCAAAATTGATCCAAAGATGTAAGAAGCAGTGAGATGAGGTTAAAGTGTCAAAGTTTAATAACCAAGTCAAGGTAAAGCTCGTGTATCTTCGAAGATAAAATGACACATGGAAGCTAGGATCTGGAGATCAAATGGATGCATTTTAAATTTGAGCCAATTAAATAGAGACTATCAAATCATGGCATCAAAGGCAAGATCAATTATTGACATTTAAAATCATGTCCAAAAAATGGTTAGTTGGAGGAACATGCAAGAACTTACATATAAGCTCTATATCTCGACACATACAATGATATTAATCGATCTAATTGATCAAATCTATATTAAAAAGCTTGTGTATCAAAAAAAGAGTCTAATAGATTCTATAGATATTAAAGAGATATGTAATTATGGTGTGATACATGGAATCGAGATGTGGGAACTAACAACTCAAGTCATAATGAACTAGAGTACAAAATTAGTGTGATGTGTTATAGTTTGAGTGTGAACACATAGGAGATATAGAACCCTAGATCATTTGTTTATATATATGACATCCAGGATAAAGGAAATGCTACTGGAGCTATTTGAATTGTGTAAAATAAAAAATATATAGACACAAACTTAGAGGCTATAGAGAGAGAAAGATGAAGTGTGTCAAATAGATACATATCTAGACACAGAGACAGAGGGGTAGAGAGGAAGAAAGGCACACAAAGATAATGTACATAAAATGAGTAGTTAAAAATTAGCCCTATAACAAAGAATAGAAATTTGGATTTATGTATGAATCTAAATTAAAAATTGGAGTTGTATCTCCATATAAAAGTTTAATAGGTTGGTGCCATCAGATAAGCTAAGTGGGTGCTTCCTTAGAGTTGGTGCTCTTAAATTAGGGGATTGGTGTCTCCTTATGATTGGTTTCCTTAAACATTGTAACTAGTGAGGTTTGCTAGTGAGACTTTGAATTGTGAGGCTAGATTATAATAGTAGATTATAGTAGCTATTTGCATTGTGGTTTTTTGCTTTGGGTTTTCCATGTATAAATCTGGTGTCATGAGTATTTTTATGTGTATGATATTTGCATATTTTATTTTATATACATATATCCTTTAATCTACATTGAAAGTATTTAAAGAACTAGTTTTTATTGATATACTGATTCAAACCCCCTCTCAATATCTAGTTGTGTTCTAACAATTGGTATCAAACCCTAAGGTTCCTTGAAAGAATCTTAATTAGCTTAGGTAGATCTTAGAATAATGAACATAATAGCTAGTCAAGAAGGATCTTCATCAAATAAGGCACCTCTCTTTGATGGATCTAACTATGCATTTTGGAGCATAAGAATGGAAACATATCTATCCTCATTAGGTTTTGATATATGGATATTTGTGGTAAATGGATATACAACCCCTGATATAACTCCTATTGATCAGGCTACCACTAAGGCATATGAGAGCAATGCCAAGGCAAAGAATGTTATTCTTTGTGGATTGTCAAACTCAGAGTTTGTCAAAGTTATGCACTATCAGAATGCACAAGACATTTGGAATAAGTTGAAGGGAACCTATGAAGGAGATGTCAAGGTAAAGCAGGCCAAGCTACAAACTTCCAAAGGCAAGTTTGAGATCCTTAAGATGAATGAAGAGCAGAAGATTATAGACTACCTCCTTAGGCTAGATGAAATAGTAAATATAATCAGAGGCCTTTGAGAAGTTATCAAAGAGTCAATCATTTTCAAGAAGGTTTTAAGAGATTTGCCATCAAGATATGATACTAAAATATCTACAATAGAAGAATCAAGAGATATAGATAAAATCACTATTGATAATTTGCATGGGACCTTCAAAACCTATGAGATGAGAATGGGAGAGACAGATACCTTCAAAAGAGAAGCTACATTCAAAGTAACAAAGTAAGTAAAGGAAGAAACATCAACATCTAAATCTGAGGATACTGATGAAGAAGCTAACTTTGTCAAAAGGCTAAAGAGAGGATCTGGAAACTACAGAGGTAAGTTACCCTTCAAATGCTTTAACTATGGTAAAGTAAGACATTTTGCTGCTAAATGACCTTATAATAAAAAGGATAACTCTGAGAAAGTAGAGAATAGTAAAAAGGTGAAACCATACTATTCTAAGAAGAACTTCTTCAAGAATAAGAAAGGTTTGTACACAAAATAAGGCACTGACTCAATGGAAGATAATGATAGTTCAAGTGATGATCATGACTATGCTTTTGTGGCTAAGGGAAATGAATCCCTATTCATGATAGTAGGATCAACTTTTGTAAATCTAGATCAAGATGAAGTTGAAGACTCAGATGAAGAAGAAGGAGAAGTGGATCTATAATGTGAGCTCATATGTTCTCTAGATGAGATTGACAAGCTAAAAAAAGAGAACTCAAAACAAAATAAGCTTGGACGAAAAGAAATTGATAAAATATCTAAAATCCTTGAGAAATTTGATTAGATGGTAATTAGCCTAAAGACACAATTTGAAGAAGCTAAAAGAATAGAAGATGTAGTCAAAATAGAACTACAATCTAAATCTGATGAATGTGTGAAGCTTAAGGTAGAAATAGTGGCATTGAAAAAAGAACTTGAAAAAGCCAAAGGTCAACTACATAAAAGTTTGAAGTTGATAAGAGGAGCATACATTCTTGATGACTTGATCAAATCTCAAAATCCCTCAAAAAAGAGATCATGTCTTGGCTATGAGAAGGGAAAAAGTTCATCAACTAGTACATCTACTAATCTATATGAAAACTTCAAAACATAAGGAAAATTAGGAGAAAAGAAAGAGAAATATTGCAAGGACACAAAGAGAAACTCAAACATAGCTGATGTGAAGAAATTTGAACCCAAAAAGAAGCTTGATGAGAAAAAGAAGACAAAGGTAGCTGATGTTGACGGATACACCAAGGTGAGAAACTTGAAGAAGCCACAACTTAGGAGAATTCCTCATGCTGCACCAATAAATGCTATGACCAAGTATTCCTCATCTTTTTATGGTTATTGTTATAGGTATAATCATTTTGGTCATAAGGCTAGTAATTATAGAGTTGTAACTACAAGGAGAATCAAATTTTTAAGCAAAAATTCATTTGCATCCTTGGTAGATACAAATGTAATGTGCTATAGTTGCAATAACTTTGGTCACATAGCTAAACATTGTATAACTAGCTTTGTAAGATCACAAGTTCACAAGTTTTTGAAATACATGCCTCCTAGTGTGAACAAAGGTTCAGAAGTTTTTGAAAAGAAGCTAGATAAGAAACATAAGGATGTGTGGAGAGTGAAAAATCAATCCATGATTGTTCAGATTGCACTCCATGCCAAGGAGCAAAATTTGTGGGTGATAGATAGTGGTTGCTCAAAGCTTATGACTGGTGACAAGAGCAAGTTCACCAAATTGAGCAAATGTAAGGAAGGATTTGTTAGATTGGGAGACAACACAATAATAAAGATCAAAGGTAAAGGAACCTTGAACGTAGATGGTAAATTGCCTACACATGATATAATTTATGTTAAAGGATTGAAGCATAATCTGCTAAGTGTCAAATAAATATGTGACAATGGATATAAGGTCACATTTGATGTAGAAGGTTGCAAGCTAAAGAGATCTAGAAAAATAGTTGAAAAATGGAAAAGGAATGAGAGCAATATCTACAATCTTGTTAAAGTAAATGGTAATAGTTTCTTAGTGGGAAAGATTGATGAGAGTTAGTTATGGCATAAGAGAATGGGTCATGCCAACTTTGATAATCTAGTCAAAGTGAGCTCAAATAATTGCGTAAGACAAATGCCCAAGATAACCAAACCTGCAGATACTACTTGTAAGGAATGTCAACTAGGCAAGTAGACAAGGGTCAAATTTCAAAAAAATGAGTATGGAACTACAAAGCCTTTACAATTAGTTCATACTGATCTCTGTGGTCCTACCAAGAGAAGAGGATCAAAAAGAGAGAGATACTTCATGTTACTTGTAGATGAATACTGAAGAATGACATGGGTGACCTTTTTGAAGGACAAATCTCAAGCCTTTGAGAGATTTAAGATATTTAGAGCCATGGTTGAAAATGAGATTGGAAGAAAAATCAAATGCTTAAGATCTAATAAAGGTAGAGAATTCACCTCAAATGAATTCATAGAGTATTGTGAGAAGCATGAGATCAAAAGGCACTACTTTACAACAAGGACTCCACAACAAAATGGAGTTGTTGAGAGAAAGAATAGAACAATCAAGGACATGGCTAGAATAATGCTAAAGGAGGCCAAGTTACCTGATGGATATTGGAGAGAAGTAGTCCAAACAATAGTTTACATCTTGGACATAGTTCAACCGAGGGTAAATAGTGATAAAACTCCCTATGAGCTATGGTATGGAAAGCTTGCCTCTATTAAGTACTTCAAAGTGTTTGGAAGCAAATGCTACATTAGAAGAAAGGAGGAGAAATTGAGAAGCTTTGAATCAAGATGTGACAAAGGAATATTTATTAGTTATTCCATTCAAAGCAAAGCCTTTGTATGTTAAAACAAGAGGATACACAAGATGGTGGAGAGCATAAATGTCAAGGTTGAATAAGGCATAAAACATGTTGAAACTAACAAGGAAACCGAGAGTGAAGACTCAAATCTTGAAGAAGAATTAGATAGTGAATAGGCTGAGGAAAAGAATGAAAATGCACCTCCAAGATTTGTTCAAAAGGATCATCCTAAAGAGTAGATAACTGGCAATAATAATGGAGTTAAGACAAAGAGAGGAGCTAGAATGAATAAGGAGCAAGTAAGTTTTGGTCTAATGTCTGAAATTAAGCCTAAGAGATATAATGAAGCCAACAAGGATGAGAATTAGCTAAAATCTATGGAAGAAGAATTGAGCCAAATAGAAAAGAATAAAACCTGGAAATTAGTTCCAAGACCCTCAAACAAGAATGTAGGAATAAAATGGGTCTATAGAAACAAGCTCAATGAGGATGGAGCTGTTATAAGAAATAAAGTGAGATTAGTTTGCAAGGGATATGTATAAGTATAAGGCATAGAATTTAAGGAAACATTTGCTCCAGTTGCTAGATTAGAAGCTAGAAGAATGTTTTGAGCATTCTCTATTCACAAGAAGTTCAAAGTGTATCAAATGGATGTAAAGTCTACTTTCTTGAATGGGAACCTAGAAGAGGAAGTGTATATTCAACAACCAAAAGGTTTTTAATTATCAGATGAAGAAGATTATGTATACAGATTGAAAAAATCATTGTATGGTCTAAAACAGGCACTTAAAGCATGATATTCAAGATTAGACCAATATCTATAACAAGGTTTCAACAAAAGATATGCAAACGGTAATCTATACTTCAAATCAAAAGGTGAGCATATGTTGATTGTTTTTGTTTATGTAGATGACATCATATTTGGTGGTAGTAATAACAAGATATGCAAAGAATTTTATACATAAATGCAAAGTGAATTTGAGATGTCTATGTTGGGAGAACTTTCCTTCTTCCTTGGTCTACAAATAACATAATCTAATGAAGGGATATTCATATCCCAAACTAAGTATGCAAAGGAGATGCTCAAGAAATTTGGAATGGAAGATAACAAACCAATTAGTACTCCCATGATAACTAGATGTAAGTTGAGCAAAGAGGATGAGTCCCTTGATGCAAATCAGACTATGTATAGATCAATGATAGGTAGCTTGCTATACCTAACTACATCAAGACTAGATATCATGTAAGAAGTGTGCATGGTTGATATATTTTAAGATGCTCCTAAAGAGTCACATGTCAATGCAATGAAAATAATCTTTAGATACATCAAGAGCATAATTGACTATGGCCTATGGTACCCTATAAGTGAAGATTTCACTTTGACAACATATACAGATGTTGATTGGGAAAGAAGTGTGTATGATAGAAGAAGCACTAGTGGTTATGCATTTTTAATTAGAAACAAAGTTATTTTATGGCTCAGAAAAAAGCAAGAGTTAGTTACTCTTTATACAATAGAAATAAAGTATGTAATAATAGTGTCTTGTTACACTCAAGTCTTGTGGATGAAGCAAACACTCAAGGACATCAAGGTTGAGTACACATCAGCGATTTCTATTCTTTGTGATAATTCAAGTGCTACAAATATATCAAAGAATCTAGTGATACATTCAAGAACCAAGCACATGTCAATCAAATATCACTTCTTAAGAGAAAGGGTTGCAGTTCAAGAGGTCACAATGGAATATGTGCTAGCTAAGGATAAGATTACAAACATATTCACCAAACCTCTTCCCAAGGAATAATTTGAATATCTTAGATAGAAGTTGGGAGTGGTGGCTCCTACACCACATCACTAAATTACTAGTAATAGTGCATGAGTCTAGTGGGAGTCTCATGGAAGCTTTATTAATCCTTGTAAGAAGAGCAAAAATTCAACTTAGACATGTATACTTCTAAAAATTACTAATGAGTTGAAAGTTGTAGATTCTTAGACAAATTAATTTTTTTGATAAAGGGGGAGAACACTTTAGACAAATAGTGATAAGGAGTCCCTTTACCATTGATGTCAAAGGGGGAGAAAAAGGGAAAATGCTCTTTGTAAAAGTTGGGAGAAAAAGTGCAAATGCTCTTTGTAAAAGTTTGGAAGAGTAGGCAAGTGTCCATGATGAGTTTAGGCAAATATGCCATTTCCTAAGGGGGATCAAGTTTGGTATGAACATCTTCAATTCATACTCATCAGAAGCCAATGCAAGCAATACTAGAGAAGGAGCTGAATAGTAGAAGATTAGAACATTAAGTTTGCATTAGAGCATTTTGGTTTGCCATGAATGCCAAAGAGGGAGATTGTTGGCAATATGATTGTCATTGATGTCAAAAGGGATACTATGGATGTCATTAATGTTAAAAGGATCAAGCAGGATTGATGGAGAGAAAAGCATGTTTCACAGTTGCACTATGCAAAGTTGTCATGATTTTATAGAGACCTGTTAGTGTAGGTTTTTATTTTTGCCTATTTTTTAATTAGGGAAATTGTATTTCTTGTGCATACATGGAGTTTTCCTACATTTGTCGGATAGGATAGCTTATGTGGAGGTGTGTGTCATAGGTGTCATAAGAATGTCATAAGTAACTCCCTTGATGGGAGTTACTTATCTATTCTTAGCACCTTGTCACCACCTTTCATGGAGGAGTTATAGTCTATTCTTGGGGTGCCTTGTCCACTTTTTGTGGAGGAGTTACTTACGTACGCTCCTATATGTATTCCTCACTTTGGCCATCTCATGTTAATTAGATTTTGGTTTCCTCCATTTTGTCTTGTGTAATTTATCTTCTTGTATTATTTTCAAATTGCTTTAGCATCTATGTGGTGTACACTTCTTTCAACTCGTGTGATCACATCTCCATTGCACTCACATTATCTAGATTCTGGCAACAACTCTGATATGGTATCAGAGCAAGAATGGTAATCGTGTGTCTGGTTATGCTTTTAGTTTATTTTGAAATCAAGAGGAGTGGATTTCTCTTTATTTTTTATTTCTAAATCTGATCTATAATAAAAAAATCTTTCAATATCATTTCTGGTATAGTTTCCTTGGGATCCTTGGCCTTTGGGTGTCTTGGCTGTCTTCACTTTAGGTGCTGGTTTTGTTTCTATTCATGGGTGCCATTGTTGTGTGGAGCAATAGAGGAAGGAGTAGTACTCAGCAATAGAGGAAAGAGTAGCACTCAGCAACAGAGGGAGGCACAACACTCAGCAATAGAGGGAGGTGAAACACTCAGCAAGCTTCTACACTCCACGCGCTCAGCCTATAAACCCATGCACTTTTGGTCAGCAGTCAACTTTGTGCCACAGTCCTTCCAACAAGGTGCCTTCAATTTTGCCATGCCACAACCGTACGACATCCCATTTTGTCTATTTTTTTGTTTACAACACGCCATTAGGCCGTATGACATCCAACACAAGTCTGCTATTTCTATTTTGTTTTTCTGAGCAAAATCTAGACTGTGTTTGTTTTTGACACCCCTTCCTTGCTTGGCATCCCATGTGGCACCCCTTGGACACTTGGCAATCCTTCATTCTATCTATGCTTTATTTGTTTTTAGTTCAAAATTGACTTGTAAAATAGAAATCAGTCAATTTGACTGAATATTTAGTTTTTTAGATAGTTTTGTAATTTGGGGTTTTTCATTTAAAACTTGTATCTTCAACCTACGAAGACGAAGGGTGAGGCCCGGGTTGGCAGGAGGCCAATTCCCCCTCACACAAACCTCTTTTAGATTCCTTGTTCTATGCCAAATCCAAAGAGTGGTTAGAATGCCACTTTCTCTCTCATAACAGGCATTTTTAAATGTTTTAGTGTTTTTTTTTGCAAAAACACTAGTTTATGAGAAAATTGAACCTTTAATATCTTGCAAACGGTAGCTTGGATTTGGGTGCCATTTTTTACAAAAGTGTTTGTAATTCAATTCTCCACAACGTAGGCTTGTTATTTGTCAAAAATGCACTAGTTTATAAAGTGCCTAAAATTTGGGTCTCCTGAGACGCATTTTTCGCTGAGTCTGACGTCCTGTTTGTTTAAGTCTTGCACTGATTGCTCTAAGATGCATTCTTGGCTAAGCCCAATGTCTTTTGAGCATGCAATTACATATTTGGGGGGGCTCAATATTTTTTGGGGGTGTGATTTCTTTTCACAACTTACAGATCTTTGCTTTCATTCTCCTTTCTGCATAATTTCACAACTTGCAATCAACACAACTTCACCTAAATTTAGCTAAAAATGGATTATTTTCAACTTAAACCCCTAACACCCTTTAACTATCATGAATGGAAGGTTAAAATGTCAATCATTCTTAGAAGCAAAGGGTTGTATAGGATCACCATGGGTACTGAAGTAGAACCCAACATTGATATTGAAAAGGTCAAGTGGTACAACCGTAGTGATGAAGCCTATAGATTACTGAGTTTGTCTGTGTCTCTAGAACTTCTCTTCCATTTAGAATCCTCCTAGACTTCCAATGACATATGGGACACCTTAGAAAACCTATTTGGGAAGCTTGATTAGATGAGAGGTCATGAGCTCGAAAATGAACACATAAGTCTAAGTCTTAGCAACTTTGACACCCTACAGGACTTCTTCACTAAGTTTAAGGCCCTTAGATTGTAATTGAAAGAATGCAAGATAGAGAAGAAATATGATCAACTCATTATTTCTATTCTCACAAAGTTAGGTCCAAGCTATTCAGTCTTTGTCTCCACTTTCCATGCCACAAAAAGTGCCCTTGGCACTACATGGAAAATGCCTTCTTTGGATTCATTCATTGCCGACTTGACTAGGGAGAAAGATAAGCTAATTAAAATGGGCACAATGAAGTCTAATCAAGCCCAAGCTTTGATAGATGGAAATGGTAAGGATAAGACTTGAACAAAGGAGAAGAAGAAAAAGAACAAGGACCAGGAGAAGAAGAAAGAAAACACCAATCCTGCCAAAAACAACACTGAGTCTTCATCCTCCAATGCTAAACCTAAGAAGAAGAAGGTTAAGTGTGCCTATTGTAAAAAGATAGGGCATGATGAACACAAATGCATGAAGAGATAAGTAGATCACCTAACTCATCTTCTAGAGAAGAACAACATAGGTGTTGCAGAGTCTATCAAGCAGAATTCATCTACCCAAGATTCTACTAAGGCAAAAGGCAAGGGTAAGGAGAAAGAAAAGGGCAAGGCCCTTATAGCAACTACAGCTTCTACAACATCATGGGTCATTAATTTGGGTGCTTCTCACCACATGGGTCTTCACTAGTTGAGTTTTCATCTTTAGAGCCTTGTAGCATGACTTCAATTAGTTTGGGTGATGACACATCATTTTTCGTTGCAGGGAGAGGGTCAGTTAAAATGGAAGGAGGAAAATTCAATAATTTTCTAAGTGTTCCTTCTCTTTCAACCAATCTCCTATCAGTGTACCAAATCACTCACATTGGTCGGGGCATGAGAGTTGAGTTTTCATTAGATTCAGTGGCTATTAGGGAGTTGCATAGTGATACTACAGTGGCAGTGGGTAGGGCAGATCACCAAGCGAGGTTATACACCTCACATTTTGCATCAGATTCTTCTCCAACAACATTGCTGACTCATTCAGATGGAGTTAGAAAATTATGGCATGAGCGGTTTGGCCACCTTAACTACCGCTACCTTGAGCAACTTTGCAAACATGACATGGTCATTGTCTTGCCTTGTGTCCAATTCTCAAAAGGACTTTATGAGGGGTGATCCCTTAGGAAGCATCCTGAAGCAAAATTTGACAAAGGAAAATCTTGGAGGGCTTCACAACCTTTGAAGTTAGTCCATAGTGATGTATTGGGACCCTTTCCCAAACCATCTTTCACAAGGGCCAAGTACATCCTCACTTTCATTGATGATTTCTCTAGGTACACTTGGATATATTTTCTCAAACAAAAGTCTGAAGTGTTTGAAAATTTTCTAGACTTCAAGGCTATTGTCAAGAAATAGAGTGAGAAATCCATCAAAGTTCTTCAAACTGATAATGGAGGGGAGTATGTTAGCATCAGGTTTGAGCAGTTTTGCATCACAGAGGGGATTGATTTGCAATGCACAATCGCTTATAGTCCTTCACAGAATGGGGTTGCAAAATGCAAAAATAGGTTCTTGAAAGAGATGGGTAGCTATATGATTCACTCCAAATCCTTAGCACCATAGTACTGGACCGAAGCCATCAATTGTGCTTGCTACATTCAAAACAGGTTTCCTCACAAAGCTTTGAAAGGGATAACACCCTTTGAAGCTTGGCATAAAAGGAAACTTGATGTTGAGCACCTTAGGGTTTTTGGATTCCCAGCCATGGCCCACATTCCAAAGAAGAAATGCAAAGCTATGGAATGTTAGTCCAAGCCTTGCATCTTTGTAGGATATCCTGATGGTATTAAGGGATATCGCCTTTTAGATCTAGTCACTCATGAGTTGTTCATCGAGAGAAGTGTCCATTTTTAGGAGAGTCCTAGTGACTCAACACTTGACACTTCTTCTCCCTCATTGGATCTACTTCTTCATGATAATTCCTTATTAGATTCATATTAGCCACAATAGGTTCTTAAGCCAGAGACATCTTCTTCTTCTTCAAGTTCAGACAGTGAGGACAGTGATGCAGTGTCATCCACCTCTAATCAGTCAGAGGATGAGGAGTTAGCATCTGACTCGCCCACTTTTGGGCTACTTTGGGCTAGACAGACACTTGAGAGTGTTGGCACTTGGGTAAGAGATCCCATAGATGTTAGACGTACTAGGGGGGATTTTCAGAGAGATCCACATGCCTTCTTTGCTTCAGTTTCGGATCTACACACTTTTTGAGAGGCATTTGGGGTACCTAAGTGAGATAGTGCTATGGAGGAAGAATATTCTTCCTTAATCAAAAATCACACTTGGGACTTGACTTCACTTCGTAAGGGAAGAAAGATGGTTCGATGTAGGTGGATATATCGGACCAACTTTGCAGTAGATGGGTTAGTTGATAAGTACAAGGCACGATTGGTCACCAAGGGTTTCTCAAAGGTGGCAGGCATTGACTACTCAGAGACGTTTGCACCCATTGGAAAGATGACTTCTATCCTACTCACCTTGGCTATTGCCACATCACATGGTTGGGATGTGCATCAGATGGATGTGAAGAGTGCCTTTCTTCACGAAGACCTAGAGGAGGAGATCTACATGGAGCAGCCGCCAAAATTTGTTCAAGATTCTTCCTTAGTATGCAGACTTAGGAAATCTATCTATGGCCTCAAACAAGCCCTTTGGGCTTGGTATGCCAAGATGGATTCCTTCCTTTTCATAATGGGTTTCACTAGGTGCCATTCTAATCCCAATGTCTACTTCTTATGGCAGGATGATTCACTCTTAATTTTGGTTCTTCATCGGCTATTGTAGTGGTGAATGTATCTCTTCAGGATAGATTTGACATGACAGACTTGGGTTTATTGCACTACTTCTTTGGCATTGAGGTCTTATAGTTAGATTCAGGGATTTCTCTTACATAGCCTAAGTATGCTTTTGACTTATTGGCTCAGTTTCACATGGCTGATTGTAAGCCATCTCTGACTCCCTTTCTATCAGGAGTCTAGCTTGAGGCTGATTGTTCTTCACCATTGGTTGATGCCACTCGGTACTGACAACTTGTTGGTAGTCTCATCTACTTGACTCACACCAGGCCCGACATATCATATACAGTGGGACTTGTCTCCAGATTCATGCAGGAACCTCATGAGCTGCATTGGAAAGCAGCTAAGAGGATCTTGCATTCCATACAGGGTTCACATAGATATGAGATTCATTAAAGATTTGGCATAGAGGTTGACTTGGTTGGATATATAGATTCAGACTAGGCTGGCAATTCACAGACTTGCAAGTCCACTTCTGGTTACAATTTCTCTCTAGGTTTAGGTCCTATCAGTTGGTCTAGCAAGAAGCAAAATGCTATTGCTATATCATCCACATAGGCAGAGTACAGGGGAGTTGTTAATGTAGCTACTGAGGCTATTTGGCTTCAGGGGATTCTTTTTGAGTTTGGCATTCTTATCAGGCAGCCCACCATCATTTATTGTGACACCCAAAGTACCATTCAGATTTGTAGGAATCCAGTTCAACACTAGTGGACCAAGCACATAGAGATTCACATGCATTTAATTCGGGAGCTTATTCATATTCAGGTCATTGACTTGATATTTTGCCAGTCTTCAGAGCAGGTTGTAGACATATTCACCAAACCTTTCACCGAGAGCAAGTTCATTCATCTATGAGCTCTTTTTGGGGTGCGGCCTACATCTGCAACAACATCATCTTCAGGGGGGCCTTGTAGCCTCTTCATTTATTTTATGTCTCTCTTTTGGGGGGGAGTTTTTCCCAACAGGTTTTCTCCTTTTCTCTATCTTATGGGAGATTGCATTTGTACATGGGTACCTCATTAGGCCTAGTTGCTGGGACCCATCTTATATTTCCACACTGCCCACCTAAGTTGCGCTTATGGGGGGGGTATTAGTGTAGGTTTTTATTTTTCCCTATTTTTTAATTTGGGAAATTGTATTTCTTGTGCATACATGGAGTTTTCCTACATTTGTGGGAGAGGCTAGCTTATGTGGAGGTATGTGTCATAGGTGTCATAAGAATGTCATAAGTAACTCCCTTGATGGGAGTTACTTCTCTATTATTAGCACCTTGTCACCACCTTTCATAGAGGAGTTACAGTCTATTCTTGGGGTGCCTTGTCCACCTTTTTTGGAGGAGTTACTTACATACTCTCCTATATGTATTCCTCACTTTGGCCATCTCATGTTAATCATATTTTGGTTTTCTCCATTTTGTCTTGTGTAATTTATCTTCTTGTGTTATTTTCAAATTGCTTTAGCATCTATGTGGTGTGCACTTGCTTCAACTCGTGTGATCACGTCTCCATTGCACTCGCATTATCTAGATTCTGGCAACAACTCTGATAAGACCCTTTATAGATGGTTAAAGTTAAACTGATAGAAGATCTATTATGGGTTTTTCATGTACATTTTAGAAATATGGTTTGCAGGTTCAAAGGGGAAGTAATGAGCTCATAATTTATTTATCTTTACTCTCGGTTTAGATAGAGTTTCTCAGTAAAACCCTAAGGGTTTAGTCATGGCATCAACAAACGAAATTCTATTTTAATGTTGACTTGGTATAGTCAGGACCCAATAGATTAAGTTATAACTTAAGCCTTTGTCATCATTAAGAAACTGGCCCCTCGACCTAGTAATTACTGGCTTCGAGCAATGATCAAAGAACTTTATATTTTCCCAAGTTGAAGACTTAATATATGTCCTAGTTTGATCAACAACCTATGCTTCATCGTGCATAGACGATCCAATAAAGCAAAGCAAAGTCAAATTATCAAAAAGAGTTCTGAGTGAGCATGCAAGTGATAAGTGCCACATTCACAAAGCTTGTCAGTTAGAGACCCAATGAATGTAAGCTTGTCAGAGTTAATGATCAAGCTAATTAGAAGATCAAATGGCTTGTGCTTAATCAGACATTAAATTCCAATAAAACATGATGAAGTCAAAGTGTTAAAGGTCCCTCTGAGTGAACATGTTAATGCCAAGTGTCACCAACACATAAGTCTATCAGATAAAGGACCAATGTGAGGATGCCAAATGTCTCAATAGTGGGAACTGATAACTATGTATAGATGGCACGTGCTTATGCTAAGTGTCATATCCTTGAGGGTTGGATAGATATAAAGATTGAGCTTGTTAAAAGATATGATGGTGCATGGGTGATCCTGTAAAGGAGATCCAATAAAGTGAATAGACTCAAATACTACAAAGTGATTGATGTTTATCGACACAATGATAAGTTAAAGATCGAGTAGGTTTGAGAAGATCTACAAACTAAAAGTGATCCAAAGATGTAGGAAGCAGTAAAATGAGGTTAAAGTGTTAAATTTTAATGAACAAGTCAAGGTAAAGGTCGTGTATCTTCAAAGATCAAATGACACATAAAATTTAGGATCTGGAGATCAAATGGATGTATTTTAAAGTTGAGCCAATTAAATAGAGACCATCAGATCCTGGTGTCAAAGGTAAGATCAATGATCAACAATTAAAGTCATGTCCAAACAAATGGTTAGTTGGAAGAACATGCAAGAAGTTGCATATAAGTTTTATATCTCAACATAGATAATTATATTGATCGATCCAATCGATTAAATCTACATTAAAGAGATTATTTATAAAAACTTGAGTCTAATAAATTCTATAGATAGTAAAGAGATCTGTAATTATGACATGATACATGGAATCGAGATGTGGGAACTAATAGCTCAAGTCATAATGAACTAGAGTCCAAAATTGGTGTGATGTGTTATAGTCCAAGTGTGAACACATAAGAGATATGAAACCCTAGATCATTTGTTTATATATATGATATCAAGGATAAACGAAATGATACTATAGTTATTTGAATTATGTCAAATAAAAAATATATAGACATAGAACTAGAGACTATAGAAAGAGAAAGATGAAGTGTGTCAAATAGATACTGTTGATGACTTAAAATTGCACTTGATCTTAACCAATCAACAATGGGAAGTTTCAAGCTATGGGACAATGCGGCTTGAAACAACCTCCATATTTTAGAGAAGCTGGTCTCTTCTTTGTATTGGGTTGCTAGGGAAAAGGGATAGGAGATTAAACAGAAATGCAAAATGCAGGAATTGAAACCTAACTATGGTGATGCACCTGAGTGTAATCCTAATCCTAACCTGAGCACAGTGAGACTATTATAAGATTCAGTTACATTTAAGAGCAGACAAGTGCATGATCAATGTAAAAGGTTGAAATAACAAAAACAAAGGCTCACAATAGGGAGTTCTTTCGCTGAGACACAGAGAATGTCAACAAAGGCATAGTGTTTAATCTTCTTAATAGAATTTTCCAATCACATAAGAGGTGCAAAAGTCACGTACAGTTATGTAAACCTTCCAATCCAAGAAAATGAGACAAAAGCAAATGACATTCTTAATCATAACTATAGAAAAATTTATAGTATAAACTACTTTGCAAATGACATAGACAACACCAACCAAGGCATGGAGCTCAAATTTCCTTAAATCATTCAGCGACATAATGGGCACATAAACATGCACGGTTATATCAACTTTACAACTCAAGAAAATATAGACAAGAGCAAATGATGTTACTGGTCAAAATTCTAGAAAGTCTAAAACTACAAAATCCCCTCTCTTTAGATTTTACAATCCTTCTTATATAGCCTTAGGTGTCTCCTTCGATCACTCCCCTTCCTGCACAATTTCACTCCATCCTTTGCTCGTATGGGATAAAATAGACGGTGCCTTCAATGCCTTGGACATATCCTGGTCTTATCAAGAATGGCCATGACTTTAGCATGGCGATCCATGTCTAGTACCTCTCTTTGCACCTGAACTTCCTCATTCCATCACCTGTTTGGCTGATCAACTGTCTATTCTACCTCTATTTATAGGAGACAAACAAACAACGTATATAATGCTTACAAGCCCCAAAAATCTACTCGATGCACTGTTCTATTTACCAGGAATAACTTCAGCCTAGTTTCCCTCCATCTTTGTTGTAGCAGATAGATGGACATGAGGACACTTAATCAATCTATGAAATTTCTCTTTTGTCTAGAAGGTACCAGAGAATGACACTTGGTTACTTATGCTTTTCTCTATATATTCTACCTAGGGATGCTCTGCCTTTGACACCTGTCACAGTCCACTTCTTTGACACTTTGCAGTTTTATCAAAACAAAACTCACTGCGTTCCTTGCTCGAGCAACTTTTAGGAAGGGATGGATGCACGTGGCAGTCTTCACTTATTGACACTCAAAGCTTCCATAGTCCTTTGAAATATCATTTGGGACCTGCCACAATCTTTATTCAGAAATTAGGCTGGAAGATGGTTTCTTAGGGGTCGACACATGGCAACCTCCATTGCTCTTGGGAAGATACATGGCATCTTCTGCTTCTCATTTTGAGGGTATGTGGCGTCTTTCGTAGCCCTTTAGGGATGGAGTAGGAAGGGACTCAGAGAGTGACACTTGGTAGCCTCCGCTGCACTTCAGCACTTAATAAAAATGAAATGATGCTCTTATGTATTGAATGCAAGCATTGGACCCACGTCTCTTGAATGCCAACATGTGGTGACTTTCGTTGTTTCTTAAAAAAGGTAGTTCAGGGCCTCTACAACTGCCACCTAGCACTTTCTGCTCTCTCTGCTACTTAGCTTTTTGAAAGTCTTTTTCAAAAAGACAATGTGGGTCCCCCTATGAGATGCGGATGCTAGCACGTGGTGCATTCTGCTCAGCTACTACTAGGTACGTGGCACAATCCATGGTTCTTTGGAAAGTTACAAAAAGGGCCTCAGAGGATGTCAACTGGTTGGTTTCATGCTTTAAAAAGTGACACTTGGTAGCTTCCACTTGAATTCAAAACTTAGAAAAGAATGAGACAAAAGAAATAAAAGGGGAAAAGGACCCATGCAACTGGAGGGTGACATTTGGTAACATCCACTGGACTTCGACACTTAGGCAAAAATGAACCTGTCTTCTGCTCCAAAACTCTACTGCTCTGTCTAAGGTGTGCAGGAACCAAAATTGCAGTGCTCAAATCAAAAATAAATAAATTAAATATGATGTAGAGTAAGAAATTACTCTATAGTTAATGGTGACCTCCAGGACTTTTGAGCCTGCTCAAAAAGAACCCGACTCCCACTCTGTCAAAATTTCAAAATTATGGAAATTACAGCTTCAAAAGAGCTATTTGGTAGATAGACCACTCATGGTCAGATACCCCTTGCTTGCTCTACAATTTGATGAAAGCTAGATCCAGGTTAATGAGATCTTTGTGTGAAAAGATTTGTAAAATCTAAACTGTGGCTTTCAATTTGAATTCCAGCTGGGAAATAGGAACCAGAATAGCTTCGACCTCTGAGACTAAGGAGTCATCCTGCAAGCTCTGGAAAGCTATTTGATCTCTCTATTTTGCCAGTAGAAATGGTTCAATTTGATCAACCATCAGCACCATCTTTGCATTTGGAAATGGGGAAGGCAGGCCTAGTTGCACCAGATCTTCAATGTGGTGTCTCATCTCATCAATGCCTTCTTTCACGACATCGAGACAACTTTTGCAACTGTTGGCCGTGGCATTGCGACTGAGCTCCTCATTGACCCATTTTATAGTGACCATTCTATTTAAGATTCCTGCTACTACCAATGTCGCATCCATCATGTTGTAGAGCTTTTGTAGCAATGAATGGGAGTTTGTGACTCTTTTGGAGATCGTGGCTAGAGTGTTCTGTACTAAATTTTCCACCCTTTCGCAAAGTTGTTGTGCATTGAGAAGGAAGGTGAAAAATGGCCTGAGCTAGACAATCTCTGAAGAGATTCTCTCTCACATTGACTCATAGAGCTCCTTCACCAGTTGCACCACTCTGACACCTCTTGTCCTATTAGCTAGCTCGATTTCTAGTTGTGCCATTCTCTATTGCTCTATTTGGAACTGGGCTTGAAAAGCCATAACCTTGTTCTACTCCTTCAACAACCTTTACTATGATTGGGTAACCTACAGTTGGAGTCCTTCGACTCTTCCCTACAATGTTGCATTTTCCCACCTTAGGGATGTTGCTGCATCTTTTGCAAGTGTGAGCTCTACCTTTAATGAATCATTTTGGGCTTGGACTACCCTTTTGATTTTGGAGGGAAACAATATCTTGCAACTATTTCTGTAGACTAGCTATTTCATTGTCTCTCCTATTTATTTCTTCGGCCAAACTGTTATAGTTTACCTTTTCTTGGGCCAAATTAGCCTCCATCTTCTGCAATCTTCTTGACTTCTTCAAATAATCTTCTGTGACCATAGAAGTGGATTCGGTCAGTAGCTCGACTCTGTCTTGGGGCCTGAACAGGGACATGTCAATGGCCACTACATTCATCATGTAGTCTTCTGGCTGCATTTGCTTGCTCAGCTTGGCAATGTTGGGTGACAAATGGGTCACCATCAACTGCTATTAGATAGGGTCAAATTGTGACCTCAAATGTGGGACCGCCAATGCTTTATTCTCTTTAATCCTCTTCTTCTCCAACCGAGCTTCTCTTGCCTTCCTAACAGCATCGGCCTACGTCTGAAAGGTGGAAGGGGATGCAATATGCCCCCTGCAAAAGGATACCCTTGTGGCAGGCCATATTGGAGAGCCATTGGCTAGGTAGGGGTGAGATGCAAGGGCATCTTTTTGGGAATAGAGGGAGAGAAATGGGGTAATGTTAGGGCCTGAGGCACAGATGATGGGGTGGCTTGTGAAATGGGAATGGTAGCAGTGGTAGGAGGTGTCATCTGATTGGGTGGAGGCATCATGCTTATAGGGTGAGGAATAGATTGAGAGGGAGGAGGGGGAGTAATACTTACCTAAGGGGAAGTTGTAGTGCTCTACACTGGGCACTGTGAAGGCTCTTCTTCTTCCTCTAGATCCAATTAGAACTACACCCTTCTTCTTTTCTTGGGTGTCTCTGCCTCTGGCTGCGTTTGTCTTCCTTCTACCTCTACTATTGCCAATGGTGCATGTGGGGAACTAGGGACTTAAATTACTCCTAATGATGGGGAGTCCCTTGGTGGTGAAGGCACCACACTTTTTTGTTGTTCTACGGTGGCCACAGCTTGCTTTGAAGTCTGTGATGGCTGGCTTGGTCCCGCCCCAGCTTCTTGCTCTACCCCAAGTGTTGGCACTTGGCTTGTTTCTAGGCTAGATGCAGGGGATGGATGCCAATCATCCCAGATTTCTTCCCACCTTTCATCTAAATTTATGCCCTCGAAAGCATGGGTGGTTTGGGAAATTTCTTGCTTATATTTTCAATAGGCCTCAATTTTCTCTACATCCCAACCTTTGTTCCTCAACATCCTTCTCAAACCAAAGGTCATCCTGACCTTGGGATCATAATCCCTCTATTTGTCATAGAAGGTTTCCCATGGTCTATTCTGAGGCATGGACAAATCTATTAGTTCAACATAGAGACCAAGGGCATCTTCTACAGGGTTTTTCCTAGTCTCCCAAAAAGGGCAGCCTTCATGCGTGATCTTGGCTTCAATTCTATTTGTCCTCACTACGGAGGCTATGTAATCAGCTGGGTCATAAACCCACTTATCCTCAACCAATAGGAATCCCAAGAAGGCCAATTTCCTCAGAAGCATAGTTTTAGCTTCTCTGGCTTTCAAGCTTACGTTGCTTGCCATCCACGGGAGATTGTACATTTTCCTTTTCTTCTTCCTGGAACCATATTCATTATCAACCATTAACACCTGCCTGAGGATTTTTAGGAATGCTAATTGAAGAGTTAAAACCTTTGGTAGCAACACTGGCTCTCCACAAAATCTATGGACCCTTATGGTCGTGTGATGGGCCCCGAAATAAAAATCACATGGGATTGGGCAACTAACCAAGAGGTTCGTAACACTTGGGAATAACCTATTTATGACAGGCTCAGCACTGAGGCAATGAAGAATAGGGGTAACGAATAGTTCCCAAAAGTCATACGTGTCACTGGTTTTTGATAAAACATGTGTGCATGTAGACACATGAATGGTCTTTTGAGGGTCAAAAGCTGGGTCATATAGGTTCAGATTCATAAATTGGGTGAAAAGGTCAGGATTTTGGTGCAGTATTAGATGAAATAGAAAGGAGGAATACCTGAATATCCCTTTTGCCCTAAATTGGGTTAGCTGCTCCACCATTGAGAAGGCGATGTGCTCAGAGAAGTCAAGATGGTACTCCTATGTCTTGTCAACTATTTTTAGCCTAAAGAGGATGGCAATTTGCTCTGCATATATCGCCGTGTCATCCTTCATGCCGAAGATGAGAGCCATCATCGACAGTGCATCTTGACTGGTAGGTGTGAACTGAGTTTTTGATGCTAGGAGCGTGGGTACCATTATATCACCATCAGCCATTTATAACTCAGACCTCAAAAATTTGGTCTGAGTGTTGACATTCACTCACGTCCTTTGCATCTTATCAATGGTGGGGAAGGTGGTGGTACCATCGTATTGCAAGGCAAGCATGTCCCTAATAGCTTATGGGGTGACTTGCAGCATGAAGGGGCCTTATTGGATGGTGTAAGATTGTGGATGGAGCAAGTCCATGCATAATTCGATTATATCAGGGCATGGATGCACAACTGGGACAACGAATTGGGCCAGTTGTGAGGTCCATATCCTCATTTCAAATGTTTCATACTACCTTGCCCTGGCTCTTTGCAGACACCTTTGGTGTGCCCCTTCTTTGAGGTTCTTATTACTGGCTCTTTGCAGGGTTGGGTCCATGATTTCATCTGCATAGTCCTTTAACTTTGATGGGTCACTAGTTTGACCAACTCTCAGGGATTTTGTTCTCAGGTAGCTTCTCAGTGGTTGTGAAGGAGCTGCAGCATATGATTTACTCACCAATAACCTATCGAGATATCTAGGTGTCCCTGTTCCTTGTTGTGAAGCTAATGTTCTTGCCATCTCTGTATCTCTTGTATAATAACTTGGTATGAACCTTGCGCAAGATTAAAAACACACTTGATGAAACAAATTTCACTAGGTGCTATCAATCGCAATGAGCAGGATATTTTTGTAGGAATGCTTGAGAGTTTGTAAACTTTAAAATTTGCTAAGGGATATTTATGGGCCTATCAAGTCCCAAATAACATTAATTTTGGGTGACCATTAGCAAATCCTACTCAATCTTCGAGAAACAACGAGGTGGACACATTATGCGACACAAGGTACCTTAGAGATCTTGAAAGATTTAGGGAAGCATTTAATGCGGCAAAATTTAAAGAATTAAAAAATTTCTAAGACGTCGACTCTGAGTTTAAAATGCTTATTTTTAAAATAAAATTGGGAAAGTAAAAGCAAAACAATGCAAGAATGGGAAACTACCTAACTACATTAATTGATCATTTTATTTCCCTCTGGGATCAAAAATGAACTTTCCAATGTCTTCTTTATGACAAGCCAACTTATGTTGCCATACCAGTGATTGCAATGGATATATCATTGATGAAATGTCCTCTGTACTAGCCACACAGATTTGCCTACAGTCGAACGAGTCTGAGTAAAACATGTGTTCGACACCCACAAATTCTTCTTGTCCTTGAATGCCCATCGAATATTGGTTCTTCATGTTGTCGTGTGTCATCAAGAAATCGTTGGATGTTGGTTCTTCCTTGTGATATCTATTATCTTCTGGCTTATCTCCTTCAGATTCCAACTTTATTTCATCATCATGCTCCTTGATGACTTCCTCCTCATGAAAGGATAAATCCAAAAGCTGGCATCCCTTCTGCACACTTAGTTGAGTCTTAAAGATATCTTCTCCATATTCGGCCAGTTCATAGCCTTCTTGCAGGATAGTGTCATCTGTCTCAATGACTTGGTCGAGGGAGTATCCATGTTCCTCCATATCTTCTTGCAAAGTGAGGAAAAAGTTAGAAATGATCTCCTCCTCATATGAAGTTAAGGAAAAAGCTTATGGCTTATCCTCTTGTTCATCAAAGGGGGTACCTATGTTGATTTTTTCCTCATCTGTACTTATGGAATCCTCTTGACTAGCCATGAATTGAGCGTACTCCTCTGCATACTTATTCACTTCCTCTAAAACATATTCTTCTCTAAAAAGGGATGAAGAAGAAGGTTGTGATGGAGAACAAGAAGCCTCTTGAGG
This sequence comes from Torreya grandis, assembly GCA_037957365.1. NCBI lineage: Eukaryota > Viridiplantae > Streptophyta > Pinopsida > Cupressales > Taxaceae > Torreya > Torreya grandis. The sequence continues at coordinate 1,925,484 of JARHVA010000673.1, read as the reverse complement.
AAGGGTGAAAGGGACTTGAGGAGATAGTGAGAGTTCGGGGTCCTCTTCCCTTGCTGCTATCATAGACTCTTCATTATTGGGGAAGTGATCTTGACAAGTTTAACCTTGCTCATGAACAGGGGTGGCGTATGAATGATTTGGAATTTGTGGTGGTAAATATGGAGTTTGGTAGACTTGGTAAGGCTGGTTCTCATGAAGGCTTAGCCTCTCATCTAGAAATACAATCAATCCACACACATCCAACATCTCATATGTAAGCTCTTGCCAATTTACCCTTTCAATGGGATCCCACTCACTTTTAATCAGATCTATTGCATCCCTGAATTGATGGATGACATGACAAGGAATCTCTTGGCCATATCCCCTTCTGCTATCAAGCTCTAACACATATTTTTAAAATCCCAACAATGCTTTTTTGAAGTTGAAAATAAGGTCAGGTTGAGCATGAGATGTGACATATTGGGGAGACTGGTCATAAGATTGGTATAGCTCATAACCATCTGCATCCTTGTTACTTGACATGGTTCCAGGAGAAGTTTGTTCTTGATTAAATATATAAGGAGAATAAGACTCATAGCTATGAGTAACATAGTTATACATACCAAAATGGATTTATTGATGATACCAGGACCGCTTGAATGGTTGATTTGACTCAGAGTCATTGTTGGTGTTTTTGAAAAACCTCCAAAGGCTAATTGGCTGAAGAACCACCAAAATTCTTCAACTCCTTAAAAGATTGGTCCCACTTGGCGTGCCAGAAACTATTGATGACTTAAAATTGTGCTTGATCTTAACCAACCAACAATGGGATGTTTCAAGCTATGGGACAATGCGGCTTGAAACAACCTCCAGATTTTAGAGAAGCTAGTCTCTTCTTTGTATTGGGTTTCTGGGGAAAAGGGATAGGAGATTAAACATAAATGCAAAATGCAGGAATTGAAACCTAACTATGGAGATGCACCTGAGTGTAATCCTAATCCTAACCTGAACACAGTGAGACTATTATAAGATTCAATTACATTTAAGAGCAGACAAGTGCATGATCAATGTAAAAGGTTGAAATAACAAAAACAGAGGCTCACAATAGGGAGCTCTTTCACTGATACACAGAGAATGTCAATAAAGGCATAGTGTTCAATCTTCTTAATTGAATTTTCCAATCACATAAGAGGTGCAGAAGTCACGTACAATTATGTAAACCTTCCAATTCAAGAAAATGAGACAAAAGAAAATGACATTCTTAATCACAACTACAAAAAAATTTACAGTATAGACTACTTTGAAAATGACACAGACAACACCAACCAAGGCATGGAGCTCAAATTTTCTCAATTCATTCAGCCACATAAAGGGTACAGAAACATGCACGGTTATATCAACTTTACAACTCAAGAAAATATAGACAAGAGCAAATGATGTTACTGGTCAAAATTCTAAAAAGTCTAAAACTACAAAATCCCCTCTCTTTATATTTTACAATCCTTCTTATATAGCCTTAGGTGTCTCCTTTGATCACTCCCCTTCTCGCATAATTCCACTCCATCCTTCACTCACAGGGGACAAAACAGATGGCGCCTTCAATGCCTTGGACATATCCCAGTCTTATCAAGAATGGCCATGACTGTGGCATGGCGATCCATGTCTAGTACCTCTCTTTGCGCATGAAATTCCTCATTCCATCACATGTTTGGCCACTCAAATATCTATTCTACCTCTATTTATAATAGAAAAACAAATGGTGTATTCAATGCTTGCAAGCCCCAAAAATCTACCTGGTGCACTGTTCTATCTACTAGGAATAACTTTCACTTAGTTTCCCTCCATCTTTGTTGTAGCAGATAGATGGACATGAGGACACTTCATCAATCTATGAAAATTCTTTTTTGTCTAGAAGGCACTAGAGAATGACACTTGGTTGCTTCCACTTTTCTCTATATATTTTTCCTAGGGACGCTCTGCATTTGACACCTGTCACAGTCTGCTTCCTTAACACTTTACAATTTTATCAAAACAAAACTCACTACATTCCTTGCTTGAGCAAATTTTAGGAAGGGATGGATGCGCACGGCAGTCTTCACTTGTTGACACTCGGCGCTTCCATAGTCATTTGAAATATCATCTGGGACCCGCCACAATCTTTATTCGGCAATTAGGCTTGAATATGGTTTCTTGGGGGTCAACACGTGACGACTTCCACTGCTCCTGGGAAGATACGTGGCATCTTTTGCTTCTCCTTCTGAGGGTATGTGGCATCTTCCACAGCCCTTTAGGGATGGAGTAGGAACGGACTCAGAGAGTGACACTTGGCAATCTCTACTACACTTTATCACTTAAGAAAAATGAAATGACCCCTTATGCATTGAATGCAAGCATTAGAACCATGTCTCCCGAATGTTGACATGTGGTGACTTTTGTTGTTTCTTCAAAAAGGTAGTTCAGGGCCTCTGCAACTGCCACCTGGCACTTTTTGCTCTCTCTGCTGCTTAGCTTGTTGAAAGTCTTTATCAAAAAGAAAACGTGGGTCCGCCTATGAGATGCGAATGCTGGCATGTGGTGCGTTCTACTCAGCTGCTACTAGGTACATGGCACGATCCTCAGTTCTTTGGAAAGTTACAAAAAGGGCCTCAAAGGATGCCAGCTGGTCAGTTTCATGCTTCAAAAAGTGACACTTGGTAGCTTCTGCTTGAATTCAAAACTTAAAAAAGAATGAGATGAAGGAAATAAAAGGGGAAAAGGACCTATGTGATTAGAGGGCGACATTTGGTAGCATCCACTACACTTTGACACTTAGGCAAAAATGAACCTGTCTTCTGCTCCAAAACTCTGCTACTCCATCTAAGGTGCGCATGAATCAAAATTTTAGTGCTCGAATAATAAATAAATAAATTAAATATGACTTAGAGCAAGAAATTAATCTATAGATACATATCCAGACACAAAGACAGAGGGGTAGAGAGGAAGAAAGGCACATAAATAGAGTGTGCATAAAATGAGCAATTATAGATTATACCTATAACAAAGAATAGAGATCTAGATTCATGTATGAATCTAAATTGTAAATTAGAGTTGTAGCTCCATAGAAAATTTTAACAGGTTGGTGCCATTAGATAAGCTAAGTGGGTGCTTAGATTAGGGAGTGTGTGCTTCTCAAGGGATTGGTGTCTCCTTAGGATTGGTGTCCTTAAACATTGTAACCAGTGAGTTTTTCCAGTGAGGCTTTGAACTATGAGGCTAGATTAGAATAATAGATTCCAACAACTATTCTCACCATGGTTTTTCCCTTTGGGTTTTCCATGTATAAATCTGGTGTCATGAGTATTTATGTGTATGATATTTTCATATTTATTTAATCTGCATATATATTTTAATCTACATTGAAAGTATTTAAATAACTAGTTTTTATTGATATAATGATTCACCCCCCTCTCAGTATTTAGTTGTGTTCCAATAGGGACATCTATGCACTGGGCTAGGTACTTGTAGATTCCTCTTCTTCTGATCACCTTTGTTGGCTTGACCTTGATTTCATTCTCTAGGATCTTGGTGATCAAGTTGGCTTATTTTTTCATGATCTCTCCTTCCATGATGTATTTGTAGATGCTAGAGTGTGCCACATACACCATAATTTTGCTATCCATGACAAGGTGCCTAAATTTTTTAGGCCCTTGACTATGGAAAAAGCCTATCTTTCTATGAAATTGTATTTAACTTTATACCTGTGTAATGTTCTTGAGTAGAACATGATTGGATGCTCATTTATTCCTTCTTCTTCCTGTTGAGTTAACACATCTGCTAGACTGTGTTCAATCCCATAGATGTATTTAATGAAGTATTTGTAAAAGTTGGGGTTAATTAATATAGGTGTAATAGATATTGCATCCTTGATTTCATCAAATACTACTCTTCCTTTAGGAGTCCACTTGAAGGCCTGGTATTTATTTAGTAGCAAGGTGATTAGTCTTACCAATCCTACAAAGTTAGATATAAACCTGTTGTGCAATTAATCTTTCCAAGGAAAGATTGCACTCCCTTCTTATTTACCGACAAGGCTAAGTATCTCATAGAATTTATTCTCTCTAGATCAATGGTGATCCCTTCTTTGAATACTACATATCCAAGTAGCTTAACTTGCAGGACCTCAAAGACACATTTATTGGGGTTGAAAGACACCCCAAATTCTTAACATTTTTGAAAAACTTTCTCTAGTTGGTTGAAGTGGTCCTTTTTCTTAGAAAACACAGTGAGGTCATCTAAGTAGATGAGGATGATATTATTGATTATCCCTTTGAAAGCTACATCCATTTCCTACTGGAATGTCACCTTAACATTAGAGAGGCCAAAAGGCATCTTTGCATGTACAAAGGTTCCCCACTTCATGGTGAAGGTGGTCTTGTGCTAGTCCTCTTCATTCACCTATACCTAATTGTACCTAGAGAATCCATCTAATAGATAAAACATCTCCACACCCGCTATTGCCTAAATGATTTTATCTATAAAGGGAAGGGGGTAATGGTCCTTTCAAGATGCCTTATTCAGGTCCCAAAAATTCATACATAGTTGGATCTCTCTGATCTTCTCTTTCATGGGAACTAGATTAGACACCCAAGTCAAATGCTTAATCAGGTATATAATCTTAGAGTCAATTAGTTTCTTGAGCTCTTGGGACATCGAGGATTTTATCTTTGGGTTTACCAGTCTTTACTTCTATCGAACTGGTTTGGCTCCTTCTACCAAATCAATAGTGTGCTGAATGACCTCATGATCATATCCCTTCAAGTCATCATAAGTACATGCAATGACTCTTTTATATTTGTCATAGATAGAAACCAACCACTCTTTATCTCTTTGGGGGACTTATTTTCCAACCTTAAGCTTCCTTCCACCTCTAACATAGAGCTCTAAGTACTAACCCTTATTTACGACAAACTTTTGATTGTCATTTCTTGCATCATTAGAGTTAAAAAGATTATCCAAGGTGATGAGGCCCTTTAGAAACTTGTTGGTATTTAATTGCATGATTTGGTCCCCATAAGCCTCTTTAATTTTTAGTTTTAGTTGCTTTATGATTTCACATGATTGATAGAGAAACATGGAAATTTGAGCATCATTTTCAAACACCTACTAGTTTTGGTCATTATTCAGGATAGTGGGCCTAATTATTACTTATACTACTTGTTCATTGGTAAACAAGTCTGTTACTAGGTCAAATTGGGAACCAATCATTTCCATTCTATCAGCTTCCACATTCATGGTCCTTGGGATGATCTGAATGTTGAAGGCTTCAAAGGCTTCAATCAAATACCATAAATGATGGCACTAATATCTCATGCACATGTTATTTATGACCGCTACCCCCTTACCTATGGTAGGATCTCATGTGCACATTCTAGTGAGGTTGGATGATGTAATCAAGCCCAACCTATAAAATTGGAAAGATTGGGTGATTTAATCACTAAAAATATATAAAAATTAAACTAATTATTTTAGTAGATTAGCTCAATACAGTCCATAAAAGTCTAACCTTGTAGGTTATCATAGTCCATAGAAGTATTTAAAATCTAAAGCTGATTTGATTTTACAAAATTTAAGTGTTCTTTGCATAACATATGTGTAATGAATCATTACACTAAAACCTCAAGGAATTAGTGAAATCCACACATTAGGATCATAACATCCCACCACACTTTTGAATCCTAAACTCTGGGTTGTATTTATTCCCATACAATTAGATACCTATATGCATGAGCCTCAAATGAACACTACAATATTGATGTAGCCACCTGTTCTATGACTTAACAAGTGGTATCAAATCTTTGATTTGGGTAATTTGTGTGGGGTAAAACCCTAGTTTTGTATAATCATTAATATATTATAATCAGTTGCAAAATTTTGTGTAATTTTTTTATTATAGTTGAATAATATTTTAAAGAAGTTACAGTAAAAAAATCAAGGTTTTATGATCAGTTTTGAGGGATTTATTATTATTTTAAGGCTTGTAATAAATTCATTATATTTGCCACAAAATAATGATTTTTTTTTGAAATTTTTACTGATATTGTATTAGTATACAAGAGAGTTACAGTCAAAATTTTAGATTGTTTTGAAATGTTTTGAGTGATTTATGGTGATTTTTTGATTTTCATAAATTTACTCTACATACCGAAATATTTGGATTTTTTCCCAAAATTTTCACTAAAGTTGCAATATCATAGTTGGAAGCTACAATAGAAATTTGAGACTATTTGGATCAGTTTCACATGATTTATTAAAATTTTAGGGTTTTCTCCTTAACTCTAGTTTTTTTTAAAAGCATGGGTAAAATGAATTATAAACAGTAGGAACAATTGATGGAGAGTTTTAAAAAAATGCAAAATATTTTGGAGAATTATTCTATGGAAAAAATAGGCATGTGGGGAAAGAAGAGACTAATGATTACAATCAAGAAGAGAGTGCAGATGAAGAAGAAGAAGATGAAAAAGAGGATGAACATAATGATGATGAGGAGGGAGTTACAAGGGATTCAGGAAGAGAGGTTGAGGATCATGATATGGAAAAAGAGGAAGAAAATAATTTTTATGATGGAAATGAGGAAGATCATATAGGTGATTATGAATAAGAAGAAGAAAAGCATAATAATGATGATGAAGAGGTTAGAGAGGGTGAAAAAGGAGAAGTAGAAGATCTTGAAAAGGAGGAAGAAGGAATGGATGATAAGGGTTCAAATAATTTGGCTCTAAATAAATAAGATTAATTTCTTTTAGCATCATGGATGCACTCAAAAGAATAAGGTTATTGTATCCATAAAATCTAATAGCAAGTATAACTGCATTAATATGGATGTGGCCCACCATCTACAGGTTAAAAGTAAAGAATATCAAAGATGCTCAAGTAGATGGTAAGGATATTCTAGTTTTTGAATATTTTAAACTCACTATGTAAAAATATGTTTTGCATTTAGATTTTTATGCTTTGGATATGAATGACATGGATATGGTTCTTGGATATACACGGTTAAAAACTTTAGGAACAATCAATATTAATGTTCAGAAGAAGTTCATAAAATTTTGGTATAGAAAAAAGGTAACTTTACATGATATAGTAGTTGAAAAGGCACAAATAACAACCAAGGTAGAGCATGAAGATGAGATTGAAACATGTGATGAAGAGCATAAGGAATATTCAGATGATGACATAGATGAAGAACTAATACAAGTATAAAAGAACACTTCATCTACTCAAGAGATAAAGGAACCACCAAAGGAAAAAGTGGAAGAGGTAGAAGAAAAGGTGGATAAAGTCAAAGTATCATAAAAATTTGAGGTATATAGATACCCACATCATCATGTCAGGAAACAATCATGGAGTCATATGGTGGAGTGTCATCATAAAAATCACTTTGGCTATACAAGAAATCAGAGTACCAATCACTATGGCTATGCATGGAAGCCAAATAATAACTACTATGGTTAGGTATGGAATCAGAGTAGTGTAATGGATTATAGAACATGGAATTAGTGGGGAAATCACTATGACTATGCATGGAAGAATTACTATTATGGTCATAAATGGAATCAAAGTAGTAGAATAGAATATGGCACATAGTTTCAAAGGATGAATAATTATGCATGGAAACCAAGGCAATACAATTATGATCATGAATGGAATCAGAGTATCATAATGGAATTTATAAACAAGGTTAGAGAACTATCACCTACCAAGACCACATATGCATGGTTAGATGATCGATATTGGAGACATGTCTGTAATGATTTGAAACACACTCATTATTTAGTTTCTTCTTATGTTTTAGGGACAAAACATGTCAAAGAGGGAAGGAATACTATGTACTTAGGGATATGATATATTAATATATATGAGTTGATGGAGATGTTGACATGTGGCACCCATCTCCCTTAGTTAGTTATATGGGTCCAATATATTAGGATAAATGAGTAACTTATGAAATTAGTACATTGGATAATAGTTGACCTATATTGGGATTAAGAGGTTACCCATCCATTATTAGTTATATAGAGGTCTATATAGAGGAACTGAATATGATTGTAAATGAATGAAGTGTGGAGTCTTCTATTCAATATAAGGATATTGGAGGTTGTCCACTCGAAGTGACATTGTGAAGTTATTCTTTCTTAATGGAGTATTGTATGGTGTTGCCTTGACTTAAGGGTAATTATTCTATTTTTATATATATTGATTATTTGGGCATCTTGGCCCATCAATATCTACTATGTTGTGTTGATATACATTATATTCTTAATATTTATAATTATTATAAGTGTGGATCATAACAAGTGGTATCAAATCCTCCACCCAGATTCAAGTCACAGAGTAGGTGGATACATTGACCTTACAATGTTTGTCTAGGGATTGTATATGTGAGGATCCTAGTGTACGGGTGCAAATCCAACCTAGATTTTGGGCTTCAAAAGCATGGTGGGATTTTATGATCATAATGGGTGGATTTCACTAATGCCTTGAGGTTTTGGTGTAATGGTTAGTTACATTCTTGTGAAAGTTTGTTGAAAAATGTACAAACCAAGATCAACACAACACAATAGATATTGATGGGCCAAGATTCCCAAATATTCAATATACCACTCAATATATACCACTTTGTTCAAATGTTATTATGATTTTTATATTGAGCAGGTATATACATTACAAAGTTACACAATAGATATATGGTATATATTGGGTATATAAATTTTAGGCATTTCACTAATTATACATATATATAATGAATATTATGATGGTTATCTGTATGTCTCTTCACTATCTAACTAACTAATGAATATTGGGTGTATATTATGGGGTAAATTTGTTAGTTATATCATACCAAACAAACAAAGTTTGTTATATGGGTCCAAAATATACCACATATCTATTTGTAACTTTGTATATATACCCAATATATAATGCCTATATATATTCCCCAATATATATAGTATAATTAGTGAGATGCTTATTACATACCTAATATATACCAATCCAATATTCATTAGTTTATTAGAAATATATATATATATAACCACTAAATATATACCACTCAATATATAACATTTATACTCAATATATATTTCACTAATGTATATACCTCTCAATATACACCTAATATATATATATATATATATATATATATATGATTGAAATGCCCCATGTATATATATACACATCCCCCTTGAAGAGAAATATTGGATATATGTATAATTGGTGAAATGCATTTCAATATATACCCAATATATATACCAATATAACATATATATTGGTATATATGTTGTAAAGTTATATAAATGGTATATATTGGGTATATAATGAATATATATTGAATATTATGATGGTTATATATATACCACTAAATATTCATTTCCAATTAACTTTGTAACATATATGTTGGCCAACATGTATATATCTAGTAAAAAAATTGTATAAAAATTTGCAACCGATTGTAAACTATTAATGATTCCATAAAACTGAGGTTTTGCCCCACACAAATTACCCAAATCAAAGCTCTGATGCCACTTGTTATGATCCACACTTATAATAATTATAAATATGCATAATATAATGTATATCAACAAAACACAATATATATTAGTGGGCTAAGATACCCAAATACTCAATTTATGTAGAAATAGAATAATAATCTTATGGTAGAGCAACATCATACAAAATTACTTTAGGAAGGAATAAATCCATATTGTCTCTTAGAGGATACAAAATCCAATATCCTTCTACAAAATAGAAGACTCAACACTTAAGAGATTTCATCTCCCCTCGCATCCCCATGATATCACTTACTTAAAGTCATCAGGTTATATACACCATAATATCAACGTTGAGAATTATTATTATAGTTATAATAATTGGAAATTTGTAGAATATACCATATATCAAAGAAAAACAATAGATATTGGTGGGCCAAAATTCCTAAATACTCAATATATGTAGAAATAGAACAACACCTTTCTGGTAGGGCAACACCATCCAATACTCCTTTAGGAAGGAATAACTCCACAATGTCTCTTCAAGGGGACAACCTCCAACATCCTTCTACCAAATAGAAGACTCTACAATTGATTGATTCACATTGATATTCACCTCCTTTATATAGACATATAATAAAATAAAGGATGGGTAACCTCCTAATCTCAATGTAGGCCAACCATTACCCAATACACTAATTCCAAAAGTTACTCATTTATCCTAATAAATTGGACCCATATAACTAACTAAGGGGTATGTGTGCCAAAGGTCAACATCTCTATCAACACATATACATTAATATATTATATCCCTAGGTACATGGAATTCCTTCCCTCTTTGACATGTTTCATCCCCAAAACATAAGAAGAAACCAAATAATGACTTAGCTTGAAATCATTTCACACTTGTCTCTGGTCTCGATCATCTAACCATCCACATGTGATTTTGGTAGGTGATAGCTCTCCAATCTTATTTACAAATTCCACTGTGCTACTCCAATTCCATTCATGATCATAATTGTATATCCTTGGTTTCCATGCATAATTATTTCTCCTTTGATTCCATGTACCATATTCTATTGTGCTACTCTAATTCCATGCATGACCATGGTAGTTATTTTTCCATGCAAAGCCATAGTTATTTCCCTATTTATTCCATGTTCCATATGCCGCTACACTTCTATGATTCTATACCTAACCATAATAGTTATTCTTTGGATTTCATGATTAGTACTATGATTTCTTGTATATTTAAAGTGATTATTATTATGACACTCCCTCACATGACTCCATGATTGTTTCCTCTCATGATGATGTGGGTGTCGATATACCTCAATTTTTTTTGATACTTTGACCTTATCAACCTTGTCTTTTATCTCTTCCACCATTTCATTTAGTGGTTCCCTTATCTCTTGAGTAGATGAAGTGTGCTGCTCCACTTGTACTATTTTTTCATTTATATCTTCATCTGAATCTTTCTCATGTTCTTCTTCACTTTATTCAATGTCATCCTTATGCTCTACCTTGATTATTCTTTGTACCTTTCCAACTATGATATCCTCTAGAGGTTAGATATCCTCTAAAGTAACCTTACTTTTCTTAAACCAAAACTTCATGAACTTATTTTGTACATTAATATTGAACATTCCCAAAGTCTCTAACCTCGGATAGCTAAGAACCATATCCACACCATGCATATCCAAAGCATAAAAATCTGAATGCAAAACATATTTATCTATTGTGAAGTTCAAATATTCAAAAACTAGAATATTCTTACCATCTGTCAGAACCTATTTAATATTCTTTGCTTGAACCTATATATGTTGGGCCACATCTATGTTGATGAATTTATACTTGCTGCTAGGGTTTATGGACACAATAACCTTCTTATTTTGAATGCATGCATGAAATTGAAAAATTGACTCTAATTTCATTGGAGCTAAATTATTTGAACCCTTAACATCCAATCATTATTTCTTCACTTTGATATCCTCTACCTCTCCTTCTACACCATCTATAGACTCATCATCATCATTATTATGCTCTATTTCTTCTTCTTCACAAGCACCTACATTTTCTTCCTCATTACCATCATCAAAATTATTTTCTTCCTCTTTTTCCACCTCATGATCCTCAACCTCTCCTCTTGAATCATTTATAGCTCTTTACTCATCATCATTATGTTCATCATCTTATTCATCTGCACTATCTTCTTGTTTATCATCATCGGTCTCTTCTTCCTCTTTTGTATTTTCTTTTTCATTTAATACCGCATCGATTTAGGAAAACTTGTTCCATTTTTTTCCTATGAAAACTTCCATCATTTTAGTCCCAATTCATTCCAGTAAAGTGTTGTATGTCCATAAATTAAATGTGAGAAATGAATTTTCCACCAAATTATTCTAACATTATACTCCTTTAAAAGGAGCCACCATTCTCTAGCATCAATATCATCCTCCATTGAAAATACTTGTAACTTCATGATCCACAAAAAAAAACTAGGGTTAAGGAAAAAACCTAAATTTTCAATAACTCATACAAAATTAATCCAAATAGTATAATATTTTTAATATATCTTCCATGTGTGATATTTCCACTTTAGTGAAAATTTTGTGAAAAAAATCCACAAATTTTGGCTTGTAGAGCGAATCTATGAAAAATAATACAATCACAATAACTACCACAAAATTTGTTAAAAAATTCTAAAGTTTTTACTATAGACCTCTTCTATACTTATACTCAATCAATAAAAATTTCACTTAAAAATTATTGAAATTTCAACATTTATGACAAATTCATTACAAACCCTAAAATATCAATAACTCCTTCAAAATTGATCATAAAACCTACTTTTTTTAATGTGAATTCCTTAAAATATTCTTCATATCTAGTAGAAACTTTGTACAAAAATTATTAATCGATTATAAGATATTAATGTTTCCATAAAACTAGGATTTCACCCCACCCAAATTACCCATATTGAATCTCTGATACCACTTGTTATGTTTCAAACTTATAATAATTGGAAATATGCATAATATAATTTATACAAACAAAACACAATAGATATTGGTGGGACAAGATGCCCAAATACTCAATATATGCATAAATAGAATAATACCCTTATGGTAAGACAACACCATACAATAGTCTTTTAGGACAGGATAACTCCACAATGTCTCTTCGAGGGGAAAACCTTCAATATACTTATACCAAATAGAAAACTCAACACTTGATTGATTCATAGTGATATTCACCTCCTTTATATAGACCTCTAATTAACTAATAAAGGAGGGGTAACTTCTTAATCCCAATGTAGGTCAACCAATACTTAATGTACTGATTACATAAGTTACTCATTTATTTTAATATATTAGACTCATATAACTAATTAAGGAGGATGTGTGATACATGTTGATATCTCCATCAACCCATATATATTTATATATCATATCCATAGGTACATAACATTATATCTTATGCCTACATTGGGATTAATGAAATGTGCTTTAGATTAGTGGTGGGATGTTATGATCATGATGTGCATATTTTATTAAAACCTCAAGGTTTTGGTATGATTATTCATTACAAGTGGTATTAGAGCTTTGATTTAGGCAAGTTTATATGTAGTTTTTTTAGATTTGGAATATGAGCACTAGAAGGTCAAAAAACATAACTTATGAGCAGAGAAGAATTAAATTTTTTTGTCACTGTAGTTTTGTTTGTGAGGTTTTTTTTACAAAGAAGAAAAAATACTAGTAATAATTTTTTTACCTTGTGTAAATTAGCAGTTGTTAGATTCATCTCTACGAGATGATCTCAATAATATATTCTACTGGTACACTTTTTGGGCTAGAATTTTTAACCCTTTTGCATATTAGTAGTCATTGTGTTCATCTTGGTAAGGTGATCACAATGGTATCATCTATTGATATACTTTTTTTAGAGTTACAACCCTCCTAGGGTTTGTACATAGTTTGGCGTAACGCTCATGAACATAGGAAAAGGAAAGAAATGCCCAAAACTCTTCACCAGGATGACATGGAGTCTAAACTTTAGATTCTACTATTTCAATAATAGTTTAACACCCTTAATCAAAGTTACATGGAATAGTGTAGAAAGATGATCTCCATAAGGTTCAAGGGGAATTCATGGGGATGTGAGGGGTGATAAATGACTTGTGGGATCAATTACAATAAATAACTAGGCAATTGGCCAACTTGGTAGCTCAACCTTTATAAAATAACTCTCTACCACTCCAGTTTGGGTCTCCTAATCTAAAAATTATAGTACCAATCTTGGCTTAAAGTTGATGTTTCCAAAATTGGACTTGCACAAGTTTGATGGTAAGTATCCACTCACATAGCTTACTCAAATTGAAAATTTATTTGATCTACATCAGACTCCCTATTTGCAAAAGCTACTCATGGCCTCTTTGTATTTAAAACTTGAGTAGTTCATTTGGTATCATTAGTTGTGTGCTCAAAATAAAAATAAGGGTGTTTGAGTTTCATGGGCAATATTTTTTGAAGAATTGTGATCCACTATCACAGTAATGTCTTTGAAAACTACTTCAACCAGCTAGCCAATCTGCACCAAATTAGGACTATAAAGGATCAAATATTACATAATGGTGGGTATATACATTACAAAGTTATAACCATCATAACATATATACCATTTAATATTTATTATGTGGTATACCACTTTGGAATGTATATACTCACCAATATTCATTATATTGGCTAACTTTGTTCATGATATACCACTTGTCATGATCTACACATGTAATATTTGAAATATGTAGAATATAATTTAGATTAATGCAACACAATATATATTTATGGGCTAAGATGCCCAAACATTCAATATATGTAGAAATAGAATAATTTCCTTAATGTAGGAAACCATACAATACTTCTTTAAGAAGGAATAACTCCACAATGTCTCTTCAAGAGGACAACCACTAATATCCTTCTACCAAATAAAAGACTCAACACTTGATTAAATATTATCCTCATACTCTACCTTGATTGTTTTTTGTTCATTTCTAATTATGATATCCTGTAAAGTGACCTTATTTTTCCTATACCAAAATTCACAAACTTCTTCAAAACATTAATATTGATTGTTCCTAAAGTTTATACCCATGGATATCCAAGAACCATGCCCACACTATTCATGTCCAAAGCATAAAATATGAATGCAAAACATATTTATCCACATTGAGCTTCAAATCTTCAATAACTAGAATATTCTTACCATCTACTTGAGCATCCTTAATATTTTTTGCTTAAACATGTAGAAGTTGGTCCACATTCATGTTTATGACATTATACTTACTACGAGGGTTTAGGAAACCTTCTTATTTAGAATGCATCCATGAAATTGAAAAATTGACTCGAATTTCTTTGGATCCAAATTATTTGAACCTTTATCATCCAATCCTTCTTCCTCCTCTTGAAGATCCTTTACCTCTCCTCTAACAGCCTCTATAACCTCTTCATCATCATCATCATGCTATATATCTTCTACATCATAATTACTTGGATGATCTTCCTCATTGCAATCATAAAAATTATTTTCTTCCTCTTTTCCACATCATGATCTTCAACCTCTCCTTTTGAATCCTTTCTAGCTCCCTCCTCATCATCATTATGTTCATCCTATTTTTCATCATCTTCTTCTTCATCTACACTCTTTTCTTAGTTATCATCATTAGTTTCTTATTTTTCCACAAGCCCATTTTTTTCCACAAAATACTTATCCAAAATATTTTGTATTTTTGTAAAATTATCCATCAATTGTTATAATTGTTTGTAATTAATTTGATCCATGATTTAGAAAAAAACTAGAGTTAAGGGGAAAACCCTAAAAATTCAATATATCATGTAAGAATAATTCAAATAGTCTAAATTTTTAATGTATCTTCCATGTATGATATTGCAAATTTAGTGAAATTTTGGAAAAAATTATAAATATTTTGTCTTGTAGAGAAAATTTATGAAAAATCACAAAATCTCCATAAATCACTAAAAATGTTTCAGAAAATTCTAAAATTTTGACCGTAACTCTCTTGTATACTAGTAAAGTATCAATAAAATTTTCATAGAAATATTCTTCATTTTTTGGAAAATAAGACAAATTTGTTACAAACCATAAAATAACAATAACTCCCTAAAAAATAATCATAAAACCTTGATTTGTTTACTCTAACTTCCTTAAAATATTATTTAGCTCTAGTGAAATAATTGTATAAAAATTTGCAACCTATTTCAAGATATTAACGATTCCATAAAACTAGGGTTTTCCACATACAAATAACCCAAAAGAGAACATTACACCAAAATCTCAAGGCATTAGTGAAATCCACACATCAGGATCATAACATCCCACTATAATTCTGAAACTTAGACTTTGGGTTGGATTTACACCTATACACTATGATCCCTCCATTTACGAGCCTTAGATGAACACTACAATGCTGATATAGCCACCCATTTCATGACTTAAACCTAGGTGGAGGATATGATACCAAATGTAATAAACCATTACACCAAAGCCTAGAGGTTTTGTTGAAATCCACATATCAGGATCATAACATCCCACCATGCTTTCAAAGCTAGTATATTTGATCCAAGTTGTAAAATAAATTAAATTAGTGTAATATATGTATAAATTTTAATGTACATATATATTAAAACTATTGTAAAAATTGATCATAAAAAAATCCAAGTGATGATGGAGTGACAGGTTCTTAAGATACTGAATAACCTCCCAGGATTTTTGGGGCTAACTAGTTACTATCGCAGGTTTGTTAATAATTATGGTAGCATTTTGGCCCCACTCACCTCTTGATTAAAGAAAGACTCCTAGTGGATTGATTAAGCTACCAAGGCATTTGAATAGTTAAAAATAGATATTTACACAACTTCAATTTTGTCTACTCCTAATTTTTCAAAAACTTTTATTTTGGGGTGTGACACATTAAGATATGTCATAGGAGATATACTCATGTAGCGAGGTAGATCATTGGCATTTTAAAGTCATCAAATGAAGGGGAAAAATAGGCTCAAACGAATCTATGAAAAAGAGACGATGGATATTCTGCATGCAGTCAAGTAATGGAGACCTTATCTTATGGGTCATCACTTTTAGGTAAAGATTGATCATGATAGCCTTAAATATTTTTAAGAAAAATGTTTGTCATATGAAAAATAATAAAAATGGGTGACTAAAATGTTAGGCTATTATTTTGAAATACTATATAAGAAAGGAAAAGAGAATGTGGTGGAAGATACACTATCCCAAAGGGATGAATCAATTGAGGCATTTTTATGTGCAATGACTATTTGGTAGGTAGATTGGCTAGAGGAAGCAAGATCAAAATGGAATAATGATAATGCTATCAATGATTTGATTCAAAATCTTCAGCAGGGTTCTGGGGGAGTTGAAAAATTTACATGGAAGGGGAATGCATTATGGTATAAAGATAGGTTATACCTTTGTAATTAATCTCTTCTCATACATAAAATCCTTCAAGAACTTCATGTATCTTCATTTAGAGGTCACTTGGGATTTTTGAAAACATTTCATAGAATCAAACAAGTTTTTTTTTGGGAAGGACTCAAGGGGGATGTCCAAAAACATGTGGTTGAATGTATGGTATGTCAATAGAACAAAGGTGAAACCATTAAGACCCTAGGTCTTTTGCATCCTTTATACATCCCCAACCAACATTGAGAGGAGGTTTCCATGTATTTCATTACTATATTACCATGGTTTTAGGGTAAAAATATTATCATGGTAGTTGTGGATCGACTTACCAAGTATGCTCATTTTTGTTCCTTATCATAACTATTTGTTATCAGTAAAATAACTCATTTTTTGCTCAATATAATTCAGAATTGCATGGTAGTCAAAGATCATTTTAAATAACTCAGATCCCATATTTATTATTAATTTTTGGACTAAATTATTTGCATGTTTGGGCACCTAGTTGGCTTATAACTCATCCTATAATCCTCAATCTGATGAAAAAATAGAGGTAGTCAACAAATATATAGAAAGGTATCATTATTATTTTATTTTTGATAGAGAGGATAAATGGGTTCATTGGCTACCACTTTTTGAATGGTGGTATAACACTTCTTTTCACACTTTTTCTAAGATGTCTCCCTTTGTGACATTGTATGGGTATCACCCCCTTATTCATCACTTCATCTTTGATAGTGCATTCTAAGGTTTGAGCTATTGAGGAACACATTCACCATCAATAGGAGGTACTAATCAATTTACAAGAGAATTTAGTAATGGTATAAAATAGAATGAAGCATCAAGTAGATCAACACCATAATGAGTGGCATTTTTACATAGGTGATTGAGACTTTATATGTTTGTATTCATATAAGCATATGCCTCTAAAGTAACAAAAAACCATTAACAAGATATCACCTAAGTATCATGGCCCTTATTAGATATTATATAAAAGTGATAGTGTGGTTTACAAGTTAAAATTACCCTCACTGACTCGTATAAATCTAATATTCCATGTATCTTACCTAAAGGAGGTAACTGGGCATAAAATTTCCACTCATACCAAGTTACCTAAATTGGATGAAGAAGGTCAAGTCATTCTAGAGCTTGAAGAGATCCTTCAAACACACACTAACTATGGACTAGATCCATTAATGAGTATTTGATCAAATGGAAGAACCTACATTCTGAAGATGCAACATGGGAGGATGAAGCATTCCTACAACAACATCCTAGTTTAATTCAACATTGAGGATAACATTGTTTTGAAGGGGAGGGGCAGGTTCAAGTTATGATTAGTAAAATATTATTACACTTATTAAAATTAGAAATATACATAATATAATGTATATCAACAAAACATGATAGATATTGGTGGACCAAGATACCTAGATACTCAATATATACACCATTATTCCTTGGACCAAATGTATGAGCTTCATAAATAATCAATATATACACCATTTTTACAACTATTGGATTTCATCTCCCATCGCATCCCCATGAATTCCCATTATTCCCCTTGAACCACATAGAGATTATCTTTTTGCACCACACAATGTAACTCTGATTGAAAGCACTGAATTACTGCTGAAATACTTGAATTTGAGGTTTCAAACTTTATGTCTTCTTAGTGAGGAGTTTTGGGTGTTTCTTGCCCTTTCCTATGTCCATGAGTGTTAGGCCTATTCATGTACAACCCTAGGAGGGTTTCAACCTCAAAAAAAAGTGTGTGAGTAGATGATACCAATGCAATCACCTCACCAAGATGAATCTAATGACTGTTAATGTGCATAAGGGTGAAATTTTTTGGCCTAAAAAAGTGTACCTATATAATATACCGTTGTGATCATTTCATAGAGACAAATCCAATGATTGTTAATTTGCATAAGGTAAAAAAAATTCTAGACCTTTTTTCACCACCGGTATTTTTTTCTTTCTTGTAAAAAAAACCTCACGAACAAAATTGTGATGATGAAAAATTAAATTTTCCCAAATCACAAGTTATGTTTTTTCGACCTTCGAGTGCTTAGACATCAGATAAAAAAAATTACACCATAGAAACTTGCCCAAATTGAATATTTGATACTACTTGTAATGAATCATTACACCAAAACCTCAAGGCATTGGTGAAATCTGCACATCAAGATCATAACATCCCACCATGCTTTTGAAATGAATTTCACTAATCCCAATGTAGGCATGGGATATAATGCTATGTACCTAATAATATGATATATTAATGTATATGGGTTGATGGAGATGCTGAAATGTGGCACACATCCCCCTTATTTAGTTACATAGGTCTAAATATTAGGATAAATGAGTAACTTGTAGAATTAGTGCATTGGGTAATGATTGGCCTACATTAGGATTAAGAGGTTACCCATCCTTTATTAGTTAATTATAGGTTGATATAAAGGAGGTGAATATCATTATGAATAAATCAAGTAAGTGTTGAGTCTTCTATTTGGTATAAGGATATTAGAGGTTGTCCCCTTGAGAGACATTGTACAGTTATTCCTTCCTAAAGGAGTATTGTATGGTGTTGCCCTGCCATAAGGGTATTATTATATTTATGCATATATTGAATATTTGGGCATCTTGGCCCACTAATATCTATTGTGTTTTGTTGATATACATTAGATTCTACATATTTATAATTATTACAAGTGTTAATCATAATTGGAAATATAAAGTTCATTACATAATAACCTTTATACTCTCTCTCTCTCTCTATATATATATATATCACTCAATATATATTTAGTGGTAAAACCCTTTAAACAAAGTGATATATATTGGTAACTTTATAATGAATATATATTGGACCCATATAACTAACTAAGGGGGATGTGTATAATTAATGAAATGCCTAATGTATATTAGAATTTGGTATATATTGGTATATACGTTGTAAAGTTACAAAAGTGGTATATATTGGGTATATAATGAATATATATTGAATATTATGATGGTTATATATATATATATATATATATATATATATATATATATATATACACACACACACCACTCAATATTAATTTCCAATTAACTTTGTCCCCATAATATTGAATGGTATATATATTGAAATATATAGCAATATATGTGGTTATTATGGTTATATCCAATAGGTCACTTCAAGGGGGATGTGTATATATATACATGGGGAATTTCACTAATTCATATATATATATATATATATATATATATATATATATGTATGGTATACATTGAGAGGTATATATTGGTATATACGCTATAGGCATTTCACTAATTTTTTATGATTGTTATGTAGTTAAATAATATAAATTGGTGGGTATATACATTAAAAATTTAATTGTAAATGAATGTATAAAGTTTGTTACTAAATATATGTGTTGAACTTCATTAAAAAAACCTCATGAACAAAACTACGGTGATGAAAAAATTCAATTCTTCCCAGATCACACATTATGTTTTTTCGACCTTTTAGTGCTTAGATGCCAGATCCGAAAAACATTGCACCAAAAAAACTTTCCCAAATCGAATATCTGATACCAAATGTAATGAAATCTTACACCAAAAATATTGAGGCATTAGTGAAATCTGCACATCAGGATCATAACATCCCACCACACTTCTAAAACCCATACTTGGGCTAGATTTAAACTTGTACACTAGGAACCTTGCATGTATGAGCCTTATATGAACATTGTAATGCCAATGTAGCCACCCACTTCATGACTTGAATCTGGGTGGAGGCTATGATACCAAATTTAATGAACCATTACACCAAAATTGTAAGGCATTAGTAAAATTTGTATATTAGGATCATAACATCCCACCATACTTCCAAAGCCTAATCTCTAGTTTAGATTTGCACTTGTATACTAGGATCTCCACATGTAAGAGCCTCAGATGAACCCTAAAATGCCAACTGAGCCACCCATTCCATGACTTGAACCTAGGTAGAAGATCTGATATCAAATGTAATAAATCATTATACCAAAGCCTCGAGGTGTAAGTGAAATTCACACATCAGGATCATAACAATATGCACTTTAGATATGTCTCATGTTGAAACTATGAATAAAAATGGTACCAATGTATATAATTCTTCCATAAATGTCTATCTGAATCATATGACTATGCAATTTGGAAAATTTAAAACTATGTAAGTATGGAGGACATGTTTTCAAAACATGCCCCACTATAATTTGAAAATAAAAATTGGTGTAAGTATGGAGAACATGTTTCCAAAATATGCCCTTGATATAATTAAAAATTAAAAACTAGTGTAAGTGTGGAGAACATGTTTACATAACATGCCTCCACTATATATCTAAAACTGAGATTCATATGAGTGTGGAGAACATGTTTCCAAAACATGCCCCCATTGTATATCTAAAACTGTGAAGAATGTGGAAGACATGCATTAATGTCATGGCACCACTAATATTCCCCACTTTTGAAGTGAGAGAACATAGTAACTGGTAGTTATCTTACCTCAAAAGGATAATATAACCATGTAAACTATGAATCTATCATGTAACATATGGGAGAAACATGTCTAGGCAGATATATCATTGAAGCATGAAGAATGTGAACACATGAAGTCTTAAGATGCATGATGTGAATCATGGCAATGTCTAAATTATAGCAGTACAATCTCATGAAGCAATCATGTACAGACAATAGAGTATTCAAAAGTAAATAAAAATACAATGGTCCAAGAAAACCTCAAACAAGGGGCATGTTTAAATGTCACATAATTGAAGGGACATGACTTAGTCAAATGCCCATGAAGTCAAGAAATGACATATTCAAATGTCCACATACAATAAAGATGACATATTCAAATGTCAAAAAGGCAAACAAAGGCATGGGGGCTGCAAACAATGGAATATATTCAAACGATCAAACAAACAAAACAAGACACTCAAGGAAGTGCATAAAGGAAAAGTATAAACAACCAATATAAACAAATCATACTAGTCCCTAGATATATGTGTTAACAAAAAATGTTAAGTACATATCATATCACGGATATTACAAAAGATGTAAGAATGTATAAAGGCATGTGTAGTATATAAGCTTAAACATGATAATGTAAAGTTACCCTAGAATGATATAACATGGGTGTATCATGATCAAGGAAGTGGATGCCCCCAATGTCCATGTGACATGAGTAGAGGGCAAGCCCAACATTAAAAAATGTATAGATCATGTATCTATGTATGCCTATATCATAGTAAAAATATGAATGAATCATGTGCATATAGAAAGAAATTATATGATATCCACTAACATGGAACTAACAACATAGATTATAAGGGGCCAATAAAACCTATGAATGTTGAAAATATTTTTGAATTTTAGGATTTTTTAATTTTTTTTGGTATTTTTGGAATATGTCACCTTGTAACCCTGAGTTGGATCATTTACATTGTGTGAATCATAGTTGGATAAGTGGAAATTGTACATATCATGTTCTTCCTCATGGTTTACATGTGTAATAGAAGAACCCTTGCTATCATTCAAAATATGGATCAATTTTCCCTGATCATAAAAAGATATACCTTGCTGATTTTTGTCAATTTTTGCTTCCATTTGATATAACCAAAGAGTGTCAAATGTAAATGCATATGAATATTTTTGTGGCACAACCCAAACCCATGTTTGAATCACTTTAGCACCACAATCAATTGGTAGTGTTATGTTTCCCAATAATTCTTTCCAACATCCTTTGTTGTGTAAGTATTTTAGATCAAAGCCAAGCTGTTGTAAACATCTTAAATTGCAAGTAGTTTTTATTTGTGTAGGATCAACATGGTTACGCCAAAAATAATCATCACCCATGAATAAATTGGTTGTTAATTTTGGTTGGCATGGATGTTGTTTGATTTGTTTACCTTGAGGACTTGGCATATGATGTGGGCATTGGATGAGTCCCATATTGAGTAAATTACGAACACTACATTTTCGTTCATAATGTCCATTCGGTAATTCATCTCCCTCTTTTGTGTGAGGAATAAAACTTTGATATTTAAAAGGGGATATGTTAAGCTCCTTTGGATGAATAAGTATGAATGATGCATATCTATGAGCATCCACATATAAATGGGTAAATGACTCATATTATTTGTGCAATGCTCTTTCTTTAAATAGAGAAAGAAGGATTCTACTAAAAATGAATTACAACTCCAAATTTGAAGGTCTAAATACTAGCTCGTATGATGTACTTTTGAATCGAATGATATAATCTTGAAGGGATTCATCATCACATTGTTTAAAATTATGAAAATATTCTAAAGTAAGTTTTGGTAGCTTATGTATATTGAAAGCCATGAAGAATGCATCTTCTAATTGTGGAAAATTAGTTAAGGAACCCTTTAGTAGGCTTTATAACCAATTATGAGATTCATCAAAAATGATCATATGGAATACCTTTAGTAATAATTTTTCATATTTTACCCATTGACCAAAATAATGTACATAAGTTATCATGTGGTGGAATGAGTCTTTATGACTCAAAAATAAAGATAAATCTAGAAGTTTAAAATCTTATGGATAAGGATATTCAAGTATACATTATGCAAGAGGTTGATTGTTGCATGAGGTAACATTTGCTTTGGTGTTATGGAAAGCCTTTGCATTTTAAGTATAAAACTTGTTTTGAAGATCCCTAATAGTGTTCATTATATAAATAAGATATGCCATGGGAATGGTGGTGCATAGCATATGTATTATCATTAGTTCTAATCCACCACTCCTCTTGAATCTAGGCATATGAGTATCATCATCCTCACGGATAACATGTGCAAATTTAGAATAACTTAATTTGAGATACTTTGTTAATTGTTTAGGATATTTGAATTATGGTACCCTTGGTATATCATTTGTAGTTCTTGGAATATTTGAAGAACTTGGTTCATTCACCTTTGGCAGAGATATAATAATTGATATTTTAGGGAGCTTTGGTAAAGGCACCTCTTTTGGTATGGTAATTTTTTTTTTCATGAATGAATATTTTTTGGATATAAAGATCCATTAGTTCAAAGACCTTAGGTTATATATTAGAGTTGTAGCTAGGATCACTAAATCAATGAATTCATATGGTTGTGATAGGCATGAGTTAAACACGTGCACTACATCGTAACACTTCTAGTAAATGAAATTAAACAATGAGAATATTTTAAATAAATGTATTAATAAAATGGAGAAAACAAGGCTTACAATTTTTAGTTGACACACATCCAAACTCTTAGCTTAATGGTCTCTTTAGAAAAACAACATGCAAGAAGCTTTGTTATCTTAATAAGCCAAAATTGGCTTAAGACTCCAAATGTTACACCACAATAGTTATGGATATCCACCACACAACACAAAGGAAGAGAGGCCTATAAATAGGTTGAAGAGAGGCATAAAGCCACATACATTTGGTAATGTGAACATAGGTCAGTTAATAAATGAATATTAAACCCATGTGTTAAAAATAAGTCAACATTGGTTGGTGAATAATAAGGCACCCATACCAACCCATTTGACCACAATTTACACATATGGGTATGCAATTAAATGACTTCATAAATCACCCTAAATGACCTAATATCCACATAAACAAAGTGAATTATACAAGTGAAGATAAAACCTATATGAGGTGAAAAACCTACACCAACACCCCCCCTTAAGCGTAGCTTAAGTGGGTAGTAGAATTGGGTTTCGACAATTAAGCCTGATGAGGTACCCAAGTACAAAGCAATCTCTCATAAAGTGGAAAAAATGAGAAAACTCGTAGGAAAAAAACTTCCCTCCAAAAGAGAGAAAAGAATAAGAAGAGAGTAAAAGACCCCCTATAAGATGATGCTGAAACAATTAGTACTCCAAGTATAGCTTGTAAGATGATGAAGGTTGATGATGAGATCCTCTACTTGAAGACTGTAAAGGCTCCATCCACATCAAAAAATGTTGCTTCCCTTTAGTAAAGTAATAACATGATGTGTGTACTAAAAGTCTATCCATTCCATAATGGAAGATGAAGATAATAGTACGAAGATATTTGAATGTGGTATAGATTAAATCTATAACATAGGTCTGATAAGAATGAAAACCACTGAAGCAGACCAATTAAAATAATGACATGGAATATTCATGGAAAGAATGCCCATGTGAAGTTTGGAGCATGACTTGCCAACTAAATAAATAAAATACATAGGAAAGATGAATCATGGATGCTCTCAATATGTGTACTCACATTATAAACAATATAATCCTCTGAAGTGCAAATCTCTAATGGCTCTAAAAGAGCAACATCTTATATAGAAGTGAATGTAGAATCTACAATATGATAGCTAAGGTCTGGTATAATATTAGCTCATAGTGGTGGCATGGCAAAGGGAAGAACATTGTCCACCTGGAATATGTTGTCATAAGGAATAGAAGTAGGAGGAGAGAATACAACAATTTCATTAGGAGGAGGAGTGATACAAATCTCAATAGGATCTTTGAAAAGACTCTAAAGAGTTCTCCAAATTATGGAGTGACACTTTGTGAACTCCACATGGTAGTGTATATCCCATGAAATGTGAATCAATGAGTGACCATAGACACAATCACAAGATTCATCCCAATCATCATATTGACTTGGGTCTATAGGAGCAAGAATCTATCCATATAATAAAGGAATAAATTCTTATTTCTTGAGTGAGTGCTCCATGTACAACTACCATGAAGCATAATTGGTCTTCCCTTGAAGAACCACTAATGTAGAAATAAATTTTCTTATTTGGTATCTCTCAAGTGGAGTTGACATGAGCACAATTGAGAGTAATAATGCATGCTATATAGATGGACTTTAGACTACGTCAAAAATGAGTCCAATCAAATGAGAGTAATTCATGCACAAGTGATAATGCACACTCAAATGAACATTAGGATATGCTAACAATGCATCTAATAATGTGAGAGTAATCTATGAAATTGATAATAAATAGGCACAGGAAACAGTTATAAAAACTAAGTATGCACACAAGGGAAAATGTAGGGCCCATAACAACCCCCTTAAAATTATGTTTAAGCCTCCAAGATTTTGTCACTTTATATTTTGTGTGTTTTATAATGAAAATAGGACCAATGTGTGGGAAATGAAAAAATATGAACTTTTGAAAAAGATGACTCTCAATTTTGAGCTATCGATCAAAAGTCATTACAATATTACTTTCCCATAAATAAGGCCTATTTAATTTAAATTGCACTAAAACTTTAAAAAATGCTCTGTGACAAGAGTGGACCTATCCTTATAACCACTCATTGGAACTAGAACAAAACTGCAAACATCCTTAAGAAAGTAAAACTAAAAAAATTACCCTTCCATACATCCCTACATACAATTTAATGGAAAAATATTATAGAAGGTGTTTTAATTTAAAAATTAAAGCCATTTTTTAAAGATAAAAATATTAAATCATGCTTTTAATTTTTAATTTTATTAGGCCATGGAGTAATTTTAACTTTGATTTTACAAGGAGAAGAAAGAGATGGGCACTGCCATAGAGAACCAAGAGCTTTTGGAGGATTGTTTGAAGGTGTTGTAGGCCATTTTGAGCTAGAATGCCATCAATGGTGGTTGTTTTAGGTTTCAATGTGAGCTGGGACAATCATGAAAGGCTATGGGAGATTTATTTACTTTAAAACACCTTCAATGGAGTTAGGATCAGGTCTGAACATGATCTAAAACAATAAAAATGTGAGTTGAAGCAATCAAAACATGTGCTAAGGCCATGGGAGCTCATTTTGTAGGTTGTACATAGATCAGAACTCCACAAAAAATCCATAGAAGACTCATAAAATGTTTTGTACAGGATGAAGTGATAAAAAATGCCTTGGATTACGTTGAGGAGGTTCAGAAAGTCTTGTTCAGGCATTGTGGATTCTAAGTTCTTACACACTTACATAAACTGAACTGATGGTCTGGAAACTGTGTAATTGCCTCAAAATGAAAATAATAATGACATACTTGAAATCAATGGTGTAAGATGAGGTCTAAGATAACAAATTGATTTTTACAACATCAAGACAATTCATACAACTAAAACAAACACATATAATTGTTGTTTTGAAGACATTAAGGCAAAAACATATGCAAACTATAAGATAGTCAGCAGTGGAAAACCCACATATCTAAATATTTCTCTCACCAATTCCTATGAGAAGATAATATCAAATCTCAAGAATTTCATAAATAGCTTAACAATAATGAACAAAATAGATAATCATGAATAATGGATTGGTTATCTGATACCATATTATAGTTGTAGCCAGGATTGCCAAATCAATGAATGTACATGGTTATGATAGGCACAAGTTAAGCACGTTCACAACACCATGTCTCTGCTAGTAAATGAAATCAAACAATGAGAATATTTTAAATAAATATATTAATAAAATGGAGGAAGCAAAGATTACAATATCTAGTTGACACACACCTAAGCTCTAGGCTTAATGGGATCTCTATAACAAAAACGTACAATAAGCTCTATTAGCTTACTAAGCTAGAAATGGCTTAAGACTCCAAATGTTACACTGCAAAAGCTATGAATCTCCACCACACAACACAAAGGAGGACATGCCAATAAATAGGTTGAGGAAAGGTATAAAGCCACATCAATTTGATAATGTGAACATAGGTCAGTTATTAAATGAATAGTAAACCTATGTGTTAGAAATAAGTCAACATTGGTTGGTGAATGGCAAGGCATCCATACCAACCCATTTGACAATAATTTACATATGTGGGTGTTAAACTAAATGACCTCATAAATCACCCTAAATGACCTAATATTCACCTAAGTAAGGTGAATTATACAAGTGAGGGTAAAACCTATATGAGGTGAAAAGCCTACATTAACAGTGTATTGATAGAGTGCAATATTTAGAACATTAGGAGCTTTTGGCACTTTAACTTTGTAATGCTTCCGTCTTCTTGGTCCCTTAAAGTTACTTGGTAAGGATGCCATGATGTCTTGGTTAATTTTATGGAAATTTTCAATATCAAATTAAGGTAGAAGAGAACCATCACCCTTGAGAAGGAGATATTATTTGGAAATGTTTGAAAGTTAAGGGTTTGAATCAATTTACTTGAAGGAATACCCCTTTATTTTTGATTTGCAAATCAACCATAATTTCCTTATGTAGTTTTAAAAACTTTGGATGATCATATGAAGGAGAATCTAGGTCATATGTATCCAATTTTGTGGTAGAATGTGCATGAAGAGCATGATGAGTTGACTTGCCTTGTTGGTGACTAATAACATAGACTGAAGATTCCCATATAAACTAGGGGTGAATAGTGGGTTCAGGATGGTATTTAGGAACACCTTGAATATATTTTGTAAGATTAGGCATCACATAAGCCCACTTGTCTTCATTTAGTATTTTTTGATACCTTTGGTTATCACAGGCTATAACTTGACAATTATACATTTCTTCTCTTTTAAAGTCATCCCTTGGTTGAGTATATTTGTTCATGGTGTAATTATTTAGTTTATTTTTTGATAGAAAAAGAAAGAGATAGACTAGGAACAAAATAGGAAACTCTAGGAAGTAACATTTTAGAAGATTTTGCATTTACATAGATCAGGTTTACCAAATGTTTAACCCTAAAATCTAGATTAGGGAATCTAGGGTTAAAGAGGTGGATATAGTGTAGGGCACAAGGATGGTAGACTATCTCTAAAGCAAGACAATTAATTTGTAAACTCAAATAAACATATACATAATTTATCATGCTAAGATATGCTAAAAATAAAAATAAAAATAATGCTAGATATGGCCATAATAATGAAAAAAAGATACTTAGTTGGTTCTGATGCTAATATAGATCTAGATCGAAAACTTGGAGAAAGTATATTGAATCTAAATTTTTGATCAATTACCTGATTCTAGAAATGATACCTCTATAGTCGTAGACACTTGCATTGACTTGGAATAATTACATCGACACTTTTATCTAATTTAGATGTAGGTGTATAGTACGAAAGACCTATTAAAAATATATGTGACCACATGGATGATTCTAGATTTTAAGTCATCGTTGCTCTAGTGCACTCAAATCTAGGTCATAGACTGTCACTGCTTGTCAAATAGCGAAACCCTATCTCTTCATCTTCATAGTGGTTATGGAAAAAATAGGTTAGTGGGAACACAATGTCAAGCTTCCCCAAAGACCCCTTTGTTAATGAGTTCTACATACATAGCTAATACTCCAAAGAGGGCCTCAAACTATGTATTTATCCCATACATGTTGGCTTGTGTGTGTATCATGCAATGCATGATAAGCAAGTACATAGAGTGACCCAGCTTGTAACTTGGAAAATGTGGTTCATGGGATGCTCCTTCAATTCTTAAGAATTATAAATGTTTTGTCCCTATGAATTATATAGAAATAGGAGAAAATAGGGAAACTTTGCTCACTTGAGTGTTTTTTAAATTCCTTTGGTATGTTTTTTTGTGAGTAGGTAAAATGTTGTTAGGTGAGGAATGAATGAAGGTTGATCTTGTATATATACTATTCAATTTGGAGAATATCTCATATTAAAGCACTTAGGCCAACCATAGTAATATGTTTCTTTGAAATTTTTATGACTTTAGGGCATTAGATAATTGTATTGGAATATGACACTTGCATTTACGCAGGCATCTGATTGGGACACAAGTGTTTGGGCAGATGTAAAATAGGCATAGGTCCATAACTTGCAATGATAGAAGATAAGTAGGTTTATAATAGTCTAATAATGATATAAGGTTTGAGTCGACAAAATAACATTAGTCAGACTAACAGATAAACAATAAGCATAGAGATATAGTGTATGCAATCCTTCTGATAACAATAAGGTCTAGACGCTGAAGGTACATTCATGATATGTATTTGACAAACAGACAAGATTGAGGTGCTATATAATTCATAAATAATGTCTATAACTTGTTATGACATTTATTTTTAGCCATGAGATTTTCATAAGCAATATATTGATCATTAGGAAGATTAAATATTAATTCCAAAGGATGAGGCTCTTTTGTTTGTTCACTATGGGTGTTGATTTTGAGGGTTATACATTGAAATACACTCAAAAGAAAGAGAAAAAAGTGTGATAGATAAAAATTCTAAAATCAAAACTAAGAAATCAAATATACAAATTATATTCTAAATCTAAACTAACTTCAGATTGAGCAACAACAATGAATGAAAACTAAATAAATAAGTAATTACAAAGCCATGTATAATACGTCACCTTACTCATTGTGAAAATATGCAACTTGCTCTTGATGCTTGAAATGTAGGTGCTCAATTCATGCTACTAAAAAAGGTAAATTGGGTATCATATGGCTGTAAATATCTTGGATTCTCAATGGATGCATAGGATAATTTCAACAAAGATTCGATAACTTGAATGTGGATGATGAAAATGAAGGATGGCACATCAATTTATACTCTTGAGGGTAATGATATGAATGATTGAGAATAATCCAGATTAATTTGATAATGATAATTATTAGTGGTTGGATTTAAGTCCTCATATTAATGGATGATCACTAATTTCCATGTGTGTGAGAGGAAGGAGGAGAGTTAATCTGTATTTGAATTACTTATCATGAAAGGTTCAAGGTAGTTGAAATGTTCAACGATGACTCAACAATTTGTTGAATAAGTTAAGGAGCTGGTTAGATGACTCAACACTTGGTTAAGAGA
Source organism: Torreya grandis (assembly GCA_037957365.1). Lineage (NCBI taxonomy): Eukaryota > Viridiplantae > Streptophyta > Pinopsida > Cupressales > Taxaceae > Torreya > Torreya grandis. The sequence continues at coordinate 1,894,713 of JARHVA010000673.1, read as the reverse complement.
AGTGTGGAAAATGTCAGGATGAATTAGAAATTTTGTATTTTAATTGGTTTTGAATAATTATGTGTGCATGATTTAATTAATTAATTATCCAAAAAAGGGATGGGTTAGCGGGAAATTAAAATTTGGATGGTGATTGAGTTAGTGTGTTGATTATATTCAAAATTAATTATGACACTAAATTGACAGTGTTGATGCCTGGAACTCTTGCTCTAGGATAAACAACCTCATATGGGAAGTTTTATAGGGGTGGGACCGAGTGTGGTCTGTAAAGCAACCTCCAAGATTTTAGAATTTCGCTCTTCGTTCAAAGTTGGGGGTGAAAAGGGGAGAGAGGGATGCAAATAAAAATAAAAATAAAATTAAGGTGATGCACTGAGAGATTTAAATCACTTAGACTATAATTGCATAAAATAGATCAAACCCTTAAACACTATAGACCATAAATGAGCATACAACATGAATTAAGATCTATAATGAAAACAAAGATCAATACTATAGAAGTAGAAGAAAAGAGATAACAAAAAGAGACTATTTCCCATGCAAATTGACACATAATATCACATCTTCTTCATTGTTAGATGGAGAAATGAATATATAAGGCCTCAAGGGCAGATATAAAATTTCCAATCATACCTGTGTGGGGCACTTATTAAGGTCTAAAAATTAGAAAATGCTAACTATTATTACTTCTATTCTATTATAAATGGCAGTGTATAAAATAACTAATACTAGAAAAATGGTAACCAACCCCTTCCAAAAGGAAAGAGCCTAGAATATATAGGTGAGAAGACCTCTCATGGGAATGACACCTGAAGATCCCAACACTTGCACCCATGATGATGCCATTATAACTGAAAGATGCTATCGAGCTCATGAGTGTAGTTAGCCTCCAGATCCAATATTTTCATGACCACTCTATCTTGTTAAGGCCATGACGCTTAAGAATGATGAAGTGATGCCACATATAGATCTCTAAAACTATCTCTGCTATGCCACTAGGGATGGGGGTCCACTTGCCCTAGCTAATGGTATAACTCCTTGCTCTGATATGAGAACCTTTGCCTTTGAAGAATGAAAGGCTACCACGTAGAAAGGCTCATCTCTTTATTTTTACAACTAACTGGTGGGTCCCCTTTAATCTTCTCTGGCCAATGGCACTGCTCCAAATTTTGATAAACCAAAACTACTCTTAGATAAGTGTGAGGATGACATGTGTCAACCTGTTACTCCATCAGAGTGAAATGGGCACTTCTTTGGCAAGGCTGAACACTAGTGTATCGCATATAAAGTAGATGATCCTCCTGGGGGAAGCTAAACATTCCTTTGCAAAAATAAGTGTGAGGGCACCATGTGTTGGAACTATGTTCACTAAGTAAATGATGCAATAGGGACCATTTATTTACCGACTAGATAATAGCATTTTTTGGAGGTCTGATCGAAAAGGAAATGGCTTTGAAGAGTGCAAGGTTGCCACATGTCGAGTCAAAACTATACTAGAGTGAAGTGAGAGCCTCTTCTTTCTAGATAAGCATTAGGTTACCATATGGAAGAAGCAAATGGAGATTCATACTTGGCAAAATTTTGAACAGGGACCTCAAGATAGGAAGATGTCGAAAGGAGAACTGCTGGAAGGTGTCAAGGAATTGTTAGCTACATCGAGTGAGTTTGAAGCCAAAGATGAACTGCTCTCAAAATATCAAAATGTAGATTTTGATCCACAGTTCTTGGTGATTCATAGGGGTGTCTGCATGACAAAAAGAGAACTAAAAACTATAATACATAGACTAATTGAGGTAAAATTTCAAAATAGGAGGAAGGATTGAGAACCTAAATTTTTTGAAGAGCCACCTGTAAAGTTTCCCACTCTTCTTCCTTGGGTTGGGTCTTATTTCTAAGACCTGAAAGGCTCTACCTATATCAATAATATCTTTGAAGGAGCTGCTTCCCAAACTCTAAACAACTAACAACATTTGAAATTCATGCTGGGCAAGGGGTTGCAATATCTTCTCCACATCAGAGACACTAGGTGATTGACTGAGAGCCATAAAAATGGTCTAGTCATTTTGCTTTTATTTCAATAGCACTTTGATTTGGTCCTTGGGAAAGATGTTATTATTTTCCAAGAAAGGGGAGGGGAGTCCCAGTTGGACTAGTTGTTCAATGTTCCCCTACCTATCTTAGACCACCTATTCTAAGGCATTAAGGAATGCTTTGCACTTTTTGGCTACCTTATTTCAACCTAGAAACTTGTGGACTTTTACTGCCACCTACCTTCAATCAATCACCCCCACTACTTGTAGTGTTTCATCTAAAGTGTTTTAAAGATTTTGGACAAAGAGATATGAATCTAAGACCTTAGGAGCCATGAAAGTGATGAGATGACCAATATATGTGATCACTTATGAGCTTAGGTTATATGAGTCCATGATGACGGTGAGGGTTGGCTTTAGGTTTGTGGCTATGCCCTTGATCCTTTCCCAGTAAGATTTGTATAGTTGTTGGATGATAGGGAGGATTTTTGTGGCCTATAAATGAGTGATAAGGTCATTCTTTAGTTTTTCAACCTCTTGGTCCTTGATTAAGGATTCCTATTATGCCTAATGTTGTAATTGCTAAAAATCTTGATTAGAATCATAAAAATTTTGGTGGGTCTATGCCAGTTTGGTCTCTTTTTCATATACCTTGGTCTTGATGGCTACTCATAGATTGGCTTCTGCTTGAAATCTCTCACTAGAGACGTAGCTCTAAAGGTTGGACCTTGCTTTATTGAGATCTGCATCTTTAGCCTTAGCCTCAATAATGAGGTAGTCAACCATATCCTTCACTTTGGTGAGCTCCAGCTTGGTATTTTATAACTATTAGGTCACCTTAATGTAGTCTATGGTTACAAACTTTTGCATTTCTTCCATAATCTTAACCCTGTCAGTCGGTTTGGCTTGGCTAAAGGATTTTATGGTGTAGTCCTATAACTACATCTGCTCTTAAGGCTTGACTACTCGAGGGTCTAGATGATTAATAATGAGAGATTATTATGCAGGGTCGTAGAAAGACCACATGTGAGTCTATGTAGTGGCCCTGGCTTGCGTTCACCTTTTTTTCCATTCGAGCATCATAGGCTCTCCTTGCCTAGTTCATCTATTGATGGTACTATTCTAGTGATTGAATGCTCTCCTTAGTGAAGGGGATTCCCTATAACAACACAAATAGAATGGTCACTTACTACTGTGAAGCAATAGACCCTATCCCCATAGAGGTGAGTGAATGGAGGGTGAGTGTGGAAGGAGACAAAGATAGGAGCCTGTGGGATGGGGTGAATGGTTATTGAACCATGATGGAGGATGAGGTGGATGATGAAGGTGGAGGGGTCAAAAAATTCATGTAGGAAGAGATAAGGACCACAAAAAAAAGTGGTGAGAGCTTGACAGTGGGCTGAGTGGACAAAGAGGAGAGCAGGGCCAGGTAAATAGTTGGCTAGGGAATAGAGGGTGTCAAAAATTGAGGTGAGATGGTGGATGGAGATGTGGATACAATGAGGGAGGTAGAGGTGAAAATAAGGGGATCCACTAAATGAATCTTCTTCTGTGTAGGCTCTAATGGAGGGCCAGATTTGGGTACCTCAGGCTGCTTTTACTGGAGTGAACTAGTTGTGAGGTACCCAAAGGGGCTTTGTTTTTACTGTGGGGGTATGGGATATGGGTACAGGGGAGGTTTCTAAGTTGAAGGCTTATGAGTATCTAATACCTTATCCTCCTTTTTCTATGGTGCAATCCCTACTTATATCCCATGAGTATCTCTTTTTTCTTCTTCTTCTCCTCCTCCTCCTCTTCCTCCTCCTATCTCAGGGGAGAATTATGATTATGCTAAGCCCTCCTATAGATGATGATCATACAAAATCTTTTCAAAGGTCTCATTTGTTTCTTTATCATCATAGTTAGAGTATGTCTTAGTGATTTCATACCTATATTTTGTAAAGGCAACTATTTTTTCTTTGCTCCAATCCAATTGGGCAAGCTGCTTCTTCATCCCCTTCAGTAATTTTTTAGATGGGTCATATGCTTATACCACACTATATAAGGAATCCCATGGTTTGAGGGCATCTAATGAGATCTAAGACATATCTACATAGTTTTGGAGGACGTCCTTTGTGGGTGACCTCCTTTGTTTTAGATATGGTCAATTTTGATGCTTGGAGCACCAGTAGTCTTCAAAGATGCTATGAGTCTATTTGGATCATAGTTTCATCCATCATATATTACATTGAGGCCAATCTCTATAATCTTGGCCATGAGTAGGCATCCTTACTAATTTTTTACCACTGTGATGCCATATCCTATGAAAGGGACATCATATAGACCCTTCTTATTTTTCCCTACTCTATAGATGAAGTCCACCACATCAAGATGGTGAGCCAATTCTAGGGTTAGGGTCCTATTTTTTAACATACATGGGAGCTGAAAGGGTTCCCCATGGAAACCATGCACTTGGATGAATGTAAAATGGGTTCCCTAGAACCAGCTGACTGAGACCTTGCTCCTGATGAGCCATGAACATTGCTTGTGTGTCATTATGAATGTAAGGTCCTCTGTGCTGAGGTCGATGAGAACTAAAGCCATAAAGAACTCTAAAAAATCATAGTATTCCTCGATGATAGATAGGATGTGGGTCCATATAGTGACTAGGGTCACCATATTAGGGAAAATGTCCATGTCATGGGAGTTGAGTTTGAGGTATGAATAAAAGAACTGAGAATGTTGGTATAAAATGAGATGTAAGAGGAAGGATGAGTACCAAAAGGTACCAAAAGTCAAAAAATTCTCCAACTCATTCTTCATGATAGTGGCAATAGAATCTACAAAATCCATCTTATATACTCCCCTTTTGCATCATGGTTAAGAGGAAGAAAACTAAAAGTCATCGACATTTTCATCAGAGTCCACCTTGAAGATGAAGGCCAACATGGATAGAGTATCCTTCAATTACTATGAGAAGAAGCTCACCAAAGGGATGGTAGAGGTGGCATCTTCATGATTTTGCTTTTGAGTAAGAATCTAAGGAAGTGCACCTTATCTTGGACCTAGGAGTCCCAGACACTTTGAAGGCTCTCTATGCTATAGATATTGACCTTGGGGTCACTCAGGAGCTATAGCATCTCCTTAATGCTATCTGTATTAATTATTACCCTTATATGGGGTTATCAATAATTATGTCAATGCTAGTATCATACCTTTCCTCATAGAGGGAAATAATCTCTAGGCATGGATGGATATAAGGCACCATGTACTATACCAACATACAATTCCATATCTTGCATCAAAAATAATCATACTCCCCCTCATGGACCCTTTTGAGAATTAGGGATTGGGAACCCTCTCTCAAAATTTTTGGGTTCTTGGCTAGATTTGGATCAAAGATATAATCTAAAAAATTAGTGACCAATGCTTGGTCTCTATACTCCCCTTTGGTTGCCTTCTTGACATTGGGTACTTTCTCCTTTTGCTGAGTGGGAGTAGAAGCATAAGATTTTCTCACAACATATTTAGGAGGAAGGTCTCCTCAACTACCTGAGCCATGGGTTATCTATCTTGTGGGATAATTCTCACCTCTAAAAGATGTGGAAGGCTCCATTTTAATAAAATTTTCTCCAAAACTACTTTCTATCCTGCGAGATGCTTCTAAATTAATGATTTTGTACTCACTTCTTATTCCAACTCTAGGATCGACTCTTCTCTACTCTTTTCAAATGCTTAATGCTCTCATGGATCTCAATACTTCAAGTGTTTGGCTTAGATGAGGTAAGGGTATTTATACACTGATGCTACTAGGTAGGCTCATTATGGAAAATTTGAAATTGGGCACCCCATAAATGATAAGGGTGACATATATGTTTCAAGAGCCATTTGTAATAGATTTATAGTGAACATTATGGGGAGTCATGTAAAGTGGAGCATATAAAATTAATGGTAGGTGAGTAGGTAGATAACCATCTTTCAGAGAATGTTTTTTGAATATTTGGGAGGACTAGGATGAAGATGCATGGTGGCTAAACAAGCCACTTGTGCCAATGACACTTATTCAAAGGAAAAGCAACAAAAAGGGAAATAAAATGAAGGGAAACAATAACAAAGGAAAGGAAACACATAAATAGAAAGGGAAACTAGCTAATTATGTACAAGGGGGAGGTAAGAAAGTTAGTTAAAATGTTTCAAATCAATCCCATTAATTGAGATTTCTAATGCATTGCCCTCTTCATATTCTAACTCAAAAGCATTCCCCTACTTGCTATCGATGATGCAAAATAGTCCTCACTAGAGAGAATCAAACTTCATGTGCTGGCCTAGATTTTTGACCCTCTAATCATATTTAAGAACTAAATCCCTATGTTTGAATCTTGGATCTGATGAATTCTTATCAAGCCATCATTTGACCACTTATTGTCAGGTGATTTTCATGTCACTTGCCTACTCCCTTGCTTCTTGGAAGCTAAGTAGCTCTGTGTGCCTAACCTCCATTACTCCATTTTTTATAATCTTAACAATATTCAAAAGCTAGGATATGGGGATTTATAATGACACCAGCATGATTACCTCTTTCCCATATACAAGCTCATATGGGGGGCTTTAGGATATATTTGGGAGTGATGCAGTCTACCCATAAGGACATTCTCATGTGTATGTACCACTCTCTCTACCATTCAAAACCCATCCTTTTGATTAGTCTTATCAAATTATTATTTGTTGACTCTACCAACCCATTCCTTTATCGGTAGTAATTAGATGAATCCTTTAAAAAGATACCATTTTAGAGTGCAAACTCAAAAATTTTAGACTTGAGGAAGGCTTTTGTGTTTTCAAAGATGACTATCTTAGGTGGGCCAAACCTAGCCATGAGCTCTTCCAAGAAGCCGAGGATCACATTATCGATCACCTCTTTCAGCAGGAGTTCTTTGATCCACCATGTGAAGTAGTTTGTGGTTGTCAATATCCACATGACCAGATATGGAGATGGGATTTATCATCCCAATGAATTCTAGGCCCCACTGTACAAATGGTTCATCAGTCACAATTGGGTTTAATAGCATGACTAAATTCTTCCTTTTCCCTATATAGAATTGGCATTTTTGGCATTTTTTAACTGCCTTTTGGTAGTCTACAAATATGGTCAGCCAGTAATACCCCACATGCATGATATTTGTCATGGTGATTTTTGCTAAAAAGTGACCTCTTGTGGGAGTGAAGTACATGTCTTATATAATCTTCTCAGTCTGGTATCTTTTGACACATTAGAGCATATCTCCATTAAAGTTCATTTTGAATAAGATTCTTTGGACCAATGTGTAACTAGCCCCCTAGAGCTTGTAAAAATGCCTTTTATGTGTAGGAAGACTATCTAGATACCAACTGGTTTACATGAAGTGGACCCAATCGATCACCCAAGATTTGTCAATTTTGTATTGGTTGAGTAAGACTACTTCCAACATGTTTTGTTCTTCTAGTAGGACATCTGTACATTGAGCTAGGTGCTCACAAATTCCCCTTTCTTTGATCACCTTTGTTGGCTTGACCTTGATGTCATACTCTAGGATCTTGGGGATCCAGTTGGCTAATTTTTTTGTGATCTCTCTTTCCATGATGTATTCGTAGATGTTGAGGTGTGCCACACATACCATAATTTTTCTTCCCATGACAAGGTGCCTAAATTTTTTTGGGCCCTTAACTATGGAGAAAGCCTACCTTTCTATAAAATTATATTTAACTTCATACCCATGCAATGTTCTTGATTATAAATTGATCAGGTGCTCATTTATTCCTTCCTTTTCCTTTTGAGTTAACACAATCATCAGATTGTGTTTACTCCCATAGATGTACATAGTGAAGTCTTTGGAAAAGTCAAGGTTAACTAGTAAAAGTGTGGTAGATATCATGTCATTGATTTCATCAAATAATGCTCTTCCTTCAAGAGTCCATTTGAAGGCCTGGTATTTCTTTAGTATCAGGGTGATTAGTTTTACCAATTCTGTGAAGTTAGATATAAACCCGCTATTGAAATTAGTCTTTCCAAGGAAAGATTGCAATCCCTTCTTGTTTATTGACAAGGCTAAGTCTCTGATGGCCTTTATTCTCTCTAGATCAATGGTGATCCCTTCTTTGGATACTACATATCCAAGTAACTTACCTTGTGAGACCTCGAAGACACATTTCTTGGGGTTGAAAGACATCCCAAATTACTGACATTTTTTGAAAAACTTTCTCCAGATGGTCAAAGTGGTCCTCTTTCTTAGAAAACATAGTGAGGTCATTTAGGTAGATGAGTATGATATTATTTATTATCCCTTTGAAATCTACATCCATTTCCCACTAGAATGTTGCCTTGACATTAGAGAGGCTGAAAGGTATATTCACATATGTGAAGGTCCCCCACTTCATGGTGAAGGTGGTCTTGTGCTAGTCCTCTTCATTCAACCACACCTGATTGTACTTGAGAATACATCCAGTAGAGAAAACATCTATGCACCCATTACTATCTAAAGGATTTTCTTCATAGAGGGAAGGGGGTAATGGTCCTTCAAAGATGCCTTATTTAGGTCCCAAAAATCCATGCACAACCAGACCTCTCCACTCTTCTTTCACATGGGAACTATATTGGACACCCAAGTCAAATGCTTAATCAGGTATATAATCTTAGAGTCAATTAGTTTCCTGAGCTCTTAGGCCATCAAGGATTCAATCTTTGGGTTTATTAGTCTTTTATTTTATTAAACTAGTTTGGATCCTTCCACTAAGTCAATAGTGTGTTGAATGACCTCACAATCATATCCCTTCAAGTCATCATAAGTCCATGCGATGACTCCTTTATATTTAAAAAAAAAAGAAACCAACCACTCTTTATCTCTCTGGGGGACTTATTTTCCAACCTTCAAATTCCTTACACCTATGACATTGAGCTCAAAATAATCACCCTTATTTGTGATAAAATTTTGCTTATCATTTCTTACATCATCGGAGTCAAAAATATTATCTAGGGTGATGAGGCCCTTTAATAATGTTTTGGTCTTTAATTACACAATTTGGTCCCTGTAAGCCTCTTTAATTTTTATTTGTAGTAGCTACTCTATGAATTTTCATGATTATTAGAGAAACATGGCAATTTTAGCATTGTTTTTAGACACCTACTAATTTTGGTCATTGTTCAGGATAACAGGCCTAATGATTACCCATACTACTTGTTCATTGGTGAAGAAGTTTGTCACTGGGTCAAATTAGGAACCAATCATTGCCATTCTATCAACCTTGACATTTATAGCCCTTAGGATGATTTGAATGTTAAAGGCTTCAATCAGATCTCATATATGATGGCAGTAGGATCTCATGTGCACATTATTTGTAGATAATACCTCCTTACTTGCTTTACTACTAATTTGGAATCACCAAATACCTTTTGTTAGTCGATGCCCATCAGCTCGTTAAGGCTGAGGCCATGGACTAACACTTCATATTCAATCTCATTGTTTATATAGGCAAACTAAAATCAAAGAACATAGAGGGTCTCTTTTTCAAAATGAGATGTTAATCAGATGCCAGCTTTGAAGTCAATCTTGCATTTCACACCATCAAAATATAGAGTCCAAAATATGGACTCATTTTCAAGCCCTTTGATTTAATCTCCTTTCTTCTTTATGACCTCAGGAATGGCTTGGTCTTCATCATGGATCATGTAGGTTCCAAGGTCAATGGTGTCAAAGTTTGTGAATGGGTCATTCTCAATGAATTCATTTATAAGGGATTCTTCCTCTGGACTTCTGGTATCCATAACCTTTTTTCCTTTGAGCATCTCCACATAGTACATCTATGTTCTTGAGAAAGAGGTGTGCATTGATTTAAAGTTCATCATAACTTCATCCACTATGTGTTTTAGGTGAAGCGGTTCAAATAAAACTTTTAATTTTGAACCATGCTTGGTCCTTAAGATTAGATGGGACCAATCCAATGATAAATACCTATCTATTTTGGTGGTGAAGTCTCTTGATAAACATAGCCCAAAAATAGGTGAGATGTTTATCACTACAATGTCCTATGATACAATGATGCTAAGATAATAATATAATGTGAGAGGAAGAGCCCTGATGATCCTTAAGGTTTGAACCTTCTTCCTGTCTAGTTGTATCACTCCTTTATTCAATAGCTCACACTTCAATTGTAATGCATATACTATTTGTTTAGGAATCATCATTGTGCTTGCACTCGAATCAATCATGGAGTTGTTCAATAATTTATTCCCCATAATCAATGTTAGATAGAATGGGGTAGGTTTGTTTTTGCTTAACCCCTATTTGGTATTGATGAATATAAAGGGAATATGGGGTTGTGTGCTCATGATAGCTTCCTTCTCCTTTGTCCTTGTGGGTTCTATAGTCAACTTTCCTTGCATGGGCTTTTATTCTTTCTCTAAGGCTTCTCTCAATAGAGACTTCAACTCAGGAACAGATAGGACATCCCAAAGGGAGATGTTGGCTGGAACCTTCTTCAACTACTCCACCACATTGTATGACCCTTAAGGTGAGACCTCAAGATTTTTTACTTTGTTTTACACTACTTCACTCTGTTTGGGATATGTCATAGGTTAGGGATGAGGTGTTAGACCTTTCTCAAAGGAAACTTTGGGCCTTGCAATGGCTTCAAGGCTTTCAAACATTATTTTAATCTGAGTGAGTATAGTAGTCTGATTGAACTTGAAGGGATATGTACATGAGAACTTCACTTGTGTAAACTCCATCTTCGTATTTAATCCAAGAGAATAGTACATGTTTTAGGGTTATTTATTATTCTTATTCTAGGGAAATCTCCTACATTTACAACATCAATATTACAATCTCAATCCCTAAAGATTGTTATGTGTAGGCCAAATTAGGGGAATTCTTTTATCATCATTGTTTAATAACCTTATATTAAAGGTTGCCCCTTGGATAGTTTTGGGGCTCGTGAGCATCATTATAAGAAAATCACCATGAATTAGATTCATTTTCCAAGTTGTTTTGGCCAACAAATAGCTATCTGTTCACACTTGGTGCTACTATATGCAAGGGGTCTATTATTATGACCATTTAGTTCATGGGCAACAACTTGTGGTTTGGTACTTGATGATTTAGAGCTTGATGGTTCAGCCTTTATCTTTCCTGGTATTAGTTTTGTTGCTATAGTGTTCTCCTTTCTTAGTAGTTATTGAAAGGAGGATTCATAGGCATAACCTACTACCTTTTGATGTTGGTTATCTCATTGGGGAAGTTCCATAAGATACTCTTCATATCAATCATCTCCATGACTAGAGAGGATTAAGTAGATGTGTTTGCCCATGTGGGTGGATACACATACATAAAAGTCAGGGCTCTTCAAGTACTTGGGGATTTTTCTTGTGGGGGTATTGATATATCCAAGAACATCAATATCGATGGACATAGAGGTAGCTTTCCCACATCTATCAAATTATTCTCAACCCTTACTACTAGATCATAAACATGTGGCAATGTCTAGCCTCTAAGTGATTGATTTATAACTGCAATGTCTAAATTAAAGGCCCTGAGATATAACATAATATCCATGCCAATGGGTAGTTGAGTCGCTATTGGGATCCTTTGCCAGGTTTTTTCAAATTGGGTGTTGAATTTGACAATGGTTTCTTGCAGGCCTCTCTTTATGTTTATTATTTGTTATAAGAGGGATGACTGGTTTACTTTCTCATTGAACCACTCAAAGAATTTGTCACCTAGGTCATCCTAAGTACCAGTGGAGTTAGTTAGTAAAGACCAGTACCAATTGAGAGCCCATCCTTTGAAAGATGCCACTAATAGCCTCAAGGCTATGTTTCACATAATATCATAGTGCATAGTACACATGTTTACACTATCTTGAAGATGTTTTATTGTGGTCTTGAAATCCTCTCCTAAGAACTTGGGAAGTACCTTCAAGGCATTTTTAGGAATGAGGTCCCATGTAGCTAGGGGTAACAGTGGGATAAATGGGTTACCAATATTCTATGATATGAAGTTCTTCGATGAGACTTGAATAACCATTTATTTTTGCTGAGCAGTGCTAAACCCTATGATCCTTTGGCAAGTTGGAGCTCTTAGAGGTGGTGTTAGTAGGCTTAGATTCTTTGCTATTTGTGACCTTATTATAGGGTTTAGATCATAAACTTGGGCTCCTAGTCGATAAAACTAGTAGATTTGGTCCTATTGAGTGTGCTAGAAAAGAAAAACTATTGATTCCTAAAACTCTCACTCTAGGATAAACATCTTCTTATGGGAAGCTTTACAAGTGTGGGACCGAGTGTGGTCTATAAAGCAACCTCTGAGATTCTAGAAGTTGGCTCTTCATTCAAAGTTGGGGGTGAAAATGGAAGAGAAGAATGCAAATAAAACTAAGGCGATGTATCAAAATATTTAAAGCACTTAAACTATATTTGCATAAAATAGATCAAACCCTTAAACACTATAGACCATAAAAGAGCATACACATGAATTAATGTATATAATGAAAACAAAGATCAATACTATAGAAGCAAAAGGAAAGAGATAACAAATAGAGATAATTTCCCATGCAAATTGACACAAAATATCACATCTTCTTCATTGTTAGATGGAGAAATGGATACAAAAGGCCTCAAAGGCACATACAAAATATCTAATCACACTTGTGAGGGGCACCTATTAAGGTTGACAAATGAGAAAATGCTAACTATTATTATTTATATTCTATTATAAATGGTGGTGTAAAAAATAGCTAATACAAATAAAATCATAACTATCCCCTTCCAAAAAAAAAGAGCCTAGAATATATAGGCGAGATGACCTCTCATGTTAATGACACCTGGAGATCCTAGCACTTGGACCCATGATGATGCCAATGATATTGAAAGAGTAAATCAAGCTCATGAGTACAATTAGCCTTTAGATCTTAGATATGGTGTGGCTACTCTATCTTATTAAGTCCATGATGCTCATGAGTGATGCAATGATGCCACATGTAGATCTCTAGAGCTATCTCTGCTATGTCACTAGGGATGGTGGTCTACTTTCCCTAACCAATCATGTAACTCCTTGCTATGATAGGAGAACCTTTACCTTTGAAGAGTGTGAGGATACCACATGGAAAGGCTCATCTCTTTTTTGTTACAACTAACTAGTGGGTCCCCTTTAATCTTCTCTGGCCAATGGAGCTACTCCAAATATTGACATACCAAAACTACTCTTGGATAAGTGTGAGGATGACATGTGTTAAGTTGTCACTCCATCAAAGTGAAATGGGCACTTATTTAGCAAGGTTGAATATGGGGGCACCATGTGTAAAGCAAACACTCCTCCTGGGGGAAGCTGAGCATTCCTTTACAAAAATGAGCATGAGGGTGCCACGTGTTGGAAATATGTTCACTAAATAAATAACTTAGTGGGCCCCATTTATTTATCGACTAGATAATAGTACTACTTGGATGTCTAACCTAAAAATAAATGGTTTTGAAAAGTGCGGGGCTACCACGTGCCAAGATGGTGCTCAATCAGAGTGATGTGGGAGCCTCTTTGAGTAGGATGAGAGTTAGGTTGCCACATGGAAGAAGTAGACAGAGGTTGATACTTAGGAAAAATTTCAAAAAGGGGCCTTGAGAGAGGAAGAGGTTGAAAGGAGAACTGCTAGAAGGTGTCAAGGAACTCATAGCTATGTTGAGCGAGTCTAAAGCCAAAGATAGACTACTCTCAAAATATCAAAACATGGATTATGATTCTCATGAAAAATTTAGGTGTTTACATTTACCTCTCTTTGAAATGGTGTTGTGACTAGAAGAAGCAATGCCTTTTTAAAGAACAAATAAAATGTCTCATGAAAATGAATGTAGAAAGATGATGCCCTAGGTGGCTTTGAATGACTAAATTATGGCTTCTTGAGTGTTCATATAGGGAATGGAGGAGAATAAACGCTTAAAATGAAGGAAATATGGATAAATGATAAATGTAATACCACCATTTAATATAAGTATAAGTCTCATTTAAATTCTTGCATGATGATAGGCATATGTAAAAATGATTTGCACCTAGAGGATAGGTGTTAGGAAGCTGATCAAAAAATAAGATTTCCCATTTTTTAAGCGACACACTTGAATTGTGCCTAATGCAATGATATATGCAAAAGGTTAGATGTGGGAATAATATATCCCATTGGTAAGCTATGGGATGTAAAATGAGAAATAAATTTCCAAAGATGATTGATAAAATTTTACTACATTGATTTGCAAGATAAAATAAAGAGATTGAGAATTATTATTAATTGGTGGTAGAAATTATGGAAAAAATAGCTTAAATGGGAGTGGAAAACATGAATAAGGGTAAGAAATGTGAAAGGGTGGGTGGGGCAGGGGGACGGAGGCCTGGCGGGTTAAATATATAGGGATAGGGGGTAGTTTTGGAATTCATCATTGAAAATTTATTTGGTAACCACTTAGATTTGGATTTTTGATTTAGAGTGTGAGGGAAGAATAGATCATATACCAGTAGTGATGTATCACAGTGAGCGAGTCTAAACAAACCAATGACTAATGGGGAGCGGGGATGTGGCAAGTAACATTTATGTTTTTTGAGTTAGCTATGGGTGATTGGAGTGAAAGAATGATTAGAAATTATTAAAAGTGTCATCCAATAATGATGTGAAGTTGAATAATGGATTAAGTAAATGGATTTATTGTAAAAAAATACTAACAATGTGTCATTTAGATTTATGTAAGAGAGAAAACATAGACTATAGCCTCTGAGCACTCTATGGGTTAGTGTTCTCTGCACGTCATGGGTCCTCTAAGGATTAAACCAAAATGGATTTGTACGAGATCACCCAAAAATGCTCTATCTAAGGGATAGAGCAAGAGCTAGGATATATGATATATAAAGATGTATATGCGATGTGTTAATAAATAGATCAACACACACACATATATATACATGATTCATGGATGCATGTGATTATGTTATGGATTTGTGATCATGGATGTTTTATGGATAGATGGATAAATAGAGATGAATACATGATCATCTCTTTCGTATTTGATATTTTGACACATATTAATTCTTTTAGAATTATTATGGTATGAAATGAATGGAAAAATGTGTTTTATGATAGGTGGATGGTTTGGATAGGTTCTAGTTTATATGTTTTATTTAGATTCACAAAAATATTTCCAACATTAGTTCTGATATGAATTAAACAATCCTTATTTGATATTGTGCATGAAAATATGCACCAATGGTATGGAAAAACCATGATGTCTATTGTTTTATACACGTAAATATTGATAGAGTCACAAGTGCAAGATTTAGTGCATCATGCTATGGAACATCATAATAACATAGTTTGTAATGTGCATAATGATCTAGACTCAAAAATCAACAATGAAGACAATATAAAAAAAGTGGTTATAACAATAAAAACTATGTAAGTAAAACAAAAAAGTAAACAAACATTATACAAGCAAGTAAACACACAATATGTATAGATAAGTAAAGCAAGTAAATACATAAACAATTAAATAAATGTCTTGTTTATATGTCCTTGGATCTTTGACAATGTTAACCAATTGATGAGTAAGCCTTGCTAGGGTACGTAACTAGGGACAAGGTTTTTTTTATTGTTTTTTATTTTTTTGTAATTTTGGGGATTTCCTAATGTGTTTTGATTTTGTTGTATTTTATGTACAAGGGATACTAACAAAAGGGAAAACCTATTATAACACTAGGGAATGAAGCAATAGTGTATGGAATGGATATATTATGGATGAAATAAGGATGTATAGGAATGGATATGAATTAAGATGTTAACTTTGAGTAACATCTTACCTAAGAACCAAGTGTTTAGTCATCAAAGAAGCATTGTAAAGATACACCAAGATATTTCTAAGAATGTGCCTCAAGATGTTTCCACTTCCTTATCAAGGCTAAACTGGGAAAAAGGATGGTGCTATAATGACAAACAATGGATTTATAAGGATGGTTTTTAGTGGGTTTGGGATTAAATGGATAAGCATGGGTTAGATAGTTAAGGATGGTTTAGTATGGAAAGATGGTTTAAAATTCATAGGATCCGAATGGAATGGGTTTGCCCCTAAGTGTAGGGTACTTATAGATGATTGATTATTTCCCACATGATGCTAGAAATTGGTTTTCATCATGGTGCTTGCCCAAGGCACCATAGAAATGGTTTTCACTTTTAGACGAATTTATTTCTCTTTTTCCTTTTTTTGTATTGTTATGATATTTTTTGATTTTTTTGGCATATCAACTATGGAATTGTGTGAGATGCATGATGATAACCTTTATTAATATTTCATGTACATGTTCCATAAATGCATTTAGTGACTTCATTGACTTCTAAGTTGGCTTCTTCTAAATCTACCAAGATATTATCATAGCCCCTACGATAGAGGGTTCTACCAAAGAGGGTGAAGCAAAAGGTGTGTTGGATAAAGGATGTGTGTCGAGTGCATGAAGGATTGAGAAATATGGTATGATTATGATGTGAAGGGGGTTGAGATGAACAATATCACATTTAATGAAATTAAAAGTAATCATAAGTTGGATGATTTGGAGATTATTTGCTTTAATGGTGTGTTCAATAAACAAAGGAGAGTTGTCTTATGGTTATGCTAACATAAGAGGGAGATCAAGTTATTTATTTATTGGTGCCTTATAAATGTTTTGACCTAGGGACACTTCTTGATTATTTTGATTGTGATTTGGATGTGGAGTGTTTGATAGTGCCTCAAAGAGGTTTTCAATATGGGACAACAATTTAATATTTCAATTGTAGGATTAATTTTGATTAAGGAATGCTCTTCTGACCAAATTATAGTCATGAATTTTATGATCATTTAATTATCATGGAAGGAGGATAATGATAAGTAACATTTTTGGTCCCAATCAGTGGGTGTGGGAGATTGACATGAAAGTTGAGAGGAAGGATTGATGGTGTTATTGAAAGGAGAGGTGGTAGCATAACCTTCATAAGGACTATTAATAGATCTTGTTTATATTATGGATGAAGTTTCCTTATAAATCAAAAAAGTATCACTAACATATTTACATGGATTTGGAAATGGTTTATAACTGATGTCATAGGGTCTATTATTTACTTTGAAATGGATGGGTTCTAAAATTCCTTGCTCATGGATTTTGTTGTCTACAATATCCTCTATCACTTGGGGTGTATGTTGTGGGATATGGGGGATTTAACATGTGATAAGAGGTTGGATGATTAGCCAATGGGAAAAGGTGTTAGGAATATAGAATATAGAGAAATAATAATGAAATAAAGATAGAATTAAAATTTAGAAAATGCAATAAAATAGAGACATAAATTTAACATGGTTCACCCAATATGGGCTACATCCACACAAAAATTGTCAGTCCTTATTATTCAATCCAACAAATGAAGGAAAAAACTTGCAATACATTCACTATAATATCTTCTTCACTCTCTCACCCTTTTTGCTCGATTACAATGCCCTCATATCAAAGGAGGGTTACAAATTAGGGAAAAAATGTACTAACTTAATTTTTACCATTAGCTATAAAACCTAATAGTAAATGGTCTAGATTAACTATGAAATTACAATATTTTATAATACATTTTTCACAAAATTTTTCTTTGAGGGCGTTGTCCCTAAACCCCCACCACGGGGGCTCTAAAATAGGTCACCACCCCCTAAACCTCTATGATGACCCTAGTTGGGGGGGGGGGAGTTGCCCCCCCACACCCCCCTTGTTAGGAACTAGGCATTAAAATAAGATCATGCCCCACCATCTAACATAAGGGTGTGTTGGTTGGAGGAGTATTGGTCCAAGATGGGATCTTGGTCAAAGATAGGCTCTTGGTAAAAAATAAGCTCTTGGTCGAAGATAGTTTTTTCAAAGAGGGGATCTTGGATGAGGGGTTTATCAAAGATAACTAGATGGTAAAAATAATCTCATTGAAAATGGAAGGCAGGCCATGGTGATCAAAGATGGGTTGATTGATAATGGATTGGTTGAGAATGGGTGTATCAAAGAGAGGTTTGTCAAAATGGGTGAAATATTATGACCTTGACCTGGAAGTAGGGTAATTTGACGACGCTCAAGAAAATTATTTTATAATTACCCCAAGCTATGATTTTTAGACATGGATATAGTTTTATCTACCTCAATGTCCCCATGATCAATCAAATCTTAGATATAATACTTGAGTCTCATAAAATGGTTGGTGGAATGCCCTTCGATTTTTTGGCATTCATAATATTTTTTTATTTCTGTACCACTCAGGTTTTGGAATGCCCTCATTAAAGGGTTTGGTGTGGGGGAATATGATCATGTTTGAAGCAACCAAATTTTTAAAGAATACATCATATGTTTTCCCAAAGGAGTGAATTTGCATTTTCAATTTTCTTATCTAAGTTGACCACTAGGCATGGTAATGCTATTAATAGGTTGGTTGCTTTGGATTTGTTATGGTTTTGGTGATGGAGTGATACTAGATGGTAGGGGTGCTATAATTGAGTTCCTTTTACTAGTGTGATGAGGGATGTTGGAATCATGCCTATAACTAGTGGATGGGAGGCTTGGTTGATTTTAGATAATAGGGTTACTAGTTTTAGGTTTATGTTGATGTATAATGGTTTAAGGTTACTTACTAATCAGGTGGGATAGATAGGTGGATTTGAGGTCAACTATTTATTTTATAAAACTATTGACATGGTATTCCATAAATTAAATAAATGGTTTTTTGGGATGTTTCATGATAGGGCTCGTCATCATTAACATTGTCATTGATCTTAACATGATATTCTTGATTGCCAAATCTAAAAGGGTCATTACTTAAAGGCTCTTATATAACCTAATATTATTCAACAAGGACATTTTTATTGTTATGGGAGACATTTGATTAAATGGTTTGACTCAAAAACAAAAAATGAAAGACTAGAAGACTTGAAAGTATAAACGCTTGACAATTATTTTTAAATTTTTTTGACATTGGATTTTCTTGATTTTGGCTTTGTTTTGATTTAATAATTTTGGTTTTAATTATTTTAAACTTGGTTTTTAAATTAAAAAATTCAAATATTTAGTCTTCATAAGGAGAAAAATAAAATAAGATAACAAACAAGCTTTGTTTTAACCAAAAAAACATGTAATACACAAAAAGGGGTAGAACTAGGCCAAGGGACTTGAATGTCTTGTAGACACTTATATATACTAATTCATCTATTAGAAAGTGTCAATCCAATGTTTTAGAGAACTAGCTATAGAGGTAGAACCATACCCATAACCCACTTAAACTTGGTTTTGAGGGTAATTTGAGAGAAACTCCCTAGAGCTAACTGCTTGTTGGTGCACTATAATTCAAATAGCTAAAATGACTATCCTAAGATTAAGGTTTGTAAAAATTTATTTAAATGGAATAATCTATATAAATTTTGATATTAGAGATCATAAAATAAGGAATAAGTTGATTTAATAGACACACATAAATGGATCTACTCCCAATCTACCCAACCCAATCATAAGATTTTAGTAGGTTGATGTTGGAAAAATCAAACTTTCAGGTAACTATATAAAACCTAGGTATTAGAGCATATAATCCCATCACATTGTGGTTTTATTAAAATACAATACTGCTTAGGCATTGAAAATAGTTAGTCCTTGGTTTGTATAACTTATCGGTATATGAGGTTTGGCCTACCATGTAGTGGGGAAATCCACGGTCGATAGACACTATAGAAAAATAAAAATAAAGAGGTTGGTTGTTGTATCTAATTTTTATGTATCCTCAATAATATGAGGCCAAGGAAAGAGCATACACATAAGCATAACCTAAGTAAAAAAGTCACAAAGTTATTTTTTATTTTCAAGTATCATCACCAATGTGATACCAAGGAAAAAGCATACACAAGTTTGTGTTACAAACATGAAGTAAGATTTTATAATGAAAAGTAAAAATTATCTAATTACTAATTTATAAAAGAATCAAAATTTTGAAATAAATGAAGTTATAAACAAAAAATAAACAAATAAAAATGCTTTTTTTGTTTTTTACTTTTTGACAGGCATCTCGCACAAAATAGTTAGTAAGTTATTTGTGAAAAACTAGGCAACCTGTAAGTTAGCCAAAATGATAGTGAAAAATGAAGATAAAGACAAAAAAAACTAACTTTTTGGAATGAAACTACTGTCATGCAAAAAATAGAGAACAACAAAATTGTTAAAAAGTCAGAAAATAGAGGCAAAGAGAAACAAAAAACAAAATCACTGTGATAGAAGACAAATTTATTATGACAAAACAAAACTATTGTGATAAAAAAAACCATTGTGATAGAGAATGGAATCACTGCAATAGAGGATAAAACTACTAAAAATTTGAGTAAAACTGTTTCGATGATTTTGGGGAAATGTTTGATGATTTTGGTGTGATGTTGGAAATAATTTATGTGATGGTTGATGATTTTAGTAGGATGTTAGAAAATTTTGCTACTCTAAAAAAAACACAAAAATAAAGAAAAATAAAACAAAAAAAATAAGATAGAAGTCAAAAAAAAAAAAAATCAAATTTGTATGTGATAAATAAAGGATTATAAATGAACAATATTGAAAGATGTGATTTTTAAGACAAAAATATTAAGCATAAAGTAGAATACTTATTCATGGTTACATGATTTTTCTAATATCTTCATTTTAGCATCAGTGTTAGGTCAAATAGATCCCTAAGTCAAAATTTATGGCCTCTAAAAGATGGCACTCTAGTTGGAGGAATGAATTCATTGCTCTATGCTACAAAATCACTACTTTGTACTTAAAAACTACCACTTAAACATAACAAATTCACCACTCACA
This sequence comes from Torreya grandis, assembly GCA_037957365.1. Classification (NCBI taxonomy): domain Eukaryota; kingdom Viridiplantae; phylum Streptophyta; class Pinopsida; order Cupressales; family Taxaceae; genus Torreya; species Torreya grandis. Next base: position 1,873,826 of record JARHVA010000673.1, on the reverse strand, counting down.
AAATGGTGAATTTGTTCAACAAAATGATGCATTCATTCAACAAAATAATGAATTCATTTAATAAAATGATTAATTCATTAAAAACATATAAAATACATATACATTAAAGGACAAAATAAAAATAAAAAATAATTGCCTTACAAAATGATTATAATGTTAAATGAATCCAATAAAATGTTGATCAATTCTATTATTCAGAGGGAAGAAATCAATGTTACACAGATGATCGTAAAACAACTCATAAATTTGAAAAAATAGACCTGTAATTATAATAGAAACCCTTCCAAACCAAGATTAAATATATATGCACTTAGAAATAATTTAGAAACAACTAAGGAGGCCACGTCCCCAATAGCATCCAATTGGCTAAACAAAATGAAAGTACAATAGGCTAGGAGGGCTATCAAGCTGACACACATGAGATCATCTCTCATCAAGAGATGGGTTTTAAAAATTATGAACCACCATTATGAAATAGTGAGGTGGATTTATTTCCTAAGGATGAAGGCAACGTGCTTCCCAAGCTTATTTTGAACCATTCAAACTAGTCTATTCTAGAATTTCCTAAATGTCTATCTCAGGTCTACTAGTACAGAGCTAATAAGGGGTGACAGAGAACAATTAGAGCCTACCTCTTATTTTGAGGTGCATGGATTAAAGAAAGTTTGAAAAAATTTATGATGGGGGGTCTCATGGAACTAATGCTATGGATTACCAAGCATGATGTTGATGTTGTAAGGGATTTCATTGCTAGATGGAAAAAGCATATGGTGGTGATGTAGGAAATTAATATTGAAGTCACAAATGAATTTATAGGTGAGGCCACAAGCATGACGTGCAAAGGGGAAAAGGAATACAAAGACCAAACTAAAAATCAAAAACTCTTCTAGTGTTTCTTCTACATGAGCAAGTTCATAAAAATGGTTTCCCTCGAGTTGATCTCCTATAGCAATGGCTAGAAGTTTACATCTAGGTGATGAGATACTTGACTATTAAGGATAAGCATACTTTAATTTTCTCCCACCACTTTTTGTTATTAAACCATTTTCAAGGTTATAAGATTAGCCTCCCATTTTACCTATTAAAGTCTTTGGAATGCATAACTCTTACCCACCAAGTTAATGAATCTAACAACATACTGCATCAAGGACTCATACTACTATTAGTTAAACATGGTTAAACATTGTAAAGGATGGAGGTCCCCCAAGGGGATCCTCCATCAAGGAGGACTCCCTGGAGGAGGACCCCACCTTGGGATCCTACCACCCCTCTATTAGTACCCCCAAGCTAGCCTATCCAAAACTCCCACTGATGACCTATCATTGAAGCTATTTGTCCCTAAGCTCAAACCAATTTTTTTGGATAAGGGAACCTCCATAGAGGTCATCCAAAAGGGTAATTTCATCCTATCTAAATATATTAAAATCAATAAAGAGCAGTTAGATAGTTTCAATAATAGGGTACATGAAGCCAAATTGAATCTAGATAGTCTCATTCAAGAATGGAATGCCTTGCATAGGAAATCAAACATGATTATTTAGTAGTTTATCCATTCCAACAAGGTGAATTAGAATATTTTCAAGCAACCACTAAATGTGAAAAATACCCCCCACTTTATATCCCCAATTTGACCCCAATAAATAAAACCCATCTGTAAGTACAAAACACAAAAGGCCATATATGATCCTCTCTTGAGATGATGCTGAAGGACCCAAAAATAAGATGAGGGCCAAAGTTTCCAAGAACAAGTATGAAGTACTTGAGAAGATATCTTAAGATAATAAGGAACCCCTAGAGGGTCCCTCATCTTGATGTATTTTCTATTATTTTTATTTTATCACTTAAGAGGTAATCTAACTAGTTTTTTTATTATTTTTTGATGTTTGGCCATGGAAGCCTGATACTTTTTTGTATAACACTTTTACGGTTCCTATATCCTTGTAAAACTAGGTTGTTTCCCTGATTAAATAAAAAAATTTAGAAACAACTAAAAAATCATACTAAATAATTATGATGAATAAGATGTGGTAAATGTCCCACTTAACATGCTAGAATATGATAGCCAAAAATTTAGAAATATAAACTAGGAAATCAAATATACAAATGCTATTCTAAATCTAAACTAAAATTAGATTGAACAACAATAATGAATGAAAACTAAACAAATAAGTACTTACAAAGTCATTTAGAATACACCTCCTTATCCATTTTAAAAACATGTGACTTGTTATTTATGCTTGAAATGTGGGTGCTCAATTAGTGCTCCAAATAAAGGTAAATTGGAAAACATATGGGTGCAAATAACTTGGATTCTCAATGGATGTGTATGATAATTTTGATAGAGATTCAATAGATTGAAAGTGGATGATGAAAATGAAGAATGACAAGTCAATTTATAAACTTGAGGGTGATAAGATGAATGATTGAAAATAATCTAGATTAATTTGATAATGATAATTATCAATGGTAGGATTTGAGTCCTCATCTCAATGGATGATGACTATTGCCATGTGTATGAGAGGAAAGGGGAGAATTAGTTGTTATTTTAATGAATTATCATGAATGAGTGAAGGTATTTGAGTGACTTACCAAGGTAGTTGAAATGTTCAATGATAACTCAATAAATGGTTGAGGAAGTTAAGGATTTGGTTGGATAACTCAACACTTGGTTGAGAGAAGTATGGGAAATGTCTAGATGATATGGAAACTCTAGATTTTTATTAGTTTTGAAGAATTATGTGTGTATGATTTAATTAATTAATATAGATTAATTAATTATTTGAAAAAGGGAGGGAAATAATGTTAGTAGGAATTTTGAATTGAGATGGTGATTAAGTTAGTGTGTCAATTAAAATCAAAGTTAATTATGACATAGTTGGCAGAATTTAGGTGTCTAAATAAAGGCTAGGGAAAGAAAGAGAACAAGCATCACCTATATTATGTTAATTAAAAAATAAAATCTATAAAAAATAAATGCAACAATTTGAACTTTAGAATGTTGAAAATCTTAAGGCAAACTAGGGTTGCATAAGAAGACTCAGAGGTCAAGGTCACCAAATATTTAACCCTTTTTTAAAAAGAGTTATGGGAGGAATAGCCTAATGAAAATGCACTAATTTATTCTATAAGCAGACTAATTAAATAATTTAGATTCACAATATATTCTATTACATTGTTAAAGTATGGAAGTATGCTAAATATAAAGAGTATAATTCTAGACCATAATTTGATTGCTTAAAAATGAAAAAAATAATAATACTTAGTTTATTAAATGATGCGTATACATGTCTATGAAATGAAAGTGAAAAATTAGTCAAGATGATGCTCAATTGTGATTCATCATATTTTATAAATCTGTTCTCTGTTAGCCTAAACACTACCATCAAAATATGGACATTAGAATCAACACTTATGTCTAAAAACTGATACTTATATCATGCAAGGAATATAGGTCATTTTATAGAAATTCCACTTGTTCCTATTAGGGGTTACTATTGCTTTGCATATTTTCAATTAGGATCACACACATAGGTTTTAGATATCAATCTTTTGATAAAAAACCTAGGTCATCCAACTTGGACATGTCAACTTGAAAAATAAGGGTTAGTGGGTTCAAGTGAAGTCAAGGTGACCTCAAAGACCTTTCTGTCAATGAGCATTGGCTACATAGTCATATGAACCAAAGAGGGGTTTAAAATGATGTAGTTATCCCCCTTATGTGGATTTATGTGTAAAAAATGATGTAATATGATATATATGAGTGCATATAGTGATATAGATTATAACTTGACAAATATTGCTCATGGGTTGTTATTTGAATTCGTTAGGCTGATCCTATGACTGCTTTAGAAATAAAGAAGAATAGGGTAGTAGAAATCAAATGTCAAAATAATTTAGTGTGAGCTTAATAGATACTTGCTTGGTAATTACTAGATGATTAATTAGTGGGATTTATTATGTATTTATACTACCCCTTTTGAGATTGTCTCATGGGAGGGTTAATTAAGATAAATAGGTTAACCCATACATGTTGAAAGATTTTTAAATTTGATCTATTATAAGGTACATATATTAGTGTTAGATCTGGGACACTAGCATCAACATTAGTGTACAAATCTGGATGGTAGTGTCTGAGAAGATAGAAAGTTGTTAAAGTTATGTAATTGATAGTTTATGATGTATATTAAGATGTAAGCGTAATGTGGGCTACAAGTGATCTGGGTCATCAAAATATCTAGGTCAGACTATATGATAAATATTTAGTGTTGGAGAATTAACTTTATTTGTGTCTTTCATAAGTTTATAGGCTTTTTATAAGTCTTAGTTATATGTGTATTTATAAATACACTTTATTCCTACCTTTATGAGGTGTCACTCATCTCCATAATCCACTTGGTGGATTTATAGTTACTCGCATGTAACTATCCTTTTCCCACATGGCACACACTTTTATTCACTCTCTAAGGGACTAGGTCACAAGTGGCACACACATAGGAGACTTGTAAGGTAATAATGAGGTTCCTTGCAACTTGTTCTCTTCCTCTTTCTCTATAAAAGAGCCCTTCCTCTTCTCATTTATTCACTAAGAAATCATAGCTCTCTCTCTTCTTCTCTTATGCTCTTGATTCATTTTTATACTTGTGGAGATTTTGATAGCAAGTATTCTAACAAGATCACATGGATTTTTCACTGATACGTTTATGTTTTCACTCTAAAATCTTATCTTGATAAATTATCTTCTTTCCTACTTTCATTTTTGCACTTTCAACATACTGATAAATATTCTTGGCATAAAACCTTTTTGGTATTAGAGCCACAATTTTTTAATATTGAATTATGAGTATTTGTGCAGGTTCATGGATGAAAAGGATGTAAGTCATTTTTTCTCATAATCCATTGGTCTAGACATTTTTTTAATCTATTTTTATTGTAGGTTAAAAATATGGGTTTTCAAACATTCTATTGATTTTTTACAACTTGTAAGTTTATAATCATATTTTGAATGCATATAACTTATTTTTAAGATCTCACATGCATTCTTAAAATCTATTTTTAGAATTTATATACATACATACATATAGACATGTGTGTGTGTGTGTGTGTATGTGTAATATTTTTTCAAAAAATCATCACATTAAAAACCTGTCATATTAAATTAGTCATAACTTTTGATTGGTAAATTATTTCTCTTTGAAATTTAACGAGTTTTTATGTCTAAATTTCTTGGAAACCTAATTTATCATTTTCATGTTATGATCAAAATCGTAACTGTTATATTTTTTAATTAAAAAAATGTTTTTTAATATTTTTTTCAGTGAAATATTTTGTGTGGAACTTCATCCTAACATATTTGTCTTTAAGTTTGCATCCATTTCATGTATTAGTGCTGATAATAAGCTATCTTTATATAGTCAGATCCTTATTATTTACACCATATTTTGTATAGTTTTAGCTCATTTTTTCATGCTATTTTTTAAATATTCATAGTCTACTTAAGATTAGAAGTCTCTTTTTTAGCTTTGGGTATTTTTTTGTGGTAATATTTCTATATTATAGACTCAAATTGAGTTTTTCTAAGTCCTATGTCTTGTGCTTAGTTTATTTGGTGCACAATCTTTCCTCTTACTACAAAATTTAGCTTAACTTAGTTTTTTTTAGTGTTCTATCCCTCTCTTATGATAGCTAAGTAATTCCTAGCTCAAGTTTTTTACCTAAGCACTTCTCTTCCCTTTATTCTTCTTTGTCTCCTATGCATAGTCCATTGTGACTGTCTTCATCTTCTTATGTGGATATTCTTGGTTAGGTATTAGCCTATAATGATTTTTTTGGTTGATTGTGCTTTCCCTGTTGGTACCACAACTATTCCTTTCTTCTTTCTATGTATTTTTTAATATTTTACTATAATTTCTATATTAATCACAACCTAAAAGTAGGCTACCTTAATTCTCTTTTCTTAGTGTAACTATTTGTGCCTTTGCACTTTTTTAGGGTTTGATTTTTAACATTTTTTGTTAAGGAGCTTCAAATCTTAAATTTGTGCTTCAATATTTCTTTATTGTCTAAACATTGGCATAAGTCAAACCTTTATTTTTCATTTTTAGACCTACAACATAGGTTACTTGGTTTTTATAATTGAGCACATGCTCATTGACTATATATCCTTTGATATTTATAAAAGTGTATCTGTGCATTCAAGTGTCTTTATCTTGAAGTATAATATTGGTAATTCAAAACTTTTATTATATGTTTTTAAAAAAAAATAAAAATAAAAAGGGGTAAAAACTTTATTAAACTTAAATCATTAGATTACAAAAGCATCCAAACATCCCATAAGACAAGCAAACCAAAAACAATAGCCTCAAACCTCAACTCCACCAATATCTCCAGCAAGAATGGGTTCTAGTTCTTGACGTAAATTGCCAGGCAGTTGCTCCCATTCATCTACCTTGTGGCCTTCTCCCTCTTCCAACGCCCATTTCGCCAAACAATCATTCGCCCTATTCCACTCCCATGGAATGTGGGCATAGGATACCGACTCCATACAAGAACTCACCTGTAAAATATACTGCACTATCGTAGCCAACTGCCAGCTCACATCAAAAATTTTCCTTTCTAGGATCAAGTTAATCAGGACCTGAGAATCAGCTTCACAGATCACCCTCCTCCAACCCAAAGCATAAGCTCTCCTCAAAGCATATAGGATAGCCAAACCTTCCATCCTATTAACCATCTACACTCCCTGATATGCTGAGAAAATAAAAACCATATCCCAAAAAATCCCTAGCAATCCCACCAATCCTAGCCACCCTTGGGTTGCCCCTTGATGACCCATCCATATTAATTTTCAAAAGCCCAACAGGTGGAGACATCCACTTCCCCAACCGTTAAACTTTCCGCTGCCCCTATGCACCAAATCTAACACAAGCTGAGATCAGAGATAACTCTCTTATGCCAAATCGTTCTAGCACCTCAACCTCCCCTTTCTTTAATGGCAGCATAACCTCGCTCTTCACTTTAATATATTCCTAGATCATTCCCTTAATTCTACTCTAGACCTATTGAGTCTCCAATTTTCCCCCCTTAAAAATCCTCCAGTTTATTTCTAGACAAACTTGCCAAAGCAAGAAAATAGGGCTAGCGTACCACGCATCGTACAAGAAGGAAGTCAAAGAAGGGGGTGGCCCACTCTAGACCAAAAATCAGCCAAAAAAATATCATGGATGCACTGGCATTGCCACACATCCCACTAGAGGTGCCACAGTTGAAGAGTGAAGGTACATCAAAAGAAAATGTGAGAGGAGTCTTCCTCCTCTCTATTATAGAGCACACACCTCGAAGGACCAGCAAATCCCTACTTCTGAATATTGTCCCATGTCAAACATCTATTCCACACTAAAGTCCATGTAAAATAGTTACACTTTAGCCATGAGAAACCATTCCAAACTTTCTTCCACCATTGAACTTCTCCCTATCCTCATACTACTAAGAAATCAACTCCTGATAGCCATAGGACACTATATACTTCCCCTTGGGGTTTAGGGACTAGGATAACACATCACTATCCATAAGTGCATTGCAACAATGTCAGGACAAAATATTTTGTAGGTCCATGCACTCTGCCTCCAAACCAAGAATCAACCACTCTTCCAGGGACTTCCATCTGACAACTACCACCTACCCTTGAAAGGAAAGGGATTTAAAGTCACACACCCTTTTCCAGCCAGCTTCACAAAACCTCTGGTCCAGAGTACTCAACTGAGGATATTAGCTAATTATAGGAGGGAAACTGTCCCATGAGTCATGCCAAAACTGGACCTCCACCCCACTCCTGCATATCCAGAAAAGACCCCTCTTAATCAACATGGCTCCTTTCTTGAGAGTCGCCCAAATCACCAAGCCTTTACCAACCAAATCATATCATGGAATATCCCTTTTAGGAATCCCAAAAAAATACTTGTGGGACAACACTCTAGCCCATAATTGATCTTGCTCCACACACCAACGCCAGTATAGTTTGGCAGCCAAAGCAGTTCTAGATAGCACATAATGCCATAATCCCAGCCTGCCAAACCTTTTTGGGTTGCAGATCATCTCCCACTTAGCTAGGCTCCACTTGGTCAAAGATAAATTCCCATCCCATAAAAACTATCTTGTTAAGGAGTCCAAGTCCTTAATAAAGCTCATTGGTGCCACTTGGGTCATACACCTGTAGATAGGAAGAGCCTGCACCACTGATTGAATCAAATAAACTCAAACCACAAAGGATAACCAATGGTGGGTCCAATGATTCACCTTGTCCCAGAATTTGTCTAAGATCACCCTCCATGACTCCTTAGCCAGCCAACCAATAGAGATAGGAATCCCAGGATAAAGCAGTGGAAGACTCCCAATTTGGAACCTAAGGATAAGAACCACTCTTCGCTGTATGGCCAGAGGAGTATTAAAGAAAAAAATAGATGATTTGCCCTCATTAATTACCTATCTAGAGATAGCAAGGTAAACATCCAGGCTCTTGTGTATGTTATATGCCTCCTTAATAGCAACCTTACCCATCAAATCCACATCATCCACAAACTAGAGATGGGATTGTACATGGATTTCCTCTCCCCACTGCCAACCCTGAATAACACCATCATCCACATTTCTTTTGATCAATCAACCCAAGCCTTCCGCCAATAGAAGAAATAAGTAAGGAGAAAGAGGGTCACCTTGCCTCAATCCACGAGAAGCCCCAAAGAGATTAGAGTGCTCACCATTAATCAAAACTGAAAAGGAGGTCAAGTTCACAAAACTCAAAACCCAATGAATCTAATCCTTTGCAAAGCCAAAGGCACCCAAGACCTTCTAGAGGAAGGACCACCAAACTCTATCATAGGCCTTTGACATATCCAACTTGATAAACATCACCTTCTCATTGGACTGAGTCATGGAATGTATAGTCTTAGTAGCCATCACCACCCCATCCAAAATTTGTCGACCCTTAATAAAGCCACCTTGCTCCTCTGAGATAAGTGCAGGTAGACACTTTTTTAACCTCTTAGCGATCAGCTTAGAAATAATTTTATAAGTGACATTGCAAAGAGAAATGGGCCTAAAAAGACTCAGCCTATTATCCCCTGCACCCTTAGGAATGAGAGCCAAAAAGGTGGAATTCAAAGCTTGAAGCATTTGCTTGTTCCTCTAGGATTCTTGAACAACAGCCAGGAGGTAAAATTTAATAATTTCCAAAAATTATTGGAAGAACTCAATCGGGAAGCCATCTGGACCAGGCGCCTTTCCTTTCTGCATCATAAAGACTATCCTTCTTAACTCCTCCAAGGATATATCCCTCATCAAATGCTCATTCATATCCCTGGTCATCAAAGAGGGGATACAAGATAGGATTTGGACCTCTTTAGCTGAGTCCCCTTGAACTTCCTCCTTGAATAACGAAGTAAAATACTGCACTGCCTCATTAATGATACTCTGTGTAGAAGAAACAATCTCCCTACTGTCTAACACCAAAGAAGTAATCCCCATGCCATGTTGTCTACCCCAAACCAAATTAAAGAAGAAGGCTGTGTTCTTATCCCCTTCTCTAAGCCATTCGATTTGGGCCTTATGTTTCCAAAATATTTCCTCCCTTAGTTCCCATTCCTCCAAAGCTTTTAAGGCCCTGGCTTCTTCCCTCAACAAAACCTCAGTCATTCCCTCATCCCTAATGGTTCTGGTGATGACATTCAGCTCCATGTGCACCTCATTTTTATTTTAGAAAATGTTCCCAAAACTTTGTCGATTATACTTTTTGAGCTGGTACTTGATGAATTGGAGAAGCTTAACAAAAGTATACATTGTTGTTCCAACAATAGGCCTGCCCCTCCTCCACCAATCCACCACTCGTCCAAATAGGTCTGGGTCCCTGAGCCACATAAGCTAAAACTTGAAAGGCGTCTTCAGAGGCTCATAGGTAGAAGAAATGACCAATTTTATTGGCCAGTGGTTTGAGCCCCTCCAATCAAGAATCTCAAGGTAGGAAGACCACGAACCCCCCACCCAATAATAGGAGGTCATGAATCTATCTAAATGCTTTGCAATGCACCTGTCCCCCATTCTTTGATTGTTCCAGGTAAAGCAACCATTAACTAGCTTGATATCCACTAAATTGAGTGCCTCAATATTATCCCAGAGCAGGAGAGAAGAAGGTTCCAACCATGCATTACCTCCTCTCTTCTCTGTTAAATCAAGAATAACATTAAAGTCTCCCACCACAATCCATGGCAAATAGGGAAATAATTGACGAAGAAAGTGGATGTTTTTCCAAACAAGAAGTTTACCTTGGAAATTTATAGGAGCATAAACATTGGAAAAAAGGACTGATTCACCTGACTCAATACATGAAGCCACCATAGATAAAGAGGATTTAAAGGAAATCCAGGACACAGGTAGGATCTTACATGGATGCCAAAAACAAGCCACGCCCCTTGAAGATCCATGAGATCCAATGCATTTCCATGAACCATACCTCCATAACTTAGGTGAAATATTCCTCATATCATCCACAAAAACTTTCATTTCTTGGAGAAAGAGAATATCAGGTACTTGACATCTAACTAATTCCCTAATAGCCTTTTGTCTGGGACCGCTATTCAGTGCCCTTACATTCCACGAGATAATGATCATTTTGGAGGAGTTAAGAAGTGTGAGTCTAAGGTATTAACCACACTCGACTCCACCAAGGTCTCCCCAATCATCTTGAGTCTGTCCATGTCCTTCTTGTGTCCCACTTCACTTTTTTTCGATGTCCCCTTCTTTCCATCCCTCTGGAGAATACCTAGGTGAGGAGAAGATTTTCCTTTCTTATCAACTTCTATCCCCACAACCCTTGTCAAAGTGTACAGGTCCTCTCCACTCTATTTTAGGTCCTTATCTATTGCCTCCCCCACTAATTCCTCTGTCTGCCCTTCAACAACCATGGGTAAGGCTGACTCTTCCTGAAGAACCGCCAAAAGATTGGCTGAACTAATCTCTGGTACTGAACCTCCCATAAATTACTCCACACTCATTAATCCTAGAATTACTTCTTGTTGGCCCAATCCATCCAAGATTTCAAACTTGTTGAAAGAGTTATCATCCTACCTCTCCCTAAGGGTCCTCTTCTGGCCCCTGTTATGGCTTCGAGCTTTCACCTATACAAAACCTTCAACATCCCTGCTCTCCCCAACATCTAATTTTTTCCCTTTATTGGCACTAGGAATGCTGCTAGGTGGCAGCTAGGGATGTTGCTCCATTGGCTTAGCCTTCAGACATCTATGCACCAGGTGTCCATATTCATGGCAAAGGTGACACCTAAAGGGAAGGGTCTCATAGTCTAATTATTGCACCCAGGAGTATGAGCCTGCACTCATCTCTAGCGCATCAGGCAATGGTTTGCTCAAATTAATTTCCACACAAATTTGAGCAAAAGTCATGAATTTCATACCTAAAGTCTAAGTTTAAGACCCCACCGGCCTTCTGAGCGTTGAAGCTAACATCAGGAGAACATCCTCATGACAACATTCAATAGGAAGTCTAGGGAGCCTAACCCATACTGGAACCCGAGTTGGTAATTCCTCAAAAGGATTAAACCCAACATGCCAAGGTTTAACAAAAAGTCTGCCCTGATTATAAAAGTATGGCCCTCCCTCAAGAACCCTGTTGCGGTCAGTCAGGCATACAAATGTGACCATGAAGTAGTTATTTGCCAATAACATGACCTCCATTTCTCCCTCTGGCTCCCACACTCTCCTGGCCCAACCCTCTAAAAATTGAAGGGAAACTTTCAGACCCAAAAACTTGCAATACAAATAATGCTTGGAATAATATTCCACATCCTCTAAAATCATATCGAAAGGAATTACCAGTTTAGGTTACTCCTTGCATTTCTCCAGGCAACCATTAATCTTCATAATCCTGGATCCCTCAGGCGAGCTCCATTCCATTGCTCCTAGATTTTGGGAAGAAAAATCTTGACCTAATGATTTACCTTGCTTCTCCTGCCTATTCATGCCCATAGCTGCACTAAAGATTTTGCCAAGCATAGTTTTTAAAGGCTCTTATTGAGCCATGGTCACGCCCTTCTTGGTCCAGCGTGACCCTGTGATGCCTCTACCCGATGCCTCAACCCTTCACCACTCCCTCGCTCCCCCAAACTACACCTATGCACACCAACCCACTTCTTTAAATAGGCTAGGGCATGACTACCCTAGCTCAGTCATGACCTGCACATGTTGCAACCCGTCATCTTCCTCATCTGCCAATTCTATCCCCCAACTTTTATTATATGTTCAATGTGTAGTCCATAAATCAATTATTTATTAATGGAATTTGGTTGTTCATATATTTTTTTAATCATTAAAATAAAAATTAATTAAAAAAACACTACCAAAATTCAAAAATCTATTGTCTCATCTCCCACGTGGAATGAGTCTTCATTAGAGTTTTTTTTTAGTTTTTTCAAATTTACCTTTTTTGAGATCTATTTATGTGATTTGACTTATTTTTTGAAAATAATTTTTTTTGATGAACTATATCTCTATATTAACAAAATATATAATATACAAATAATTCACAAAAAAATGGTATGGAAGCATGCCTCAAAGTTAGACTAGGCCAAGCCTAGAAACATGAAACAACATAAACAAAAAACAACACTAGGCCCCACCTAGAAATGAGTCATTATAACATCATAAAAGAAAATAGTAGGCTACTAGAACAAGGTTAGAAGGTGAAGGATCCATATCATCTAGATCCCAACCTGAGCTAGGTAAGTCATTGCCATCTAGAATTGGTTCCCAACTAGAAGCCTAAGTAATGTCCTTGTCATCTTCTTATGTTTGAGTAGGATAAATTGCTAGAGAGAGTTTGGGGAACTTGTCCATCATGTCTGCCCAACCTCTAGGTGGTACCCCACAAGAATCTGGATGTAGAGGAGGAGGAGGAGCACCCCAACCATCCTGTCCAATAGGAGAAGAAGGCAGGGATTTCCACCCTCATTATTGTCTAGGAGGGGTCATGTGCTGATATGTATTACCACTATGAGAGCAACACCAAGACTGACTGCATTGATGCCCACCTCAAGGAGGACTAGTAATTATTCCATCAATTATGTTATTCTTGGGTGGAGAAGGAGGAATCCACACCATAGCATAAGGAACATATACCCAATGAGTGAGAAGGTCCTGAAGATGGCCAAACTCAATGGAAATTTTATTTGCCTGCACTTGAATCTGTAAAAGTACATTAGAAATAATAGAGGATTTTTTGAGAGGAAAAAAATTACAATTTGAAGAAACATTGTTAAACATTGCATTATTTCTTTCTTTCCATAACCAAAATAGAATCTCCACTCTGAAAATATGTCATACTTGGGTGTGTTTAAAAGGCAATGTGGGTTTATCTCCAAGAAGGATATGCTGCCATTGAAAAAACATGGGTTGGAAAGGCTTGAAAAGGTCATGAATCCATGTCAAAACCCTTTGAAATTTAGGGTAGTACCAGAACAAATGAGGGAACATTTCCATATGGCCATAAAAAGGGATTTGGGAAGGTAAATTCTTAAATGCACAAGCCATTTGCCTATAGGTAGGCCCTGATACAAAACACACCAATCGAAGTGAGGTAACTTAGGATCCAAGTAAGCCTCCCAAATATTATGAAAATAGAAGCACCAAGTGTGAACTGAAGAATGTAGACCCCAATGAGAGTTAAGCTTGTCCACCATAGGCATGTGGGGAGTAAGCCACCCATAGCTAAGCTAGGGGGTATAATTAAGAAATGGAGTTTCAACATACCAATTCCAGTCCTTCCACCAAGGATGAGCATAATTAACAAATATTTTGTGAAGCATTGAAGGTTTAATAACATTAAATATTTCTTTATAGGATTCTCTATCAATAATAGCTAACCAAAATTTGGTTTTCACCTCCTCTCAAGATAGCCAAGAGCGAGATTGCTTACAAAAGATGTCTTTGATAGTATGAATGCCTCTATGAAACAACTTGAGAACATTGATCTAAGGAACCTCGAACAGAGGGACTTCATTGAAGTTGATAATAGGTGACCACCATACTGAGTGAGAGTTAATATAAAATCCATATCGAAACCCCAAACCATTCCAGAGAATCCATGGTTTGATCTTTTCCCATGGGCAATTAATTTAAGGTCTTATTTCATCAAACATATATTTATGATTGAAACATAAAATAAATTTTATCAAAATTTCAATCAATTCTTTTTACTGCATGATTTTTTTAAAGTCATTTATGATTTTAATATGTTCAAAGCAGTATTTAAAATTTTGTTTGTTTTTAAACTCAAATCTAAACTCTTGTACTAATGTTTTAAAATCAATAATCAAATTTTTAGTGTGGATTTACATTTATAAGTTAATTGGTAACCTTATGTAAGCTCATTCTTTTATCACATTATTGGATATTTTGCACGCTTAGTACTTGTATATTCTTGTGTAATGGTATTTCAATTAGCAATTTTTCTAGAATTTAAACATGATTCGCATCAAATATATGTAAAAAATGAAGAAATTTATGCTCTCAAACATGAAATCTATGTCAAAAATACATATTTAATGCTTTGAAAAACTCATTTACTTCTCATGCAATTGTTTATTAACACTCTTAATTCTACATTTGCATCTTTTGCACATAATAATGTTGATAAAACTCATTGTATTACTAAACAAACTCAAGATTCTTTGAACACTATTTCTACTAACCCCAAATTAAAAATCATGCACTCTATGGGTTATTTTAGTGGTGCACTCAGTAAATGTGAAAATGGCATTCTTGACCCTATTTTGCCTACTTATAATACAAATTATAAAGGTATTGGTTTTAATGATTCAATTGCTTCTCATGCAAATTTAGAATCTTATTGTTCTCTTCATCGAAGGACTTATGATATAATTTATTTTGATTATACTCCTTTTAATGCTCATGTTTTGGTTAAATTTATTAAACCTTGTGCACATTGTGAAAAACATAGACATCACATATCTAAGTATTAAAAATTATACCCATACAAATCTTATGGTAAATCCACACATGACACTTTGTATTATTAGAAAATGACTAAATCTCCTACCTTTAAGGGTAAAACTATTTAAATTCTTAAAGTAAATTATTCTTCTAGAGATTTTGATATGTTTTCTTGTGATAATTATTCTAATACTTCACATATAATATATTTTACAAGTGGCACATCTTCTTTGTCTCCATTTTAATTAAATACATCTCTTTTATGAAATCCTTGATTTTTATTACATATGATATATGTTTTGATTATTTTGACTAACTTATTTTTGTGTATGTTTTTGAACTTTATGGTAGAAGTTGTCTTTGCTCAATTTTGCCTTTACATCTACTTTTAGTACTTTATGTATGTAGATTTTATTTTAATGATATGTTGGTGACTTAACTTGAAATATTGGTGTTAGCTTTCATGTTTTTTAGGTTTATGGATCATTTCTCCTTTTTTTGGTATTTATTCCATTGCGGATAAACCACATTATTTAAAGTGGATTCTTGGCATTTTTTTAAATCACACTTTCATCCTTGTGACTTTTGGCGACACCTTCTCTTCTTTTTTCTCTAAACTTTTATAATTCCTCTTGAAAGAAGTTTATATTAAGGGGGAGTATTATGTAATTTTAACTCCTTCTTCATTTTTAAAATTTCTCTCCAATTTTACAACCCCAAATTAAGCTTAAGGAGGAGTATTGGAGAATTAACCTTATTTGGGTCCTTCCTAAGTTTATAGGTTTTTCCTAAGTCTTAGTTATGTGTGTATTTATTGAATTTATAAATACACTTTATTCCTACATTTATGAGGTGTTATTCACCTCCCTAATCCACTTGTTTAATTTAGAGTTATTTACATGTAACTCTTCTTTTCTCATATGGCACACTTCCATTAACTTTCTAAGAGATTAGGTCAAAAGTGACATAGACATAAGAGGCTTGTAAGGTAATAATGTGAACCCTTGTAACTCCCATTATTTTCCTCGTATTCTATAAAAGAGTCCTTCCTCTCCTTAATTCTTTACTAGGAGTTGATATATCTCTCTCTTCTTCTTTTGCGCTCTTGATTCAATCTTATACTTGTGGAGATTTTGGTAGTAAGCCTTCTAATAAGGTTGCATGGGTTTTTCTCTGATATGTTCAGTTTCCCAC
Organism: Torreya grandis; assembly: GCA_037957365.1. NCBI lineage: Eukaryota > Viridiplantae > Streptophyta > Pinopsida > Cupressales > Taxaceae > Torreya > Torreya grandis. The sequence goes on along the minus strand of JARHVA010000673.1, from coordinate 1,857,621 downwards.
TTTAAAATATTGTCTCAACTTGTGGTTTCCACCTTAAGAGGTAAATTAGTTATTTTCTTACTTTCATTTTTTCACTTTCAATGTTATTGATAAATGTTTTTGGCATAAAGTTTTTCATTTAGGCACAATGAGATAGTGAATGTGATCCTTTTGGTAATGAGACTGTCATGAATTGAAAGGTTGAGCCATGAGTGATATTTGTAAAAGATTAGTTTATCATATAAAATCTAGTTTAGCATCAACACATGCATGTAATAAAATTATTTATATGTTTGTTTATTGCTATTTCATATTAATGTTAAAATGTTTTAAATATGTTGTAATTAAACTATGAAATTATATAAAATGTTATAAAGATAGAATATTATGAAAATAACATGAATATTTTATTATAAGATAATAAGCAGAATAAATTAATAATGATTGTATTTTATGGTAAATAAGTGTAAATATGGATATATGGTCATTAAATTTAGCATATGCCATTGTGTATTTGTGCTTGACATGTGCCCAAGACATGCACCCAAGATTAATATTTTATTAATAGGACTCCGCATTAGAAATATTCCATATTCATAATAAGCTAATAAATGTTATGGTAGTGAAAGATCCATATCCATAATAAGCAAAGCAATGTTATAGCAGTGAAAGGTACATACATTGTATATACTTATCAAGTAGAATGATTTGTCCTCTTATGAAAATGAGGCACACAATCTTCTAGCGTAAACATTATTATATGCATTTAATGAATAGTAATATAAATTGAGACATACATTAAGGATAAAATTTGGGAATACAAGGTGAGTGAAAATAGTTATGCAAATATATACAAAAGCCACAATGAAAAAAGGGGAAATAAGTAACTCATAAATGCCTATCAATATTTTCATTTATTATGGATGTAGTGGAGGAGGCTTTGAAAAAATTTGGATATCTCTTATTATATGATATTTACATACTTATTCTTCTTCCTTCTTGTGTACTGATTGAAGGAAAATGCAAGGGAGATATAAAGGTCAAATAATAATTTCACTCTTTATACTGCAGTGAATGGCAATCCTTAGCCATCAATGTTTCCATTATCTACTATTGTTTTATATAATGTCATTTCTTGTAATTTATGTATTTCTAGTGCCCATGCCATTTTGAGTGGCACTTATTGATGATTTCCCCAAATGACAAGAGGAATTGTGAGATGTGTGGGGTTGATTGTATCCCATGACGGCCCACTATACTTATAATAGTTAATAACTACATATATGGTCAAAGAAAGGAGTTTTTAGCCCAAGTTGTATATAATGTAAACATATCATATAAATCCATTTACTAACCCTGCCATTATCCAAAAATTAGATGTCAACATAATTTGTGCTACTTTACATAACAAGACTATACTTTCTAATTGAATGACATTCAAGTTAGTTGAAACATATTGTTTGGTATGATTTGCTTTGCTTATTGTAATTGTAATTTTTAGCAATTTTAGCATTTATTTATTATGCAATGGTCATTGTATATATATGGGTCGATCTTCTAAAGATTAGTTCTTCTAGAGATATGAGAGAGTTTACTCTTAACATGAGAACATTCCAATCCTCATTTTTTGGCTCTGCATTTCTATTATTGCTTAATAAATTTCCACACAGTAATTGGGGGCATTATAACCTTGTTGATGAATATTTGTGTCTAATGTTATAATTGTGTCAAATATCTACCATAATATGTGTCTAAATGAACTTTCAACATACATTGGTATGTCTTTTATGGGGGCAGTTGATAGAGGTTGCCGACAAGTATAATTGAATGACCTTCAAAAATTTTGTTGTTATGCTGAGTGAACACCTCCATAATCAGATATTTATATTATTGACCATTTTTGGGCCTATTAATCTCATCTCATCAATGAGAATATATTATATGTGTCTCATTTGTTCTTAGAAAATCAGCAATGCCAGTCTCTCTAGAGCATTTATTTCTTGTATATAAATTGGATGTCCTAAATGTATAGTATGTGCATGAATGTTGAACATTGTGACACTAATTGGTGATATGGGAAGGGGAGAGTTTCATTTGATTGTGATTCCATGTAGTTCACACCTAATGCTATAAATTAAGTGTGACTTCCATGTACCTATTTTACCTTAAATAATCATTTTCAAAGGTGGAGATTTTTTTCCTTAGCATTGTTAACAACGATTTTGAAGGCAATTTGTTATTTTTTATAAAAACCATTTGGTAATGGTTGCATGGGATACTAATCTACTATAATTTGGGTACCAATAAGCTTGAGTTAAATGAACTATGAGGTTGTTTCCTATAAGGTGAATGCCACTTTAATATGGTTCTAATTGTGTCCATTATCAAAGTCCCTTAGCCCAAGCATGTCACGGTCAATTATATGTATAGTGTTTGATGGGTGTATGTGTACAAATTATTCCCATTATTGAATTTGTATTTACATTTAACATTCTTATTGTGAATATCATAACCATTTGTTTATAAATGTTTTCAACTTATGCAAGTGTATGTTCAATATGATATGCATGGTGGGAATTTTGATTTTGTTTCTAATGTGATAAGTTGTTCTTTACTTACACTGATGTACTTTTAAATGTTTAGGAATGGTTTATAATGTATAATCTCACTTAAATAGAAACATTTGTATGAATTTGAGTTAAAAAAAGGAATAATAGAGTAATGGGGGAATATATGAACAATTATTTTACCTTGCCTTTCTTTTCACTAGTCTATTTTCCTTTGACTATCAAATAACCATGTCCTTGTGGCTTCAAAAAGTGTAAATGTTTAAAGAAAACATAATAATTTCATATATGCATCAATGAAGTTTGGCATTAAGGTTATCTTAGATTCATTTCATGAGACATGCTTGAATATTATTTACCAATAAATAGTGTATCAAATGTGTGACTACACACTGATAGAAGTAGGTTTTGTAGCATGTGACATGTTTCTTATGCACCTATGTCATGGTCAACAATATTTTTTATTAGTAACTCATATGCAAGCCCAATATAACTTTAAATTTCTAAATTATCTAATATTTTAGTTAACATATGGTGGTAATTTCAAATTATATCTCTATGCTTGATGTATATTTTATTATATACTTGAGCACAACATAACATGAAATAACTGGTTAACAATCAATATTCATGCACCAAATTTCAATTATACTTGAGTTATGGATGTTTAATGTATCATCATTCTAGGATGGCATGTATGTTTTATGCCCTTCGTCATAAATAAACATGGTTGATAGATTTTTTAGTGCCCATGAGGATTTATATTTGCATTGTAGAGTAGTACCCTTTCTCTTTTAATACAAATATTCAGTGCATTTGGTTTGGCATTGAACATGATTTATGATCTCTTCATAATATTTTACAAGACCAATTGTAAGTATTTACTTGCTAGTTAGTAAGCATGGATCATAAAAATTTAAATGGTTGACCACGTAGTTGGGTTTGAAAGTGTTACGTAACGATTGCAGATTTTTTTTAGCATTCACTTTAAGAAGGTTATTCTAATCTAATGTGTGCATGTTGGGAGTATTTGTAAGCCATAAAAAACCATAAATATGGGTAGAGACTCAATGTTTCCACTTGTACATGTCTAATAAAAGTAAATTATAATTATTATATTAAAGGAAATTTCTCATGTATTGAAATAAATGAAATAAACTTTGATTATTATTATCTATGCCAATAGTTTTTACTTTATAGATATTCAAGATTTCTTCACGGAAGATTGTAAATATTTTATCCATACATGAATATGTAAGGTGTAGGTTTTTAATTATGTTTTACATTTTCAAGTGGTGTCTCTAGCTAAAATTATTGGAGGATTGTTTTGCATAGCTATATACAGGTTTGGCCTTTTAGTGTTTATTAAACTTACCGTGAAGAATAATGTCAGGTATCCTAATTATGTTATCATGTCTCCAAGTTAATTTATGCACTTAGACCAGTACAATCATGTATCTTTGAGACTCGAGCCAAGACACATGACATGCTAATCAATTTTTTCTTTTGGTAGGTCTTTAAGGTGATGACATAAGTTTAAAAATATCTTTGGTAAGCTGTATTCAATGTTATTTTAAAATACAATAAATGTTTCTTGAATTTAGTGGCACATCATAAGGTTCAAAAAAAAGTATAAAAAATGTGGATGCCTTCAAAACCTATTATCCATGTGCATTAACAAGTGTAGGCATATTAATGCATTTGCACTTGTCTAGTGCATGTTTGCTAAAACATGGCAACACCTTTTGGAAAAAAAGAAAGAAATGCCATATAAAATAATTCTTTGGTGTTGTTTTCATTAATGGTTGAAGAATGAATTTTAGGCCAATTGATTACCTCTATGAGGATATCATTATCACTTTCTCAAAGCTTGTAATTTTTTCTACCTCTCTTCATGAAATGGGAAGAGAGGGTACGAAAGATGATGGTTATTGATCAAGTAAATTAGTAGATGAATTTGTTTCTTAGTCCAACTCTACATGGTTTTATTTGAATCCTATAGATGATGAATTAATATTTTGGAGACTTGAGGAGATATTTATATCTTCATATGGTAAAAAATTAAGTGTGTCTTGGTCAATCTCAATATATTTTTAGTAAGGGTTATTTTCTAACTTATATTGTAATGCTATATAACATTAGATATATTGACAAATCCTTCATAATATATATATATATATATATATATGTATACTAAGCTAAATATTCTCAATACCGAGAATATTTTGCTTGATGTGGATAGTAGTTGATTATTGAAGAAATATCTTGTGGGTAGCTAATAAGTGGATATGGATGGGTATTGGCCACCAAAATCATGTGTTGCCTATAAAATTTGATTTACTATTATTATTATTATTATTATTATTATTATTATTATTATTATTATTATTATTATTATTATCATTTCTTCAACTTGAGTAAGTGTAGACAAGACATTAGATGGTTTTACTATATCTATTTATTCAAAGTGGAAAAATGATGCATAAATTGCTTTGCAATGCATTTGCAATAAGCTTGGTTTTTGTGTGATTTCTTATATATAATTCCTTACATATAAAGCATGCATGCATGGATGAAGTATGATCTATCCTTTCCAAAAATATTTTGTGTTTGATCAATATTAGTATGGCATGGTAGATATAATTTTAGCTATGGCTTGTTGTCAATTTCAGTTGTGTGTTGTTTATGTATTTTGTTTTTTAATAGTATCTTTACGTATATGGTAACTAAGTTTTTCTCATTCAATTATGTGATCTCTATTTTCACTATTATATAAGTGATCCTTTTAATTATTATATAATTAGATTATATGAATTTGTATCATGTATCTATTATATATATAAGAACAACATATTGCATACAAATCTAACATTGTAAAAAATAAAGATAACATGATTTGTATGATAAAGTGAACATGATATTTGCATGTAATCTATTCAATGGAAAAGTCATTTTTTACATTACATGTAAGAAATAACGTAATGTTTTATAGTATTTACATTTTTCAACATATATTTATGAGTTTATAATAAATGAATCTATAAAAGGTGTATTATTTGATGAGGATTCATACTTTCTTACATTCATGTAACATTGACCCTAGAGTTTGGTTAATTTTTATTTTTGTGACTAAGTCCATAATCATGCATGATAGATACATCCATAAATTGATGCTAGTACATGGGAGAAGTAGAGCTTGGTGCATGCCAACATAACCAATCCATACATGCACACTTGATAGACATAACAAACAAGCATGACATGTGCCGACATAATAACCCATATATGTGTGCTTGAAAGTGTAGTTAGGGAAATAGTGGAGGCGAATGCTTGTACCTATTATAACTATCTAAGTCAACATGATTAAAAGAGAAATGATGGAAGTTATTACTTGTAGTTGGCTCTTGACATGCATATAAGAAATAACGATAAATGGATAGGTAATTGACCTTGAGAAATGCATAGCATTAACTACCAAGTAGATGATTCTCACATTAATTGATGATTGGTGGAAATTGAGATACATGAGCACACATAGGGATATTTGAAAACCTATAAAAGGAAAATTCCTAGGAAGATAAAGGGAGAGAGTTAAACATAATGAAGTGTTACGAAATTGTTAATAGAGCTCCAAGCAAGAAGATTAATGTTACCTGAGTGAGGAGAGGAATAGTTAGATAACTAGTGATATTATTAAGTGTCATTGAGAACCTTATAAACCTTATAGTCATGATATACTAAGTAATGGAAAATAATGTTATCATTGTTATTCATATCTTCTTTTATGGATATAGAATATTATTAACATGCATAAACTAATGAAGATATTATATGTAACGATGTATTACTTATTGAATGAATGGATACTTAGATAAATGTATAGTTTATATGTTATTGTTCATTTTAAATAATTGTTTGATATCATGTGTTTCTAAGGTAGTATAGGGTTCTCCCTTATTACTCACGTACATGCAAGATAATGTATTTACTACCATTAACAACTAAACTAAACCCTTCCCAGTTTCATCTCTATGCACCTCGGGTGAGTGTATGAGCACCACTCACATGGTGTATTGGAATAGAAAGAAAAAGTGTTGGTATGTGTACTAGAGTAGTGTGAAAGTGACCATTAGACTCCAATTTTTTTGTTCCATTGTTGGGACTTGGTCAAATTTTATTGATAAAATGGTAAAAATGGATGATTTACTAGTTTTCATTAGAGAATATTCAGTGTTGGTTGGAGAAAATAGAGGAAAAAATTATAGAGAATCAACCTAGTTGTGGTAGTCAAGAGCCAAGAGAATGGGTGGAAGATAACCTGTACAATTATCTATATGAAATGCTTTTACACAAGCTACCAATGAATCTACATACATGGCTTGTAATGTATGCTATGAACAAGAGTAAAAACTATGGACATAGATACTCTTGGATTGAAAAACATGTGGAGTAGCTAAGGAACTTGGACATAGTGTGGATGGAGCTGTTGATGTTTGGTGACATGGCATGTTGAATAAATATGCACTAGAGTTTATCATATCCATGTATTCCTATCTATAGGAGGCTAAATACTAGTTCTTATATTAGCCTAGAGGATCATATCTAAAGTAATTTATGCTAAAGATCAAGAAGTTTATGGTAGATAATGGAATAAAGAACTTACCAATGGTCAAATAAGTTCTTGCATGCTTGATTAGTGTGGAAAGTGGAATGTGAAAAGGAAAGGGTGTCTGTAAGGTAGCAAGGAAGGAAAAATCAACATGGAAGGACCAAGTGAGATTGAGCTTAGAAGCAAAAACTATGATGAAACTCAATAGAGTCAAGAGCCAAGAGAATGGGTGGAAGATAACATGTACAATTATCTCTATGAAGTCTTCTTAAATGAGCTACCGATGCATCTACACACATGTTTGCATCATATTCTATGAACAAGAGTAGAAACTATGGACATACTTTTTATTGGATTAAATAACATATGGAGTAGCTAAGGAACTTGGACATAGTGTGGAGTGGAGTTGTTGAATAAATACATACTAGAGTTTGTTGTATCCATGTATTTATATCCATAAGAGGTTGAATACCAATTCTTCTACAAGCCTAGAGGATCATATATAAAGTAATTGCCATTAAAGATCAAGAAGTTGATGGTAGATAATGGAATAGAGAACATACCAATGGTTGGATAAGTTCTTGTGAACTTGAGTAGTGTGAAATGTGGAAGGTGAAGAAGAAAGGTGTCTATAAGGTAGCAAGGAAGGAAAACGCAACATGGAAAGACAAAATGAGCTTGAGCTTATAAGGCAAAAATATGATGAAACTTAATAGAAAGTGATGGCTAAAAAGGACCTTAGGTAGAGGGGGAGTCTGACTCAAGAGATACAATAAAGACCCTCTTAGAATGGGAATGGCATAGGGAATACTCTCACATAGAGTATATACACTCAGTTGACAAAGAATTGTGTGCTAGTGAGTTAGAGAAAATCATGGAAATATAAGCTAAAACACCTGAGGGGGCATAAGATGTGTGAGAAACTACTAAGGAAGTACCCATTTCCCTTTTATCTAAAGTGCATGTTCAAGTATTTTAACCACAACCATAAGAAATTTACATGAAGTTGACCATCTCTTAAGCATAAGAGAGTTTTTATAACATGAGGGAGAAATAAGTGTCCTACAATATATCATTCGTTACCAACTAATTAGATCAGTGGTCACATAAACATTAGGTCTAATGATGTTTGGTATGCCACTAATAGGAGGGGGTCTATCCCCTTAGATAAGTAGAAAAACACGAGGTAGAACAATAGGATTTGGATGACTGATGATAGGATAACATTCCATTCAAGTGGAATGAGGGGTTGTAGAACATCATGTTCTATTAATTGGTAGAGATGTGTCATTGGCCAGAGGAATTGGAGGTGCCCTTAGAGGAAGTCAGAGTTTAAGTGCACCTTTAATTGGTACACTAATTCAGCAGGTGACTATACCTACTTCCCAAGTATTTCATGAAATGTCATTAACTTTGCATTACTATCGTGGAGTGGAGAATACCATGAAACATGTTAACAAGTGTGAGCACATATGGCACGTGAAGGGAGTTACATTGTTAGAATGTAAGGCAAGCCAATTTTCCTTGACTTTATTAGATAGTGCCCATACTTGGTACCAATATATTAATCCAAACCAAAGCATTATGGATTATGACCTTGTGAAGGTAGCTTTATTTAATGAATTTGACAATCCTAAGTTTGAGTAGTAGAGTATTATTTTGCTAAAAGAGATTAAACAATACTTGACATAAACCATCCACAAATATAACACTAGGTTCAATAATTTAGTATAAAAAATCTCATTTGATATTCATCTATTACAACACACTTAATGGTTTGTGTGAGGATTGCCTACACCATTATGAATTGCCCTCTCCAATAAGATGTTCATTGAGCCTTGAGAGGCCCTTGAGGAAACATTAAGAGATGAAGACATTAGGGGCATAGATATTGGAATTAACTTATCCTTAGAGGTGTAAATCACCTCAATGGCTTCCTAATTTCATAATCTTATAGGTAATAATGACCATAACACTAGGAATAGGTTATGGTGAGTGTATTATGAGGTCAAAGGGCACAATACTAACAATTCCCCTAGATAGAATGTGAGGTTCATGTTACTCTCTTATGAAATCTATTGGGAGAGTCATGATGTGTGCAATTTTCTAATTCTTCAATGCATGACCCAAGCAAAGGTCTCCCTCTACTAAAATATTTGTGATGCCTCCTCCTAGAATACTGAAGATTGCATGATGATTGATAAAATCCACTAGGAAAAATACTGAGGCATACAATATACTAAAACATGCCCCTTTGATTATATTAATGGTGGATTTGGGAAACATCAAGGATATAGAGGCCATGGAGGATGGGGAGGTATAAGGTTTCCCCTACACACTTGCTATAAGCATGGGTCACTAGATCATCACCAACGTGAATGCCCCAAGTATCCCACTGGTGGAAATTATTGAGGTGACCGTAATGTCAAAGAATGATTAGATTTGTATACTAAGCTCTCATATAAATAAACACTTGAGAGTGGCATTGTCATCAGGCTTGAGTGTAGCTCAAAATAATGGGTCTAAAAGGTGCCAACTAAGAATAATATCAAACCCAAGGTGTAGATAAAAACTCATAATTGTAGATATCCAATTAATATCACTATTATGCTACAATTTTTAGTCTAAGCAATATTCTATGACAACACATAATCTAGGCCAAAATCACTAAAATGCACTAAATGGTTTGAGATTGTTATGTACAGGTGTTGATTTAGAATAATGTATCCCTGAACGGGGAAATGCATTTTATGCGATTATTATCTTTTATAAAATTACTTTGATTCAAATTATGATCATGTAAAATGATGCTCTGGATCATTGAATTCTTCTAATTCAACAACATAAGTCATGTGCATGTGTTATTTCATGTCCATAATGCCCTAATTGGGGTATTTTTTTGTATGCAACTGACACCTTCTTCTAATTATACTCCAGTCAAATTATGACTTTGTAAAATAGCATTTTTGACTAGGTTACTTAAGTGTATAATATATTTCCAAATAATTGTAGAAATTTAAGAAAAACCACTTAAGCAATTTAAACCAAATTAAGCGCCTAAGTGAAAATTCCATGGAAATTATTGAAAAACTATTAATTGGAAATTAATTCCTCAAATCTACATGATCACATGACATCATCAATGGGGTGGCATCCATAAACCATTAAGGGAACAAATATCAAGATTAAGCCTTCCCATGCCTCATTAATAACCCATTCTTCCAAATATTTATGGCTTGTCACTCCAAAATTAAATCAGTTCAGGGCCACACATCCTGGTCTCAAGATGGATGGTCATGGTTAATTATGATTATTTTTAGAAAGATATAAGTGAAACAAGACCACCATTTTGAGAGATTCATTCATGCAAAAGTTGCTATAGAAAATCTCCACCTAGTTTCACAAATCGATCAAACTCATGATCCTAAGTCGTTGGTGCACTAGGAAATGATGGAGGAGATTGCTACTCATTATTGACACAGAATTAGAGTACCAAATCTAGGGAAAAACATGATTATTAGTGAAACTTGGAAGGAGGGACACTATTTGGAAGGTTTGGTAGTGTTACTTCTTTAAATAACTCTTAGAATTCATTTGCAACACCCCATGAGGGAGTGACTTAATGTTTTAGTGTCTATATGCTTATTTATAAGAGATTTTCTTGACTAATGCATCTTGTAATCCTACTATACATTTTGGCATGCCCAATGGGACTCTCACCTCAAACAAGCCTTTATACCTTTTAATTTTGCATTCAAACCCTCTTTGGAGGTTGTTTTGCACTTCTCTCATTTTACATTTCCATGACTTTTGAGACAAATGATAGGATCGACTTGTGAAATGGTGAGATCACTCTGGAAGTCAATGGGATCGACTTGAAAATTAGCAAGATTGACCTATGAAATGGTGAAAACATGTCCATTAATGACAATATCAATTTTATACACTTTTTATTTGCTTGTGTGTTTTACAATATCAGTGATATCGCTCTGTAAATTAGTGGGGTTGCTCTATATAATGGTGGAAACATACTAAGGATAAGAAATATTGCTCTAAAAATTGGTAGGATCATCCTATGAAACTATGAGATCACTCTAGACCAAAAATTTATAGGTGAATATTATTTTTTTATCATTTTTTGTCATTTTAGCAAGATCACCCTGTGCTTTGGCAGGTTCACCCTGCTAATCAATAATATCTCCCTGTTACATGATGAGATCACAAAACTAGTGTTATCTTTGTTCTATTCTTTATTAGGATCACCCTATGAAATGAAAAGAACACTCTGGTAAATGGTGACACCACCTTATAGAATGGAGAGATCGACTTGCACAAGAAAATAGAGACTTAAAACAACAAGCTAGAAGTTTCTACTAATAACTCACACCTTGATTTTAGACTTCTAACATTTTTGTTTTAGGATTTAAGTCACTTAGTCTCCATTTCAATAAGCAGATCAAAGGAAAAATTCATTTATACTTCATTTTGGTTCCTTAAAAAGAACTATCATATTAGCTAAACACTCTTAAGCGTTCTATTTTCTTGATTATTGAAATTATTTGCTTCTTTAGAAAAATGAGTGTTGTGCATTTTCTCTCCCCCCTTCCCCTTTAGGTAACTTGGGTGACTAAAAGTATTCATTCTTTACATTTGTGCCTTGTCCAAAGGTGTGAAAATAATGTTGTTAGGGCTTTCCTCAAATTTGCATAGTTTGGGTGATCCTAAAATGACCATAAAGTCTTTTCACTTGTCTTTATTTTTATGTACTTTCACTTGTGAGCGGGAGTTCATAGCCTCCTCACAGGTTCTTTAGGGAAACATTGACCTAAAAATTCATCTCCCAACATCATTTAAACCCCACTCCATGGCGGGGTTTATAAATTGAGATGGTGAATCATTGAGAAGATATTTTGAGTGATTAAACTACCTTCATTAACAACTTTTACCCTTAGAATGCATGATCAACTCAGACATCATATTATACTAAACAAGTGACAAATGTAGTGGTTGTGAAAAGGACAAGACCTTTTCAAAATAATTTGGTTGATATGGATCTAATTGATGTGAACATCTATTATGTTAGCCACACTTGGGACCTTCTAAATGTGCAAAAATTTAGTTTTAGAAATACCCCACTTGTCACGAATATACTGTTGATATAGGGTGAGTAGCTTGAACTTCCATGTCATCATATAAAATATTGAGAGAAGAGGGGGTGTAAAAACCCTACTTTTCATGTGCTTTTATTTTTGGATTAACAATTAAAATCCTCTCAAGATCATGTATATAGATGGAATTCAATAGTATTATGCAACCTTGTCAGTTTTAGGACTTTGGACGTTACACTTTGGTATTTTGTCATTTTATCCTTTAATTGTTTGATATTTTTGAGTAAAAATATTTTAAAACCAAAAAATGTCATAAAATCAAATACTTTGTCATACACCATTTTATTTGAACAAAGAGGCGTTACGCTAACTAAATCAAAATCATTTCTTTCCTTGCTCAAATCTTCATTTCAAAACATTATGTTTGTATTTTCTAAACAATGTGGTTATGCTGTCCATTTGAGTCTAAAACATTTACCCAATTTTAAAAATTTCAAATTCCTTCATTTTTGTCTAAATTCAAAATTTCACCTTTCTAAGTTCTAAGCCAATGTGCTATCATTTTACCGCTTGCACTTGTTTTAAGTAAACTTGGGTATGATTTCCAATTTAGATTAAAGGAAATTACCTAGAATCATCATCATTTTATTCTCATTGTAGAATTATATTATCTTATGTTTTTTCATGCTCTAATTTCTTAGACCATTCTATATCCTATTAGCATGTGGTGACATTGTGCTACCTGATTGGTTTTAGCTTTATACTTGGGAGTTCTTGTGTTAATTTACATTTTGAGCTACTTGGTTTGCATTTTTATCTTCCTAATAAAAAATATCTTATTCTAAATTTATAGTCATAACTTGTCATAGTTGTATCTAGATTTCATAGTATTGACGTATTTTTGACCCAAGTTTGTTGTCCTATCCTACACATTAGGTTCCAAAGTTATCATACCCTCTTCTAATTTGATGATTTCAACCCACCAAAATTGAGTAAATTTGCAATCACTTTCTTCTAATTGTGTGGTACTATACCACTTTTTTTTATTATAGTCTCATCTTACCTTAATATTTTTTTGAAGAAATCCAAACACATCTTTTTAATATTCATAAAACACATTTACATCTTAAGTGAACATAGAGAATAATCTTCCAAGTATGATGCAAAGTTATACTCATAATGGGGTATATTATGACCCTAGTTACGAGGAATAACATTTTTATAATGGATAGGATAACTCTAACATGTTTTTAGATATCCAAATAATTGTAGGGTCTAAAGAATACTATTATGAACATCAAACCTTAGAAGACACAGATGAATCCCTCCTAATGTTGATAGAATTAGGTGCTAGGTTACCACCAGATTTCACAATGGAACAATTACACACAGTAGTTAGAGTATAAGAGAAACAACAAGAATAATCCCTCTCTCATATTACAAAATATTATATTTCTTCTTCTGGCAAAAGAAAATAAACTCTCATAGAGTCTACTCATAATGATCAAGATTTTGCTTCCAAGATCAATAAAATAAGTCAAAGATATGCAGACCAACTTATCGTAGACTTAACATACTCTTTTGATGCAACTTTGATAAATAAAAATTCTTCTAAAAAATAAGAGAACATGATGGAACAAATGCATCATAACCCAATTGAGTCTACATATATGATAGATCATGGCATCTGAACTGAAAAAATCAAAACAAGAGAGGTTTCACAACATGATTTTCCATATACAGAGCATAAATTTTTCAATCATCAAGAGGCTCTTGTCCCTTAATAGAACTAAGGGATGAAAAAATCAACACATATGGAGGGTATTGTTCAAAATACTTTGGCTAGTTCCTCCCAAGAAATGTATCCTTTGGTAAACTAACTTCAGACACCTCAAAACCAATAATATACTTACAATTCACGATGACATATTTTAGGGAACATTTATCAGCCTAATAATCAACAACTAACCTACTCGACTCAAGGAGTACACCAAAACAAAGTTTTATATTGTAGGGTTTATATCCCTAATAAAAAAACATAGTAGGGACACATGCCACCCCAACATAATTATATTCCACCTTAAAATACACCAAACATGTAGGGGTGGAATTCGATGAAAGAAGTCATGTCAAGATTGGAGATGGTAAATTAAGTCAAGAAATACAAGTTTAATGAGATATGTCCCTATCCATTTGAATTAATAATTCTCCAATTCCCCTTTCCACCTCACTTTGAGGCACCTAAATTTGAAAAATACAAAGGGAATGGTGACCCTCAAGTGTAGACATCCAATTCCTAACCCCCAGGCCATAAATGCCACATATATCAAGATTATGGGTCACCCATACCTAGTTAATTCCTCCCATTCCTCTTTAATTCCCCTTATTCTAAGGTCATGATGAAGATAATTATGGATTTGATTCCAAATATTAGGATTATCCATGGCCACACATCTCAATCTTGAGATGGATGGTCATGGTTGATCCTAACCAATCTCAAAAATCTATAAATAGAGAGGCCATGGACATGAATTTTAATCTTGAATATTGCAAAGTTATAATGTTAAATTATTCACATAATCCTTTGCATTTGATCATTGATTTTGTTTTCAAGCTTCATTGATAGGATATTTTAGTGATTCCAAATCATGATCCTAGGTTTTATAGAGTGTTCTTGAAGCATTGGAGGAGTTTGCCACCATTGTTGACAAAGACAAGGATGCTTGATCAAGGGAGAACATGTTTTTGAGCCACATAAGCATGGTGAATCCATTTGGGAAGGTAACATGATGTTGCGTTCTTTCATTTGTTTCTTTCTATCCTTTGTAATTCACATAGGAATAGATAGGCTTAGTTAGTTAGTTCTTTATGCATGTTCCATTATTTATGGACTAATGCTTGACTAATTTCCTTTGTAATCCTCTCTACATCTTGGTATGCCCAGTGGGACTATACACATCTCATACCTGAATAAGATCATTTTACAACTTTAAAATATTCATTTGGACCCTTAAAACTCTTGAAAATTGATTTTCTGACTTTATTTTACCATTTTTGTTTGCCATGGTTTTACATAGTAACCAATGTTAGCAAGTAAGGCCAACATCAGTTGCATAACTTAACCAAAATTAGTTATATACCTATCATCGATCACATTGGTATAACCGACATTAGTTAGAAAATGTCATCATCATCGGTTATATAAACTGACGTCGATCACTATGTTTATCTTAAAACATAGACCCGAGAGCTTTTTTTATAAAGTTTATTATTTCAAACCAAAAATAGCTTCAAAGATAAAGGACATGCTACAATTTTTGATACAAGACCAAGCTTGAAATTTTATAAAAACATGTTTTGGATCACCTTTTGCATGCTTAAAAATCAATTAGAAACCTTGTTTTGGTGTTTAACAAAAGAATTTAGATGTTTATGGTGAATGTTTTTCAAAGTTTGTAACTAAGACTAAGGGTTCAAGTGAACATCACCTCATTTTCCATTTGGGCTTAAAAATGAAATCACCTTTTCAAAGCTTTTTGTATTTACTTGGTTGTTTGGATTAGATTTTGTTTGGCAAAAGGGGGAATGTTGTGTGTATGCTCTTCCATTTGTCCCCTTTAGGGAACCCTTGGAATCAAAAGTTCCATTCCTATTGCAAGTAGCCTAGTCCAAGGCTTAGAAAGAAAGTCATCTAAAGCACTCCCCAAAAACTTGTCAAAGTTTGGGTGACTTTAAAAATGACCTTAAAGTCTTTCTACTTTTATGCTTTCTTTATTTTTATGCAAACTTGGCTTACGAGGGTGATGTCATTACCTCCCATAATTTCTTTAGGGAAGCTTTGACCTGGGGTTTCATCTTACAACATTGAATTCATTTGGCTCCTAGTTGGATTTACACATGGGATGTATCTACATTTAGACATCACACTACACTGAGCAAACAGTAGGATGTAGTGGTTGTAAAAAAGACTAGACCTTTTTATAACTAGCTAATGCCACGATCACCCAATTTTCATGCTTGTCTTTTGCATCATTTGATGTGAAAGTCATTATACAATCAATTCCCATAGAATGATCAAAACCTTGCTAGTTTAGTAGACCCCATTTTACCATACCTTATCAATTTAGACTTAAGATGTTTGTTTTTTGTCATTAGCTTACTTAGTCTTGATTTGTGTCTAAAACTACTTGTTAACTCAATGAACTTAACCAAAACACATTGTCCTCAATTTGATTGAACAAGGGAGGTGTTGCACTATCCAAATAGAAAATTCACCTTTTCCTTGTTCACATTATTATCAAAATCTTTGTGTCATGTCATCCACTTTGGCACAGTCATGCTGCCCAATTGAGTCTAGATATTTTACCCAATTTGTTTGAATCCTTCATTTATAATCCACATTCGAAATTGAACCTTTTTGAGTTCTAAGGGTTGGTGTGTCAAAGTGGGTTCACCATTTACACACTAAGCTTTTTCTAACTTGGGTTGAATTTTCCATTTAGATTGAAGGTCATTTATTAAGACTCAAAATCACATTATCATCTTGGTAGACTCAAGTCATCTTGTGTATCACTTATGCTTTGATTCCTAGAACATATTTTATCCTACTAGAATCATGTGGTGATGTTGTGCTGCCTATTTGGTCCTAGCTTTATAATTAGTGATTCATGTATGTTTTTACATCTTGAGTTGCTTAGTCCATTTTATCTTCTTTGTAATCCGAAGAGCTTTCCTCTAAACTTCTAAGGTCAACTTGTCAAGGTTAAAACTAGGTTTTATAGTACGAGTGTATCACAAAGATGTAGGCTTTAGGGTACTAGTTTTCACCTTGGGTCTTTGACTTACCTTACCCTCTTCTGATCTATATGGTTTCAACTTTGCCAAAAGTTGAGTAAATTCGTGAACCAAATCTTCTAAATTGTACATGGTTTCAAACCACCCTCCCTTATAGTCTCACTAGTACCTTGGTTATTTGTTTAAAAGAGAGCCAAAGCATACTTTTTTTGGTTGCAAAACATTGGTCCAAAGTTAATTAAATACACAAAAAAACTCTTTTAGACATGACTCAAAGGTTCAACTGTAGTGGGGCCTCTTATGGCCTTAGTTATGAAGATGAGCAATTTTATGATGGTCAAGATAACCCTATTGTTTTTGATGATATCCCCACAAAATTAGGATCTAAAGATTATTAAAATGAATATCAACCCCAAGAAGATCAAGATGAAGCCCTTCTTAGATTGATAGAATCAAGTGCTATACTACCTTATGACTTTCCTACAGAACAATTGCATACCATAGTTAGAGAAGGAGAACAATGAAGGCAAGAGCAAGCTTTTGCAAAAATAGACATACCTTCTTCCTCTAACAAAGGAAAGAAAATACAAACAAATTCAAAACCCACAAATCTAGATCTTCTAGCTAAGATCAAGCTAATAAGTCAATGATATGCAGATTAACTTATCATAGACTTAACTGAATCCCTAGTTACCACTTCAATTCATAATAATGCTTTGAAATAACAAGGAAATGTGGTAGAAATTACACAACAAATATTGTATGAGGACATTACCATTGTGGATCAAGGTAATATAAATGAACAATTAAAGGCACAAGAGACCTTACAAAGTGTTTCATTTGACATGGAACATACATTTTTCAATCATTAAAAACCTCTTGTTACTTTACAAACTCAAAAACCCAAACATTCATTTTGAATTGAGGAAATCCCTCAAGACAATTTGGCTAGTTCTTTTCAACCAACCCAAAAATTGGTAAATAAACATAGAAATTTCCAAAATCAATAAAGTACAAAATAGCCAAATTTAGGTTATACTTTACAATACAAGAATCAACAGCCTATGTTCTCAACTCAAGGAGTAAATCAAAACCAAGTCATGGATTAAAAGGTATACACTCCTTATATATCCACACAAAACCATGGGCACATTCCACCCCAACAGTAACAAAACTAGGGGCACATTCCACCCCAATAACAACAAAACCAGGGGCACATTCTACCCCAACAACATTGAAACTAGGGGCACATTCCATCCCAACAACAGTGAAACCAGGGGCACATTACACCCCAACAACATCTTATTCAAACCACAAATACACCAAACATGTAAGAATGGAATTCTATGAAGGAAATAGTTCAAAGATTGGAGACAAATAATAGAGTAAAAAAGTACAAATTTGATGAGATATGCCCATATCCATTTGATTTATCTATTCTCCAAAACCCCTTTCCAGCTCATTTTGAGGCACCCAAATTTGACAAATACAAAGGAAAAGGAGATCCACACAAGCACATATAGGCATTCTTTGTTTTAATGTCAAGAGGTTGCTTATAGTAGTGAGTACTTACTATGATTATTTTCATGACATTTAACAGGATAGACTCTTGATTGGCTACTTAAACTACCCAAGAGATCAATTGCAGATTAGAATGAATTATCAAAAAAGTTCGTTAACCATTTATCATACAACATAGAACATGAATTAACCATTATTGACTTATGCAATGCCAAGTAGCGTGATGGTGAAAGTTTTGCAGCATATCTACAAAGGTGGAGAGCATTGGCATGCCGCTTTCAACATAACTTGCCAGACAAATAGTTGGCTGATATCTTTGCAAAAAATTTGCATCCTAAAGTTATGCATTGATGAGCTCAAAATATGGCTCATTATTGACATGTTATTTCTCTCAGTTCATCTCTCAAAGGATATTATCTTATGCAAATCTTAGATTGTTAGATAACTATTACATGGAAAATAGATATTTGTCTTGTTTATATTGAACCAAAGACTAAACATTTACTTTGTCATTAATGTATAATACATAGCATGTTTTAGTGATTTTTGTTATGAAGAATGCTCAGGAAAAAAGACACAAATGATGTATAGTGAATGTGCAATTTTGATCTTCATTCAACAGAACTATGGACTCCGCAGGCTTACTTCTATGGACTCTACAGGCTTGTTTTTATGGACTCTACAGGCTGGTTTCTATGGACTCTATAGGCTTGTTTCTATGAACTCCATAGGCTTGTTTCTATGGACTCTATAGGCTCATTTCTATGGACTCTATAGGCTTGTTTCTATGGACTCAGTAGGTTTGTTCTTCTCGACTCTACATGGTCAACTCTGAGAATTCTGTAAGGATGAAGCTACAAATGGGGAAGCTGGCAGCCAGATAGGATAAGAGAGAATCATTCTAGCTAGAATCAAATAAGGAAAATAATCACCTACTATTTTTTAGGATTTGCTTTTGATAAAGTTGTATATATATTTAGATCTTAGGATTATTATAGGATAAGATATCTATTTTATCAGAATAATTGGATCTCTTGGAAATCCAATTTCCTATCTATGGATGAATGGATCGACCAAGGAATCCTATTCCTTTGCATCCTATTTTGAGTTGATTATATTAGTATAAAATATAAGATTTTCATATATTATAAAAAAAGATAGATATCAGATGATAGAGAGTAGAAAATAGAGGAAAATTTGTACAAGCATATTATAGGTTTTAGCTAGATTGTAATCATTTTAGTTTTATGAATTAATACTTCAATTTATAGCATTGATTAATCTTTGTTCCTGAGTCTGAGAGGAGCAAGGGCCCACTCTCCTTGGAACTAGGAACTGTGTATGGTATTTATGTTATGTTTTACCAATTTGTTGTTATAATTAATTAGAATCTTGTTAATATTTATATTTATTCATAAAAACATCAAAATAAATTCATAGTTCAAAAAGTATTTTCTTATTTCAAATTCATTTCCTTCTAAGTAATGTGTGTTTTCCTTTTCAACAAACATGTGAAACACATTTCCTTTTATTAGTGAAGAGTGTGATTTTACTTTCCACATAAGCGTAGATAGGAGTGTGATTTTTACTTTTAGCAAAAGAGTGGATTGATTTGATTTATTCATTTTTAGAAAGATCATGAATCAAGTAGTTTAAGACACATTTATTTATTTAGTCAAAGTTTGAATACGAAAATCAAACACCCCCATAAGCAGCCTTCTATATCTACCATTCCACACCTTACTGCAGATAGCTTTAGACACCAGCCCTGGTTGATAAGACATCAATTGAATATTGATTAAATGAGGAGTTAAATGACACTCATCATTTTTGGCACCATTTTTTGGGGACATAAGGTGTTAGTAAGGTAATAATTATTGGTCTAGAGTGAAAAATAGAAAACATTGTAAAAACCCATAAAAATTCAATAAATTGATGTACCATCATAGAGATTCTAAAGGATGATTCATCCTTAAGTTTCCACCAAGAAGACAAGTGGACACTCCTTCAACATCTTTGAGTAGTGAACTAGAAGTTACAAGTGAAACCTATTTGCAAGAATCTTCTAAAACTTGGATACAAACCAGGTCATTTCCATAAGCAAGTCCCATAAGACAAATTCCTTAGGATCAAATTTTGGAAAGTCTTAAAATGGTATCTCATTCCCCAATACATCAACATATCCCTGCACCTATAGATATTGAAGAAATTCCTTTCGAAAGGAACTCTCCAATCATAATGGAGGAGCTAAATCTAGAGGAAGAGCCACACACGGCAAAGGAATCAAGTATGGCAGAATAACCACCTATTCCAGTTGAAACTACAATGGATAAAGGGAAAAATATATGTACCAATGAGAAAGATGAATCATCTAATCTAAATGATCTTGTTATGCAGTTAACTTTGCAACTTTCTCAAGCTTAAGCTCTTGAATAACAAAAAATAGCTGACATTACTAACTTGATCAATCAATTACAGAACAAGGAACATCTCAACTCATTGTTAGTGCAGAAATTAGATACAACATCTACTGATCATGTAGTAGAAGTTCATAGATTAGAGGAAATAATAAAGGAACATGGAAGTGAACAAATAGATCTTTGGATATATGTAGAAAATTTGAAGAAGGAAAATAGGAGATTGCAGAGTTTGGTAAAGTCTTATAAAGCATTTGATGTTGCACCTTCTCCTCCCAAGGTATTTGTTGACCATAGTTGTCAAAAAAGTGATCCAGGTATTCCTCCCTTGCAAATACTACATCAAATTGAAGAAGAATATTCTGTACTTAAATAGAAAAACAAAAATGCAACT
Organism: Torreya grandis; assembly: GCA_037957365.1. Taxonomy (NCBI): domain Eukaryota; kingdom Viridiplantae; phylum Streptophyta; class Pinopsida; order Cupressales; family Taxaceae; genus Torreya; species Torreya grandis. The sequence goes on along the minus strand of JARHVA010000673.1, from coordinate 1,836,232 downwards.
TCTTCAAACAAACTCTTGGAAAATAAAAAGAAAGAAGTAGAAGCTAAAGGCCAAGATTTAGAAGAAAATTTATGTGATGCATGTAAATTAGGGGAATCTCTTTTGGCATGTAGGAATCATTTTCCTGCATACAGTTTATTTTTATTTGAACAATTTTACAGATGGCAGCTTCTATGGATCTTTTGTCATCTTCCTTACAAAATTTTATAGCCAACAACATTTTTGGAAATTTTTTATAGTGCTAAACCTAATCAGTAGGATTTGCTTTGTGAATTTTATTTACATGATTTGATTCGAGGAGACCATGATCACAATAAATTTTTGATAAACCTTCATTTGGGAGAAGTTCAACTGAGGGCATTACATTCTACATTCAAAAATCAAATAGCATGGAAAAGCATTGTTTCTATCGCTAATTCGCTTTTCAGATCATAAAGAGAGAAGAAACTAAAAGAATAATGGACAAGGCTTGTGAAGTACCTGGATAAAGATCGTGCACCATAATCCAGACGCTTGTGAGCACCCCTCTTTGGCTGTGGAGGAATGACACCTGCAAGGAAAAAGAAACCTGGACAAGAAAATGTTAGATGGATAGGCGGTGGGTTGCCAAGCGAAAGCTTGTTCCTGGAAGTGTGAAAACTTCCTCAAGGGAGGTCAACCCACTGATAACAGACAGATAAAAGACCAAGGAAATACAGGATGCCAGAATACAGAAGTGACAAAGAAATTAGAAAGGAAAGAAAAGACAAAATGATTACCTGAAGGAGTTGTCGGGCTGATGACAGTCGCCGAGGTCGGAAATGTCGTCGGCATTGGTTAGCTGATCTGCCAACGTCGGTTATCCTGCCGACGTCGGTTGGGGAAGTGACCGGCGTCGGTCGGGGTTGTGGCCTGTAGTCAGGTCTGGGTTGGTTTCTGGACTGTGGACGGATCCAGTTTGTGAACGGGGTCGAGACAGAGTTCGGGGACAAATTTGGATGGACTGAGGAATGGTCTAGTTCTGATTAGGTGCCCTGTATAGGGTCTTTGTTGACAGAGGGATGAGGAAGTTGTCTGGGATTGTGTAGAAAGGGAGACAGGGAAGAGGAAGATGGACAGGGGACAGGGTCTGAGAAGGCTTTTCAGCCTCTCAGGGGAAGGACACAGCTAGCAGAAGACAGTAGATAGGATAGATAACTGAGACTAAATAAAAGAATGAAATGAAATAACAGACTGTGCTTACCTTTGGCTTGCTAACTGAAGAACAGAGGAGCTATTGTTGGAGCCACAGAAGACTTGTCAAGAAGAAAATCCCTGATCCAGAGTCTTTACACTTGTTGCTGCTGCTACATGAAGTTCAAAGAGAAGAGAGTCGAATGCCAAAGCGCCAAGAGGATTTTGTTTGCGAGCTCAAGGGTCCAGGGGCTGCAATAGATGCAGAAAGGGGTAATGAAGGCTGCCGACGCTGGCAGTTTTGCCGACGTCGGCCGAAGGGTCGCCGACGTCAGCGGTGGCAGAATGGGGACAGAGACTAAAAATAGCCTCTGCTCATTCTTGCACGCCACCGGGCGAGGGGTTGTGGGAAGAACGGTCACGAGGATGCTTAAATGGGCGTGGGGGGAAGATAATGAGGATATTTGACATAATAAATGCTAGGGGGAAGGTGGAGGGATTCAAGGGAGGATCCAAGGTGGCAAGGGTGGGGTGGAAAGGGGGCCACTTTAAAATATTTAAGTTATTTTAATCATATGAAGGCCAAGGGTTAGGATAGGGGTTTGAGGTGGACAAGGGGGAGAACCAAGGTGCAGACACGTTTGCGATGTCTACATTTGCCCCTTTTTGTCTTGTTGGTTGTTCTTGATGAATTGCAAGACAAAAACAGAAGTTGGTTGCCCCAAAAAAAGGATGAGGTGTTCCCCCCCTCAAAGCGATAGTCGAGAGAAGGGAACCGAAGATCGAGTGTCGATTTGACAGAGAAATAGATAGAAAAGAGTGAGTGAAAATGCTGCAGTAGTCGTGCTTGCGCGTAGTCCACTTCACGGGAGGGTCGGGTCAAATTGTCGCATGTCGAGGGTCAAGGAGTGCCAAAATTGAAGTAACCGGGCCCCGGCATTTAGTCATCTGCTGATTGGGTCACTCAATCTAAGCTGAAGCTCCAAATGGTCATCGTGTTCCAGGTATCTAGGGCTCAGGAAGTACTCCTAGAGACACGAAAAAGCCACAAGTAGTAGGGATCAACTGGCTCACGATCCTATACTTGCGAAGGGTCAAAAATAGTCTGCGGACAATTTTGCTAACCAGCCATGAGGTAGCACACACGCAAAAACAACCAAGGCAACATTGGCTTAGAAGTGGTCGAAGGTCGAAGGAGATACGCATGATCTCCAATGGTCATTGGTCAAGAGGATGGATGGACGAAAGGATGTGGCCGAGCTAACCTCAGAAAACGTCATGTGATCTGAGTGCTGCCTACATAGCCCTTGTGTGAAGGGCCTCAGGCCAATGTAGTTCTCCCTGAAAGGGAGGAAGGGTCAAAGAGATTGATTTGTCTTGGTCAAAGTCGCAGAAGGGAAGGTTTGTCCATCAAAGAGATGAACAAACGGGGGTGGTCGAGCTAACCTCAGAAGATGTGGTATCTGAGTGCTGCCTACATAGCCCTGGTCATAGGGCCTCAGACCAATGTAGTTTGGGCTGCGAGGGTCAAAATGGTCGATGATGAGTTTGGTCATGTGTCGAAATGATGAGGCTAAGATGAGGATAAAATGATGCTACAGATGGTGTATTCTGTAGAATTGGTCGAGAGTCTTTCATCTCTAGCAAGTTTCCATAGTCGTGATGGATGTATGCTAAAAATGAATGGAGGTCTATTTATGCTTCAGCAAGTATTGGTTTATGCTTAGCATAAATTGGGTCTGGTCGGTAGTTTCCATGTGTATTGGTGTCCATAGAAACTATGTGAAAAGGACAAGGTGATGCCGGCTGAAAATGATGAAAATAGCTTGGTTAAGGATGAGTCGACAATTGATGTGACCAAAGTGTAGAGAAAAGATGAAAGGCAAATCGCTCTTTCATTGACAAGGACCAGAAAGGAAGCATAGATAGGGGTTAGTAGAACCAAAGCCCCGTTCATGCATTACGTCGTTGACCAGTGAGGTGTTAGAACGGTAATCGAATCACTTTGACATTAAAGTGAGCTTGAAGTCCCCTGAGCAGGTGATAGGAGGAGGATAGGGTAACCCAGTTTAAGAGCAGGAATAACCGTGCCCCTTTTTATAGGAGACCCTGAGACAGCTACAAGCCAAGTCCGTGACTCATTTTTTTTTTTGGTGCAGGCTGATCGATGCGGGAAGCCTACATAGAGATGTCTTTTGATGTAGTGGTCATGTTGCGAAGCTGATCGATGCGGGAAGCTTCTAAGAAAAGTGCTGTTTGTAGCAAGATTAGTCATAGCCATCCTTCGAGGGAGTGGTCTATATTTTTGCTTAAAAAAATGTTTGAGTAGTTGTCCTTCGAGGGATCAGTCTACTAGCTACAGTAATGATAGTATAGCTGTCCTTCGAGGGATCAGTCTGTCTTTTTGATTTGATTTGATTTTGTGACCATGGATATGTTTTGACATCTTGATTTGTATTTTTTTGATTTTTGATTAGAGTCACGGACAAGGCTGTAGAAGCTCAAGGACTCCCCTTTTATTAGGACAAAGCATCCATGCATCATAAAAGGGTCGTAGAGGACTTGTTAAAGGGGAATAGGGTTGAAAGGAATGAGGATTAAGAGGACAAGGATTGCTCAAGGGACGAGCTCAAGTTACGTGTCAAGTAGACGAGTACTCGACTAGCAGTAGAACGGTCGCAGACGCAAGACATAAAAAGGGGTTCAAGGTCTAATAAGTCCCTAGGCCATGCTTGTATGTTATGATAAGGTCCAAGTCAATTAGGAGCAAACTTGCCCCAATTTGCCTCTTTCCAGATTGGTCAGGTGTTGATTGATGGATGTGAAGTTGGTTGACATTGTCGTTGGTTAGTTGAAAAAGGTTGAATGTTTGGTTGAGAGGTCTGGTTGATTGATATTTGGTTGAATTTTGGTTGAGACTGGTTGAATAATTGGTCGGGGGTCGGGTCAATGGACACTTGGTCGAGATGAGTGATTGATATGTGGTAGAGACTGGGTTGAAGAGTTGGTCGAGGTTTGGATGAAGGGCGAATTCCCCCAACGGGTAGGGAGAATGTTTGAAAGATTGGTTAAGGTCGGTTGAAGTTTAGTGGTCAGATGGACGGTATTAATGTCGAATAAGGGGGTCAAAGGTGGTAAAGGGACCATATTCCAGCGTGGAGATCCCGATTTAGGTGATGAGGTTGGAGAGGCATGAGTCGGGGTTGATGTTTTGTTGAAGAGGTGGTCAAGAGGATCCTTGGTGAGAAGGGAATCCTTTTTCTGGTGTTGACGAGTGACAACTTTGAGAGCACAACAATGCTCAGTGTCATGTCCCGGAGTGTGGTGATAGTGACAGAACTTAGAGTTGTCGAACCAAGATGGCCTTGATCCGAGAGTTGATGAGCGGAGTGGTGTTGAAGGTTTACTGATGATGTGGCCGAGAAGGGAGGTGTCATTCTCCAAACATTGGCAAATGGCGACCTTGAGGGCATGACAATGTTCCGTGTCGTGCCCAGGCGTGCGATGATACGCACAAATGCAAGTGTGGTCGAACCAAGGTGGTTTAGGTCTGAGAGATTGATATTGTCTAAGAGGCGGGAGGTTGATACGAGAGGACTGCAACAATTGCCGTAAGAGCAAGGCATATGAACCTGCTAACGGGTCGGGATGTTTTATTGCAGTGAGGGTTGGTGACGTTGGTTTGGGAGGCGAAGGAGGCATAGGTCGAGGGTTTGGATGAGATGTATGTCTGATGGGATGAGGGAGTAATGGAGGCAAATTGCCTCTGTGAAGGATGGGAGTGGGAAGCACTCCTATTAAAGTGGACGGATGTGGGCCCAAGATAGAGGGCAATGGCGAAGGTGGGAGATGAGTCCTCCGATGTGGTCTAGTAGTTTTCATTGGTTTGGGTCGAGGGCCACCGTTGTGCGAGGCGAGGTTAGATATGGGTTTGGGTTTGGATGTGGACGAAGGTGAGTGAGATGTAGAAATCTCACGCAAAGGGAAAGAGGAAATCGTGACTGGGTCTTCCTTGGTTGAAATGGGTGGAGAGACTGGTTCTTCTCTTGGTAGAGAAGAAATAAGATAGGGCGGCTCCTCAAGTGGGCAGAGGGCATGGATGATCGTGCCTTCTACTTGTAGTTGAGGAGTAGGCAAGGTAGGGTCTTCGGATGGAGGTGGGCTTAATGGCGTTGATGTGGTCAAAGCGTCTTCCAATACAAGAGAGGTAGATGGAGGACTAGTAGGAGAAGAAGGTTCTTCATCCTTTGATGGAAGAGGTTGGTCAAGGACAAGAGGCAAGATAGTGCTAATCATGTGAATGTCATGGTCTTGGGGGTCGTTGGTCGAAGTCTGGACGTTGTTTTGAGTAGGCGAATGATTAGGAAAAGGTTGTTTGAAGATGTTGATATGTTGGTTAGGTGGGGCATTCGGGTTATCTAAAATAAGATCCCCCTTGTCGATCATGTCCTGGATGATGTTTTTGAAGGTTCGGCAGTTGTCGATGTCATGGCCTTAGACGCGATGAAAGGGACAGAATTCGGCCTCCCTATACCATGTAGGGATGGCTTTTGAAGGGTCAAATTGAGGTGGTCAGATTGGAGGGAGATTGAGGACCCCCTGCTTGAGTAGTTTTTCCAAAACGGAAGCGTATGGTTCTCCAAGTGGAGTGTAAGAACGCTGAATGTACCGTTGTTGGAATTGTTTGGTGATACTTGGAGATGTCGAAGGTTGGGAGTAATTAGTTGACGTCGATGATGGTGATCTAATGACCACAGTATTGGCCACTCCTTTAGATTCGGAATTGGCAGAAGAAGGTCTGGAAGAAGAATGGCCATTGGTTTTAGCATTGGTATGACGCAATTTGACCTTATCTTCTTCAAGGGCGCGGAGTTCAAGCTTTCGAGCCATGATGAAAGCTTCGTCAAAAGTGCGGAATGTCTGAATTCGCAAGGTAGAAGAGATGTGTCTGGCACATGCTCGAGAAAAGAGCTCAATGAGCTCAGGTTGAGGCAAAGAGAAGGAGAGCTGGTTGATCAGACCTCTCCAACGAGCGACAAAGTCGATGATTGATTCATCGTCAAACTGCCTGATGGAGTAAAGGTCTATGATTGAGACTTGTTTGGTGATGTTGATTGAGAAATGGTCAAGAAATAGTTGGGCGAGTTGGATAAATGAAAAGATAGAGTGTCTGGCAAGAGAACTATACCAGTCAAGGGCTGGGCCAGAAAGCGACATAGGAAACGTGCGTAAAAGCAACGCATCGTCATGGGCAATAAGATAACAGGCATGTCTAAATGCCCATAGATGTTGTTGTGGGTCTTCCTTACTCTGAAAGCGAGTGAATTTCGGAAGCTCCCACTGGCTGGGATATGGTCTGATTGGGACAGAAGGATGAATGGGTTCGTTGCAAATTTGCTCATATGACAAAGTATTGCTTAAACTGGAAATGGAGGCTTCGAGACTAGACATTTTATCCATCAGCATCTTGATAAGATCTGCTGACGGATTGGCGGGTTGAGCGCCCCCTAGGTTGTAAGGCGCTTGGAAGAGGCTAGAGGAGGTGTGCGACATAGTCGGTTGTACAATGTACGGATGACTAGTCGCAGGGGCAAAAGTGGAGGCTAAAGGTGGTTGCGTTATGAAGGTCGAAGGTATAGGTTGACTGGGCACCGCCAAAGGTGGTTGAATGGCGGCACTGGTAGAAAGATAGGTGGGCACTCCTACATTTGTGGGCACAAGAGTATGAGGGGTTGAGACAATTAAGTTCTGATATGATGTAGAACTTGGTTGAATTGCAGGTAGTTGAGGGGGTAATGGAACCCCGATGGAGGTCGGTCTAAAAATAGACGGGGAGGCCAAACTTTGCGTATTGGCCATGGTTGGGTTAATAGTTGAGGTGAAAGGCTGAGTCATAAAGGGTTGGGTGGCGAATGGTGTGGATGTCATCGCCATGCCACCCGAAAGGTCTCGCGTTGGGTTTCTCGCGAGATAGTTTTGGAGGGCTGCGGTGTTGAGGTCTAAGAATCTCTTGAAATCCTGGTCCCCTTCAGGGATGATGGGAATTTGAGTCGGGGTCGAGGTCGGGGTCGGTCCTGTAGGAGTTCTTTTAGTCTCCGAGTGGAACTCCATGATAGGACTGGTTAGGGATGGGGTAGACGGAAGTGGTTGTTGGCTAAATTGGTTAAAAAGAGAGTCCTGGTTCCAGAAACTGTGTTCTTGCAGTCTCAGAAAACCAGAATGTGGTTTTTGACAGAGAATGGACAGGTTTTAGGCTGCTGGTTTTGAAAAAAAAAAAAAAGGACAGTGACAGAGATCGACGTCGGTTTAAAAACCGATGTCGGTAAAGAAGATAGCCGACGTCGGTCAGATAACAGATGCCGGTAAGAGAGGAAAGCCGACATCGGTGACAGAATCGATGCCGGTGACTGTGTCTTCCAGAGAACTAAAAGATTTTAAGATTCTTGGAAAAACAAAGGAGAAAGCGTCCTCACTCACTCAAACAAATAGATGAGAAGAGGAAAATAGAGAGAGACAGACAAGCCTAAGCGATAAATCCTAGGAATTAACCTTAGAAGCTGTGGCTTATGCCTTAGATGAATGTTTGGGGAGATTGGCTGTCAAGAAGGTCCTAGAAGAAGGCGGTCTAAAGATGGTTTTGGGTCTTGTTTTAGGTGCTCAAAAATCTGTGTTAGGGTCTGGTACGTGGCCTGGTGCTAAGGAGCAAGCTCCCCTCACTTCACGATTCCAGTGGTTAGCTGGTCTCGCTTAGCCAAGATATACCTCGCCTAGAGTTTATCCTCCGCCAGAGAACGGAGTGGGCTTCCCCCTTGGTGATGAAATCCAAGTAGGGTCACCGGGATGGGTAAGGTATCCGTTGGGGGATGAAATCCCAGTCGGGCCTTGTCTCAAGTAAGTTTTATGTTCCTTTTAGTGCATGTGGTTCGGTAGTGTAACATCAAGTGTCTACGATTTATTCAATATGCAGATTTAAGTTACTAGACGTGGACTAAGAAGATGCAAGCACAAGCAAAAATGAAAGTGCAATACGTTTTAATCCCAAGTCAAAATGTGATGTTTGTTATGAAGACAAGTTTGAGAAAGGGTTGAGAGTATGATGTTGGACTAGTCTAGAAATGCAAGGAAGAAAGATTCGTTTTAGTCCTGCTTATAGTGTCATTGAGAAGAAAAGAAGGAGGAGAAAAGGTAAGAACCTAATGCTCCTAAATGAATGAAGAAGAAAAGGAACCCAGGAGGAACCTAGGGTCCCATCGGGCGTGCCAGAATGTTTCTATCGCTAATTCGCTTTTTAGATCATAAAGAGAGAAGAAACTAAAAGAATAATGGACAAGGCTTGTGAAGTACCTGGATAAAGATCGCGCATCGTAATCCAGACGCTTGTGAGCACCCCTCTTTGGCTATGGAGGAACGACACCTGCAAGGAAAAAGAAACCTGGACAAGAAAATGTTAGATGGATAGGCGGTGGGTTGCCAAGCGAAAGCTTGTTCCCGAAAGTGTGAAAACTTCCTCAAGGGAGGTCAACCCACTGATAACAGACAGATAAAAGACCAAGGAAATACAGGATGCCAGAATACAGAAGTGACAAAGAAATTAGAAAGGAAAGAAAAGACAAAATGATTACCTGAAGGAGTTGTCGGGCTGATGACAGTCGCCGAGGTCAGAAATATCGCCGGTGTCGGTTAGCTGATCTGCCGACGTCGGTTATCCTGCCGACGTCGGTTGGGGAAGTGACCGGCGTCGGTCGGGGTTGTGGCCTGTAGTCGGGTCTGGGTTGGTTTCTGGACTGTGGACGGATCCGGTTTGTGAACGGGGTCGAGATAGAGTTCGGGGACAAATTTGGATGGACTGAGGAATGGTCTAGTTCTGATTAGGTGCCCTGTATAGGGTCTTTGTTGACAGAGGGATGAGGAAGTTGTCTGGGATTGTGTAGAAAGGGAGACAGGGAAGAGGAAGATGGACAGGGGACAGGGTCTGAGAAGGCTTTTCAGCCTCTCAGGGGAAGGACACAACTAGCAGAAGACAGTAGATAGGATAGATAACTGAGACTAAATGAAAGAATGAAATGAAATAACAGACTGTGCTTACCTTTGGCTTGCTGACTGAAGAACGGAGGAGCTATTGTTGGAGCCACGAAAGACTTTTCAAGAAGAAAATCCCTGATCCAGAGTCTTTGCACCTGTTGCTGATGCTGCACGAGGTCCAGAGAGAAGAGAGTCGAATGCCAAAGCGCCAAGAGGATTCTGTTTGCGAGCTCAAGGGTCCAGGGGCTGCAATAGATGCAGAAAGGGGTAATGAAGGCTGTCGACGCCGACAGTTTTGCCGACGTCGGCCGAAGGGTCGCCGACGTCGGCGGTGGCAGAATGGGAACAGAGACTAAAAATAGCCTCTGCCCATTCTTGCACGCCGCCGGGCGAGGGGTTATGGGAAGAACGGTCACGAGGATGCTTAAATGGGCATGGGGGGAAGATAATGAGGATATTTGACATAATAAATGCTAGGGGGAAGGTGGAGGGATTCAAGGGAGGATCCAAGGTGGCAAGGGTGGGGTGGAAAGGGGGCCACTTTAAAATATTTAAGTTATTTTAATCATATGAAGGCCAAGGGTTAGGATAGGGGTTTGAGGTGGACAAGGGGGAGAACCAAGGTGCAGACACGTTTGCGGTGTCTACAAGCATATTTGAGGACTATACAAATCATGCTAAGACTACAAGATTGTGTGTCAGACCAACGTTTCCTATTCCCAGATTGATCAAACAAAATTTTAACTGTGCTTTTTTAAATGATGAAGTTAAAATTCATTATTTATAGGATTTATATGATTGTGTTATTTCTTTTGATTTATTTTTTAGATAGAGTTTTGATTCAGTGGTGGCTACAAGTGTAAATATATGGGACCAAATTTTAGTACCTCTTAAAAGACGAGAGGTCATGTCCCCAAATAACTTAAGATGGAGTATGAGGAGAGCATCCTCAATTTTAGAAATCTTAATAGAGGTAATAAAATCTAGGGGTGAGCAAAAATGGATTGGCATGAGATATAAACCTCCTTTACTGATCATACCTATTCCAAGATGGCAGAGTTGGGCTCTACAATCAAAGGAACAATTCAATATATGGAAACAAATGATTCAAGCACATCAGGGATTTACAAGCAATTTAGATAAGCATATAACAGATGAATTTGATGAATATGATTTGAGTCAGCATGTGGAAAGTAGAAGCTAGAGTTATGAATGCCAATAAATGTTTGCAATGGGACTTACAAAAGGTAAATCTTGGGGGAGATGATGAGCTCAGAATATGGCTCATTATTGACATGTTATTTCCATCAATTCATCTCTTGAAGGATATTATCTTATGCAAATCTTATATTGTTAGATAGCTATTACATGGAAAATAGATATTTGTCTTATTTATATTAAACCAAAGACTAAACCTTTACTTTGTCATTAATGTCTAATACATAACATGTTTTAGTGATTTTTGTTGTGAAGAATGCTCAGACAAAAAGACACAGATGATGTATAGTGAATGTATAATTTTGATCTTCATTTAGTAGAACTACAAACTCTGCAAGCTTGCTTCTACAGACTCTACAAGCTTGTCTCTATGGACTCTATATGCTTGTTTCTATGGACTCTATATGCTTGTTTCTATGGACTTTGCAGGATTTTTTTTATGGACTCCATAGGCTTGTTTCTACAAACTCTGTAGGCTCATTTCTATGGACTATGTAGGCTTGTTTCTACGGACTCTACAGGTTCATTCCTCTCGACTCTTCAGGGTCAATTCTGAGAATTCTGTAAGGACAAAGCTATAAATGGGGAAGTTGGCATCCAGATAGGATATGAGAGAATCATTCCAACTAGAATCAAATAAGGAAAATAATCACCTACTATTTTTTAAGATTTGCTTTTGATAAAGTTGTATATATATTTGGATCTTAGGATTATTATAGGATAAGATATATATTTTATCAGAATAATTGGATCTCTTGGAAATCCAATCTCTTATCTATGGATGAATGGATCGACCAAGGAATCTTATTCCTTTACATCCTATTTTAAGTTAATTATATTAGTATAAAATGTAATATTTTCATATATTATAAAAAAAGATAGATATCAGATGATAGAGAGAAGATAATAGAGAAAAATTTGTACAAGCATATTACAGGTTTTAGCTAGATTGTAATCATTTTAGTTTTATGAATTAATACTTTAGTTTCTAGCATTGATTAATATTTGTACCTAAGTTTGAGAGGAGAAAGGGCCCACTCTCCTTGGAACCATGAACTGTGTACGGTATTTATGTTATGTTTTACCAATTCATTGTTATAATTAATTAGAATCTTGTTAATATTTACATTTATTCAGAAAAACATCAAAACAAATTCACAGTTTAAAAAGCATTTTCTTATTTCAAAGTTATTTCCTTCTAAGTAATGTGTGTTTTCCTTTATAGTAAACATGTGAAACAAATTTCCTTTTGTTAGTGAAGAGTGTGATTTTACTTTCCATGTAAGCGTAGATAGGAGTTTGATTACTTTCAGAAAAAGAGTGGATTGATTTGATTTCTTTCTTTTCAACAAAAATGTGAATCAAGTAGTTTAGGACACATTTATTTATTTAGTCAAAGTTTGAATAGGAAAATCAAACACCCCCATAAGCAACCTTCTAGATCTACTATCCCACACCTTACTACAGACAACTTTGGACACCAACACTGGTTGATAAGACATCAATTAAATATTGATTAAATGAGGAGTTAAATGACACTCGTCATACATAATATATGTTTGGCTTGTGATAACTCATTTGAATAAATTATTGACAAAAGAGCGTAGATTGAGAAGGCTCTTATTGCTAAGGGCCCTGTTAAGATTTTTGTGCAAGGTCAAGCATCTAATCAGACTAAATCACTGACTCAAACAGTTATGCAGGATAACCTAAAGGCTTTAGAAAAAATAAAAACATGGTTAAAAATGGGGTGACTAAAACAAGACATGTACAAATGGTATAGGCTATGCTTCTTCCAAATTTAAAATTAACTCCCCCAAATCCACTACCTATTTCACAGAGACAACCTCCAAGAAGGACATTTCATAACAATTGTAGAGTCTTTAACAAGTTAGGAGAATTGGTTGAAATAGTGTTACAAAAGCTCATTACAGCTAATTTAATTGTATGGTCAGTATCAAGGCCATTTCCTTAAGATCAACAAAAACCATATTGGTACAAAGAGAACAAATGGTGTAATTTTCATCATGTTGCTAGTCATGGTGCATATCATTGCATTCAATTATGACATATTATTGAGGACTTTATTGAAAGTGGTGAACTATAAATTAAGTTGGCCCCTAATCAGGACATAAATTAGGATATGGGAATCTATAAATACCCCTTTCCTCGACATGATCCACCACCACCAAGAAAAAATCAAAATGGTCACAATCAAGGACAGAGGCAGAACCAAAACCAACAACAAGGTCAGAATCATAATGAGAATAATCAAGATCATAATGCCCACACCAATAATGTGGATTATAAAAATGTACATTATGACTATAATAATACTATGGGATGCATTTTTACAACCCACATTGCCACTGTTACTATAAAATTGCATGGCCAATCTTATGTTTCTCACAACACAGGACCCATCATTATAGAATCAACACCCTTTCCCCCTAGTAATACCATGTTAGGTTTACATCATCATGTTACTACTCTATTTGCATGGGTTACTAATTTTGAACCACAACACCTTTATTATAATTATAAAGGCTCCTTGTTGACCCAAAATTGTAGTGATATAGTTAGATTCCCATGAGTCACCATCCAAGGCCCTTTGCTTTCCTCTTCTAATTATAATAACTCCTTACCACTTCTAGGTTTTGTAGTCACAACTAGATGCCTACGAGTTACCATCCAGGGCCCTTCACCCATTTATTTCACAAAACCCAATGAGAACATTGTGCCAATAGTTCTAAAGCTAAATACTATCCCAATAAAGACTAAACTAGTTCAAATTGCAATTCAAAGACCTTATAGTCTAACGGATCAATTAGATAAAACCCCTACACAAATTTCCATATTTGAACTCTTTTGGACATATAATGTCCATAAAACCATCTTTAACAAAATTTTTCAAGAGTCTATTGTGCCTAATGATATAAAACTTGATCAGTTCCAAAACCTAGTTGGACACTTATCTTCATTTTGGCAAATCACATTTGATCAAAAAGACATGTCCACCCTCAACCCAAACCACAATAACCCATTATACATTGAGATAATAATTGCCAATCCCATGATTAAGTAGGTTCTTATAGATAATGGTTTAGGTTTGAACATCATATCTCTTAAATTGGTATGATTATTGGGCTACATGGATAAAGACATTCAGCTAAAAACTATTACAATCAAGATTAATGATAATGTTGAGAGGGAGTCATCTAGTACAATCTAGTTGCCAGTCATGGTTGGGTCTATTTCTCATCACCCATTATTCTATATTGTGGATATTGAGCTTCCTTATAACATAATTCTTGGTCATCCTTAGATCCATGAAGTACATGTAGTTTCATCTACTCTTCACCAATGCCTTAAGTTTCTCCATGATGGGATTGAGGTTACTATTCCTGCTGATCTGTAGCCATATCAATATTTTAAACATCTTGAAGTAGAGTTTTGTAATTAAAAATATTGCCTAGGTTTTGAATTAATTAAAAATAAGAACAAATCCATCATTTCTCATCCATCTCCATCTAATTATATAGACCCATGATGATCTAGTCTCCACTTTAGCCGATCTATTTCCTGCAACTCTGGCCAAGAAGGTTATTATTAAAGATGTGAGCATTTCCATGTACCATCTGAAGGATGTCCTTCATATTTAAAAATTACCAAAATACCCTAACATATTTGGTAAGCCTAAAACTTCCTAGACTCTTAATAGACCTGATTAGATTTGGCAACAAAAGAAGCAACAACTAAAACCTCCTATAGTTTTAATACCTACAATTGCACTAAAGAAAGATCAAGAGGATTTTACTAAGGGAGATTAGTTATGTTATGAAGGCCTTATTGATTATTTTTAGAATCCAAAGTATCATATCCCTAACTGGATAATGGATCATCTTGACTATATAGGGAAAGGCCTTGGCCCACAGGTGCAAGGAATTTTAGAACCCTTATCAGTTGGAGTTGTCAATTGGAATCATGGTCTTGGATTTCAACCATTAGAGGATGAACTCATGACATTTGATAGTAACTCTTCTAAAGTGACTAGTAATGAGACTCCTAATAGTGACATAACATCCCATTAGAGCCTTTTTGATGAGCTTACTAACTTAGATTTGTTTGATTCAAATGCCATATTAACCATAATGCCTATTAGAGCTTCCCATCCTGAAGCAAAAACCCATCCTAGAGGTGCTTCCCTCCCTGAATTAGGACATTATATCTTTACCATTAGTTCTTCCCATCTTGAAGCAAACCCTCACTGTAACCTATGCCTTTGCCATCCTAAACTCATAGATTGGGATCAATGAAATTTGGTCATATGCCTCGATGAGTTTCAAAATGAAGAATCAATTTTGGAATACATAGGCCTACGAGATTCATTCCCCATTGGTGATCATAAGCAGGGTTTTGATTTTTCATTGGATCCTTCTACCTACTTTGGAGAGCAAGAAAACTTTCTTGGTCATAATATAGAACAAACATCAAGATGTTTAGGTGAAAACCTCTTTGAGGCACTTGTCGATCAGGGAAAAAGTAAAAAAAAAAGACAAGCCTTTGAGTGAAAACCTATTTTAGGTGCTTTCAGGCGAGAAAGTTTGCTCATCCCCTTAAGACATACAAATCAAATCTAGCCCAAGTTCTATATCTAGTACAAGCATCTCTTCAGAACAACATCAAATATTTGAGCATCTTGCTCTTGAGTTTCTAGAGGTTTTTGCCAATTGGCCTTTACCTGAGAAGGTAGATTTTGATTTTTCATATTACCAAGATATTTAGGAGGAATAACAAGAAGATATAGTTGAGGAAAATGACATGACCATACATTACCTACAATTCTAGAAGATAGATCCACTCTCTTTATGAAGAGCACAAAAGAAGTGAATTTGGGAACTCATAAGGATCCCAAAATTGTTTATCTTGGAGTTTCCCTTATTGAAGTAGAATGTGAACATATTATATCCATTCTTAATGGTTATATACACATCTTTGCATGGGAATACTCCAACATGCCAGGCTTGGACCCAGATTTAATTGTGCATCATCTTGTTATTCACCCTAGTGCTAAACCAGTCAAATAAAAGTTGAGAAAGATGCATCTACGCATCACCCTTTTGGTTAACGCTGAGTTGGAAAAGTTGTTAGGAGCCAATTTTATCAGACCAATAGACTACTTTGAATGGGTTTCTAACATAGTACTAGTGAGTAAAAATACCCCAAGAATGTGTGTTTGTATTGATTTTCATGATATCAACAAAGCATGCCCTAAAAATGATTTTCCTCTGCCCAACATTGACATGATTATCGACTCAACTTCTAGGTATGAGATGCTATCCTTAATGGATGGATTTTCTGGTTACAATCAGATCAAGATAGCCCCTAAAAATCAACATAAGACCATGTTCACTACTCCATGGGGGATATTATATTAGCAAGTCATGCCATTTGGTTTAAAGAATGACGGAGCCACATATCATCGTGTAATGACTGTCATTTTCCATGATGCATGACATTGTCAAGGACTACATTGATGATATACTAGCAAAATCAAGAATAAGAGTTGGACACCTTGACATTCTACAAAGAATATTTGAGAGGATTCATGCATATAAAGTTTGTTTGAATCCTAATAAATGTATCTTTGGAGTCACATCAAGAAAATTGCTAGGGTTCATTGTATCAAAATGAGGGATCGAAGTCGACCCTGCAAAGGTCAACACTATTATGGAAATGCCTCCACCAAAAAATCTTAAACAATTATGAGGTCTACAAGGAAAGATCTAGTATATATGCAGGTTCATTTCTTAATTGGTAGATAAGTGCCACCTATTTACCCATATCTTAAAAAAAGGGGTAACATTTTAATGGGATGAAGATTGTCAGTTAGCATTTTCAAACCTTAAAACATACTTGGCCAATCCACTAGTCTTATGACCTCCAACATAAAGAAAGCCACTACTTCTTTATATATCAACCACAAAACATGCACTGGGGGCACTTTTATCTCAGCATGATGATCATGGTAAGGAACATGCTATTTATTATTTAAACAATAGATTGGTAACCTATGAACATAATTATATGCCTATTGAGAAGGCATGTTTAGCTATGGTGTTCACCACTTAGAAATTGTGACATTATATGCTAAATAACAAAACTATTGTTATCACCAAGAGGGATCCTCTCAAGTTCATCTTATCTAAAGTATCTCTTCAAGGATGCCTAGCTAAATGGATTATGCTCCTCAGTGAGTTTGATATTTTGTGCCAAAATCAAAAGGTAATGAAAGGAAGAGTTCTGCTGACCAACTTGTAAAAGCTCTTATTACGGCCACTCAACCTCTCAACTTTGACCTTCTAGATGATTCTATCATGATGATAGAAAAAGCATCACAAGAACCTAAATAGTGGAAGCTCTATTTTGATGGATCCTTCACATCCTGAGGGTTTGAAGCTGGCATATTGTTGATCATGCCATAGGGCATTTGATCCCCCAAGCATTCCATATACAATTTAAATGTACAAACAATATGGCTAAATATGAGGCATTAATTACAGGGATTCATCTTACTATACAATGGGATATTCAAAGCTTAAATGTCTATGAAGATTCACAGCTAATCATAAATCAAACAACTAACCAGTATCAAATAAGAGATGATAAGCTTGTTCCTTACAAGAAAATTATTGATAACCTCAAAACACATTTTAAATCTCTATAGTTTGAGCAAGTTTCAAGAGTCAACAATAGATCTATCGATTCCATGGTAACAATTGGTTCCATGATTCAAATGCATGACAGTGCTAAAGAGTATCAGTCTTGATTGAAAATCTTCTTCAACTAGTACATATTATATTAGATTTAGAGAGGATATGCACCGTTGTTGATCCTAATCCCTCACTTGAGCTACCATGGTACCAAGATTTTTATAACTATTTCCATAGTCATGTATTTCCCACCAACCTTTCCAACAACCAACAAAAACTATTCCTTCATTGCTTAACATGTTATATCCTCCTCGAAAACATGCTTTATCATAAAGGCTATGATGGAACACTTCTTCATTGTTAATCTTTGGGAGAATCCAAACTGGCACTAAAGGAGGTTCATGAAGGAATGTGTGGGGCCCATACTAATGGTGTAGTCCTAACAAAGAAACTCCTCAGAATAGGCTATTATTGGCCTAAAATAGAGATAGATGCTTGTAATTATGTAAAGAAGTGTGTTCCTTGTTAGTAACATGGTAACTTGATACATGTACCTTCCTTACCACTGCATCTAATAAGAATACCATGGCCATTATCAACATGGGGTCTTGATCTCATTGGGAAAATTAACCTGACATCTTTAGATATCCATAAGCACATTTTGACTACAACTGAGTACTTTACCAAGTGGATTGAGTCCATTCCTCTCACTTATGTTATTAGGAAACAAATAGCCAAATTCATTCATTACCATATCATCTATTGATATGGCATCCCAATGCACATTATATTCAATAATGGTGGATCATTTATGAACTAAGATTTGAAATATCTTTGTGCAAAATTCAATATCAAGCACAAAAAATCCACTCCATATAACCCGTAAGGCAACAGACAAGCTGAGGCATCAAATAAAACCATTCTAGCCATCTTAAAGAAGAATTTCAATGATGTTAGCTGTAATTATCACTTACAACTCTTTCTTGCCCTTTGGGATCATAAAACCAATCATCACATCCCAACTAGAGCTATTCCATACTCCCTTATTTTTGGCACTGAAGCTATCATCCCGATCGAGATTGAGATCCCATCATTAAGAATATCACCAGAGCACATTGAAGATAATGAAGACTATAGAGCCTCATGAATTCATGAACTAGAGCTTCTTGATGGTAAGTTTTTGGCTACCCTAGAAAATATACAGGCCTTTCAGAATAGATTATGTAAAAGCTACAAAAAATGCATTCTCCCTCAAGAATTTGAGATTAGTGACTTAGTTTTTAAAGAGAGCCAAAAGAATATGAATGCTAAACCCAAAAGAAAGTCAAGTTTTAGCCTAATTGGTTAGGACCATATATTATCACAACAAGCTATGGATCAGGAGCATATCAACTGGCTAAACCTAATGGTGAAGAACTTTTAGAGCCCATGCACATCATACACCTTAAAAGGTTCTACACATGAACAAATTTGAACCATTATCTATAAGACCCCAAAATTGGGGGCAACTTGTGCTAATGTAATTTTATCCCACCCTTTTATCTTACCTTGAATGCATTTTATACAACCCTAGTCCACTTTTCATGATTCTTGACAGTAAAGGATTTGAATCCTTGGCACTTTGAAAACATTTTTCATCCCATTTTGGATTGCTCTCTTTAAGAAGCATATTTTATATTATGTCTAAGGCATGTTATAATCTTGAACACTCTTTATCCATTAACTAATTATGATCTCGATTATGTTTCATGAACATTATGAATATCCTCAACAGTAGTTCTACAAAGCAGTTTGCTAGGACAGTATTGTGTAGCTTCAAACAAGTGAACAAAAACATCTCCTTAGTTTTAGACCATTGCTACACTATTATAGATCAAGAACCTCATTCTCATATATATGTGAGCATGGGTCATTTTAGTTGGCTTAGCTATCTTATTGGAACCTCTAATCTCAAGACGTGTATCTCCTCGACTAGATGGTCTCCCTTATGCATATTTTATCCCAAAAACACCAAAAACATTATAAATACTTTGAAAATACCAAAAACATCAGAACATGATCCACAAAAGAAAAAAAACATTGTCTTATACTTTTATACATTTATATATTCCCATTCCACCATGCTACACTCTTGCCATTTTGTAAGCATATAAACACCTGTTTATTTCATCTTGTCCCATGCACTTGCTATTTTGCAAGGTTATTCTTTCTTTCTCATCAGCTTCTTATTTGACAAGATTATTCTAATTTGTTTGTCATATCTTCCATTTATTATATAACATTAATCATGCTAGTTTGATCATCATTTTTCTTCTATCCCATTTCTTGGGAGAACTACATTTGGCCTAAAGTTCATGTTAGAACATGCATCTATGGAACTATGTAAGCAATGTCCACTTGTCTTATACATCTAGAGTCAGCTCAACCAACCCCCTTCCTTTTCTTCTCTTCCCCCATTTCTTCTGTCATTGTTCCTCTTTAATTAGGGAACAATTGTCATTGTTCTTTATTATGATGTGGTACAAAGTAATGCCTCTATTACACATGCATGAACATTTATCTTTAAATCATGCTAACTTGGTTTTTGTTTGTGTGTGTTTATTTGAGTTTTCTTGGTGTTTTCGTGTGATTTCTTAGTGTTTTTTTGTGCTTTTGCATGTCTCCTTTTATTTCTTCTCCTTTTTATTACTTCTTGTCTCATCTTGGTCTTGTGTTTCCTTGTTTATTTTTGCTTATCTCCTTTGTGTTTCAAAACGTCTTGATGATTCACATGGATCTCAATTGTTTATATCTTGATCCTATGTTATTACGTTGTTCTTGGACCATTTTATTTATTTGATTGTTGTTGGTGTCTTGTTTTTATATTTGATTTTGATTTTTCTCTTTTATGTTCAAGAATGCCTTGATGGTCCACATGGATCTTGATTATTCATATTTTGGTCTCATGTCATTAAGATGTTCCTGCTTTTTGTTTTTAATTTTTTTGTTCCTACTTAAGATTAAATCTTGATTTCAAGCTAGGTTCATTTATGTTTATGTTTATCTTTTATTTTTGTTATTGTTTAAATGTAAATCACTATAACTTTGGTTTTAGTCATTGTTTTACCATTATCTTTAGTTATAGATATTCACATTTGAACTAGCTCAACGCAATTAGAATCTTATGTCATTCTAAGTTATTTATACTTATGATGCCTAATTTTTTTTTCTATATCAAGCACTTTGTGTGTAGGGCTCAACATCTTAACGTCAACATCAGCTCTATTGAACAATTCTCAAGAACACTTTGCAAAACCTAGGATCATGATATGGAATTAGGCTTCTAGGTAACATGCATTTCAAGCTTCTTTGTCTATGCTTGGATGTGCATCTCTTTGCATACATTATAAGTCTAATCAATTCTTGGTCATTTTTTATCATTCCTCATTCCATTCTCTCCCAAACTTGGGTGAACTACATTGGCCTAAACTTCATGTTAGAACATGAGTCCATGGAACTATGTAGATAATGATCAATTTCTATTGAGGTCAGCTCGAATATCTACATTCTTCTTTTCATCTCTCTCATCACTTTGTGCATTCTCATATGCTTGGTTTTATATGGCCTCCCATTACACCATCACATGTATGTTTGTGCCTGTTCGCTTTAACCTATCTTTTGGGTTATATCCTTGAGATATTTTGCTTGCCAATTGCCCATGTTGGGGCACAACATCTGAACAATGTCCAAATCAAATCAGATATATAGGGGAAAAATCATTATTTATTCTTTATCAATGATCAAAATTTTCACTATTGGGTCAAAACTATTTTATCATGATCAAATTTGCTCTACTAGAGTACTTCTTATTATATTCTCTTTAGAGACCCCATTATAGTGGTGCTTCCCTTCCTAAAGTAGAACATTATCTCCTTTCCTCTAATTCCAAGCTCTCCACATTAAAGCCCATGATGGAAATATTTTAGTGTGCAACTTGTCTGGAGACTGATCAATGTTATAAGCTCATAGCTTGTACTCTCAAATTGGGTACATTTACAGTGTGTCCCTTACATTTATGGATTATATCTTTACCATTCCCCCCATATCTAGGACTTATTATACCTCTCATTATATTTTTATCATTGATGGTAATCATGTGTACAATAATTAGCTCATTTGGATGTGATCTATTCCATGGGTTAATCTATCACTTTCTCTCTCTTTTTGAGAGTCCATCCTTTTCTTCCATACTAATATGTCTTCTTGAGGGGGAATCATGGCTCTGTTCCAATTTATTATTGACAACTCTTTTATTTGAAAAGATGTTGCTTCACCTGAATGTCTTGCTACACCTTCTCAAATAAGGGCAAAATGTAGACATCTAATTCCTAACACCATTTATGTTAAAATTATCAATCTTACTCAAATTGTACTCAAATTCACATTTTAGATTAAAATCCATAAAATGTCCTAAATGGTTCAAACTTGTCACTTACAAGTGCTAGTTCAGGTCAAAGTATCCCTAAATAGGGTAATGCATTTTATGGTCCAGCTAACTTTGATCAGAACATTTTGAGTCAAAATGACAATTTCACCATTTAGTGCTCTGGATCACTCTTTTCTTCTAATTTATTGGTACACGTCACATACCTTTGCTATTTGGTGTTGACAACATCCTAAATTGGAATATAGCTCCAATGCATCTAACATCAACTTTTAGTTCCTCTCTAGTCAAATTATGACCTAGTAATATGACTTTCAGACCATTTTGATTAATTAAGGGCCAATTTTCAAATAATTACACAAATGTTGATTAACTTTGTTTAAGTCTAATTAATCCAAATCAATAGCTTAAGTGGATTTTCCATGAGAGTTGTTGAATATTTATTTTTGAAAATTGATTCTTATTAACTACATCATCAGGTGACATCATTTCTTGGGAAGACATCCTTGGGCCATAAATGCCACAAATATCAGGATTATGGGTCACCCATGCCTAGTTAATGCCTCCCATGCCTCTTCAATGCAACTTATTACAAGGTCATGGTGAAGATAATTATGGATTTAATTTCAAATATTATGATTATCCATGGCCACACATCTCAATCTTAAGATGGACGGTCATGGTTGATCCTGACCAATCTCAAAAATCTATAAATAGAGAAGCCACAGACATGAATTTTAAGCTTGAATATTGAAAAGTTATAATGTTAAATTGTTTCCAAAATCCTTTACATTTGATCATTGATTTTGTTTGCAAGCTTCATTGATAGGCTAGTTTAGTGATTCGAAATCATGAGCTTAGGTTTTATGGAGTGTTCTTGAAGCATTGGAGGAGTTTGCCACCATTGTTGACAAAGACAAGGATGTTTGATCAAGGGAGAACATGTTTTTGAGCCACATAGGTATGGTGAATCCATTTGGGAAGGTAATATGATATTGATTTCTTTCATTTTTTTTGGTTATCCTTTGTAATTCCCATAGGAATAGATTAGCTTAGTTAGTTAGACCTTTATGCATGTTTCGTTATTTATGGACTAATGCTTGACTAACTTGCTTTGTAATCCTCTCTACATCAAGAAAATATTCAAGCATTTTTTGTATTATGCCAAGAGGTAGCTTATAGAAATGTTTATTTGCTTCAGTTGTTTCCATGAAGTTTGGTTAGACAAGGTTTAGACTAGTTCCTCAAGTTACCTAAGGGATCGCTGGAAGATTGGAAAGATTTATATGAAAAATTTGTCAACCACTTATATTACAACATTGAACATGAGTTGACTATGGTTGACCTATATAAATCCAAACAACAAGATGAAGAAAGCTTTGCAACATATCTATAGATGTTAGGACCTGAAAGCACAATTGATTACCAAGCAACTAAACATGCGGAATTAACCAAAAGTAATAAGTAACTAGAAATCAGAAACAACACAGAATATGAGAGACAATACCCAATTGTATTAATACTCTTCTAGAAGGAAATACAATAAAGAAGATGCCACAGTCTTCTTCCTTACACACCTCTAGGGCTCTCACACCTCTAGGGCATAAACAGTAAATCTCTTCAAGAGCTCACTCTCTCAATTACGGTCCCAACACACAACTTAAACACAGAGTTGGTGTTCACCTCCAACCAATTAGTATCACTACTGCCAGTAGCACCAGTCAGTATCACTACTTCTAGTACACAAGTACTCCACATACTCCATGACTGAGTACACACCGTACTCCAAGTACAAAACATACTCCAAGTAGATCTCCCCTAATCTTGCTACCTATTGTGTTGCTGACCTCCTTGATCTTCCACACCTGCAAATCAACCTAGTTCTGTACACCTGCAAAACCTAGATCTCACACATAGACACACACCTACAGATCAACTGATCTTACTTACCATGTAGATCTCTCTACACCCTGAAGAACCCTTGTCCTTGCCTCACCAAGTCCTTATGATTCTGCAAACTAGTACCCCAGTGGATCTTTTACTAGATCTTGCTATCCCGCAGATCTACCTGATCATACACACTTAGCACCCCTATAGAACTAGGAGGAACACACTTGCTCTCTTCACTCTGAAGGAGCTAACCTTGCTCTTACTCAACTAGCACAAATTACAATATAGCCCATGAGTCTATTATATAGATCTCATGCAAACAATAATTAGACATCCAATTACAATAATTAGATCCATAGCTCAAGACTAAAATTATCTTTTTAACATGCAAACAACTGGTTCGTTAACTAACTATTCATCAACTAGTAGTTCTAGAACCACACAGGAGACCAATGTCAATCCCTGTCTAGCTGGAGATGACCGACGTCGACCAATATTTGACCAATGTCGGTTGCTCTACTCACTGGATATGACTGACATTGGTTGATCAGACTGACATCAGTTGCTCTGCAACTCAACAACCTCTCAACAACCTCCTCCATGTCTACATCAGTGAAGCTTTTAGCTCCACAACCTAATAATCTCCCACTTGGAGATAAATAGCTACACTGTACTTGTACATGTACACCATATAATCTATTTCTTGGCTTGTATCCCTCTTCAAGCTCAATCTTGAAGACAAACCACCACACATCCTATGGTGCAACACCTGTCATCTAAGTAACCTGCCATATCCAAAGTGCCTGACCCTGCATAGCAAGAATCCCTGCTGTTGGTCCCTCTCAGATACCTGAGAACCCACTGCACCACTTTCCAGTGCTTCCTTCCCAAATTTACTACAAACCTGCTAACAACTCCCACTACTGGGGCAACATCAAGGAGTACACATGTACTCAACCTCATCATGTGATTGGGGACCCTATTCTATGAACTATCCATCCATAGGTGTGCTTGTCGTACTACATCCTGCACTATATTGACATAATCATCCTATGACAACATCAACTTGTGATCTTCCCTATCTCTAGGATTACTCATGCCAAAGAATTTTTCTGCTCCCAAATTCTTCATGGCACACCACTAAACTAACCTTACCTTTAGCTCAGCAAAATCTTGTATGTCTAAACCTGCAACAAGCATACCATCCACATACAGTAACAGGATAATGTCACGACCATTATCCACCCTGGTAAGACAAACACAATGGTTACACTGACATTGACTAAAGCCCTACTTTGTCATACACCTATCAAACCTGTACCACTATCCTACAGCTTCCTCAAGACCATATGACCTGGCCTTCTATCTCACGTGTCCATTCTCTCTATTCTTTAACCAAGGAATCCATTAATCTCTCAGTGCTTTTATCCCGACTAGAAACTCTACCAAATCTCCTATTTGGTTCTTCTCTAAAGAATTCATGCCATGCTCCCACTATTTCTTGGATCCTTCCTACTCTACAGTGAGCAACAACTAGTATAAAGAAGAGGAATAATGAATTTGAGGCTTACTTACCCTTTTAGTCCTCTACATGGGCGTTTGAGACTCCTTGATAGCTTGCTATCCACCCAAAATCTGTTCTAGTGACTGATGTCGGTCACCACCCAATCTGCATCCAATCGATGTCAGTTCCATGCAATTACTTGGTCACCGATGTCGGTTATCCTACCGATGTCGGTCGCCACCTACTCGAGACCATTGACTTTGCCTGTCTGCACAAGACCAACATCTATGCCTGTCTATTTGATGCTAATTTCCCATAATCGACGTCGGTATCTGTGTTTTCTTGTGAGTGATGACTTTTTACTTGTGAGCTTACTTTGAATCAAAACCCTATCCAAACTGCCCTACTCAGAGATATCCAATCCCATCCATTGATCTCTATCCATCATCTCCTCCAAGAACACCAAGGCTTTCCAGTTCTTGAGTTTGTCAAAGACATCTGACTTCCACTTAAGAACATGCATCTCCTTCTTGCTCATGTGACCAAGCCTACAAAGCCATGTCTTCACAATAGAAGAAGAATCAGTAATATAAGTAGATAGATAAAGGATACCTACTTTCTTACCACCTGCTAATTCAAGTGCATCTGCTGTGAGAGTTTATGTGCATCTCTCATCACCCAAACTTTCTAAATAAATTAGCCACATATTCAAGACTGGGACCTACATGACCTCCTTCAACACTCATGTGTTGGCCGTCTAAAATTTTAGCCGCACTTCCCCTTTGCCAATACATTGATAAGGCTCACCAACCCCTCTATATGGGGCTGCATAGAAAGAGGCAACAAAATATATAAACCAAGATTCTACTTTATCCAAGGAACGTACAAGAGCAATCCATGAAACAATACCTGCAACACATGCTTCTTCATTCTCTTTATGCTGATCCACTATCAACCAACAATTTTTCTTTACCTACTCTTTCTTCCCATAACACCGTAATTGACCATTCATGCCTTTGAATTCCTCCATTCTTAGTGTACTTTCTTCTACCATTGCTATACTCCCACTCAATCAGAAACCCTTGAGAGTGGCCTGTAATCAAACACAAACTTGCTCCCTGCAACCTTAGCTCTGATACCACTTGTTAGGACTCGAAAGCACAATTGATTACCAAGCAACTAAACATGCAGAATTAACTAGAAGTAATAAGTAACTAGAAATAAAAAACAACACAGAATATGAGAGACAATACCCAATTGTATTAATACTCTTCTAGAAGGAAATACAACAAAGAAGATGCCACAGTCTTCTTCCTTACACACCTCTAGGGCTCCCACACCTCTAAGGCATAAACAGTAAATCTCTTCAAGAGCTCACTCTCTCAATTATGGTCCCAACACACAACTCAAACATAGAGTTGGTGTTCAACTCCAACCAGTCAGTATCACTACTGCCAGTACCACCAGTCAGTATCACTACTACCAGTACACAAGTACTCCATGTACTCTACAACTGAGTACACACCATAATCCAAGTACACAATGTACTCCAAGTAGATCTCCCCTGATCTTGCTACCTATTGTGTTGCTGACCTCCCTGATCTTGCACACCTACAAATCAACCTGGTTCTGCACACCTACAAACCTAGATCTCACACACACACACACCTACAGATCAACCGATCTTACTTACCATGTAGATCTCTCTACACCTTGAAGAACCCTTGTCCTTGCCTCACCAAGTCCTTATGATTCTCCAAACCAGTACCCTGGTGGATCTTCTACTAGATCTTGCTATCTCGTAGATCTACCTGATCATACACACTCGGCACCCCTGTGGAACTAGGAGGAACACACCTTACTCTCTTCACTCTGAAGGAGCTAACCTTGCTCTTACTCAACTAGCACAAATTACAATACAGCCCATGAGTCTAATATATAGATCTCATGCAAACAATAATTAGACATCCAATTACAATAATTAGATCCATAGCTCAAGACTAAAATTAGCCTTTTAACATGCAAAAAACTAGTTCGTTAACTTACTATTCGTCAACTAGCAGTTTTGGAACTGCACAGTCGATCGACATTGGTCCCTGTCTGGCTAGAGATGACCGACATCGGCCGATATCTGACTGATGTCGATTGATCTGCTCACTGGATATGACCGACATCGGTTGATCAGACTGACGTCAGTTGCTTTGCAACTCAACAACCTCTCAACAACCTCCTCCATGTCTGCATTAGTGAAGCTTTTAGCTCCACAACCTAACAATAGAGGTAGAGAGCATTAATTGGATACTTTCAACACAATTTTCCAGATAAATAGCTAGTTGATATTTTTCATAAAAGCTACACCCTAAGGTGGCTCATAATCTACAACTCAATTATACAAATACATTCAAGGAAAGCATAGACAAGGGTGTACAGATTGATAAAGTGCTTATCACTAAAGGCCTTGTCAAGATTATTCATAGGGTTAAACATCTAATAAAACCCAATCACTTATTCAAGTTGTTACAATAGAGAAACTTGAAGGGTTTAACAAGAACAATAACATGGTAGTGAATGGGGTAACTAAATCTAGCCATGTACAAATGGTGCAAGCTCTACCAGATCCAAATGTGAAACTAGCCCCACCTAATCCACCAATTACTTTACAAAGGGCTCCTCCATGAAGGGCATTAAATAAATACAAAGTATTCAACAAATTAGGAGAGCTTGTTGAGGCCATGTTTCAA
The DNA here is from genome assembly GCA_037957365.1 of Torreya grandis. Lineage (NCBI taxonomy): Eukaryota > Viridiplantae > Streptophyta > Pinopsida > Cupressales > Taxaceae > Torreya > Torreya grandis. The sequence goes on along the minus strand of JARHVA010000673.1, from coordinate 1,808,569 downwards.
AATCTCATAGTAACTAATCTGATTATGTGGCCTATACCAAGGTGATTCCCTAAAGATTAACACAAACTTGACTAGTATTGGTAGATGAGTTTTGTAACTTCCATTGTGTTGTTGGCCATGACATTTATCTATGTGTTAAATTGAGACATCTCATTAAATATTTGATTGAAAGCGATGAAGTTAAAATAAAACTTGCCACACAAAACACTAATCAGGATATGGGCATTTACAAAGACCCATTTCCTAAACACAACCAAAAACCAACAAGAAATAATCAGAATCAAAGGTAAAACTAATGTCAACAACTATAAGGCTAGAGTCATAATCAACATGATCATAATACCCATGCTAATAACCTAGGTTACAACAACATGCCTTATGATTACAATAGCACCATGGGATGTATCTTTGTAAATCATGTTACCACCATCACCATCAAAGCTAGTGAACCATACCATGCTTTGTAAAGTATTGGATACCCCATTATAGGGTCAACACCCTCTTCTTTAAATAATACTATCTCAGGTTCAAGCAGTTTATTTACACCTTAGTTTCCACGTGTTACTATCTCTGACCCTCCTTCCTCTAATTATGATGGCTCCTTGCCAACTCTAGATTGTGCAAACACAACTAGACACTCACAAGTCACCATCCAAGGCCCTTTGCCTTCATTTTATAATTATAATGGCTCCTTTCCAACTCTAGATTGCAAAATCAAAACTAGAAGCTTATGAGTCACCGTTTAGGGCCCTCTGCCCTCTTCCAACACTGGACCCAATGTGAACACCGTGCCTTTAGATCCAAAGTTAAACACTATACCAACCAAGGCTAAACCTTCTCATGATTCTATTAAAAATACATATAATATTTTAGACCAACTAAGTAAAACCCCTACGTAAATTTATATTTTAGATCTTTTGTGTACATCTGAAGTCCACATAACTATTTTGAATGATTTCCTTCAATAGTTCACTATTCTCCAAGATGTTAACCTTAAATAATTTTAAACACTTGTAAGACATTTATCTCCTTGTCGACAAGTTACATTTGATCAGAGAGATATGTCTACTCTTAGTCCTAGCCATAATAACACCTTATATGTTGAGGTCATTATTGAAAATCATAAAATCAAACAAGTTATTATAAATAATGGTTTAGGGATAAACATAGTGTACCTCAAGTTAGTTCAATGATTGGGTTATACTGTAAAAGACATCCAACTAAAAATAATCATGATTAAGGCATACAACAATGCTATAAGGCAATCTTTAGGAACTATCTATTTGGTGATCATTGTTAGGTTTGTGTCCCATTAGAATCTATTCCATATTGTGGATATTAAATTGCCTTATAAAAAACTTCTTGGTCACCCTTAGATCCATGAAGTATAGGATGTCCCATCCACCTTGCACTAGTGTGTCAAGTTTCCTCATGATGGGGTTGAAGTCACCATTCTAGATGATCTATAACCATACCAATATTGAAAACACCTAGAGGCTAAACTTTGTAATTATAACTATTGACCTAGTTCTAAATTCATTGTGAAGAAAAACAAAGAAATAGTTTTGAAACCACCCAAATTTAACTATATCAACCCAAGTGACCTTGCTTCCACTTTAGCTAATTCATTTCCCACAAGCCTTACACAATAGGTTACTATTAAGGATGCAAACATTTCCATGTACCATCTAAAAGATGCTTTGCATGTTGCTAGGTTTCCCAAATCTCCTAAATATTTTAGTAAACCAAATCTTCTCAAAGCCCTTGTAAGCCAACATGATTTGGCAAAAGAAGAAAGATACATAGAAACCACCAATGGTATTATACCTACTACTTCACCTAATCAAGATCGAAAAGCTTTTATTGAAGGAGACTAGTTATATTTTGATGGCATTGATGATTGCTTTTGGAATCCTAAATATCCTATCCCTAATCAGATTATGGATAAATTTGATTATATAGGAAAAGGCCTTGGGCCACGAGGGCAAGGAATCTTGGAACCATTATCAACAAGTAGGCATGACATGAGTCAAGGTCTCATATTTATACTGCCTAGGGGTGACCTCATGTATTTCAATAGTGATTCTTATAAATTGAATAGCAACAAGACTCCTGGTAGTGATGTAGTGTCCCATTATAGTATTTATGATGAGTTTACTAACACATACCTGTTTGACTCAAACTCCATTATGACTATCATATCCCATTGTTCCCTTTTCCTTTGCCATCTTGAACTAATTGATTAGGACCAATTTTTTTTTATCATACCCCTTGATGAATTTTAGAATGGAGAATTTATTGCTAAATATATGGGCCTCAAAGATGACTTGACAATTGGTGATCATAAACATGGATTAGACTTCTCTTTGGACCCTTCTACCTAATTTGGAGTGCAGATAAACTTTATTGGTCACAAAAAAAGATAAAACATCAAGATCTTTAGGGGAAAACCTCTTTGAGGTGCTCTTTGATCAGGGAAATAGTAAATAAAAGATGAGCCCTTGAGCGATAACCTATTTCAAGCGCTCTTGGATGGGGAAGTTTGTTCATCTTCAAAGGACACATAAAGTCCATCAAGTAATAGTTCAATAACCAGTGCCAATATCACATATAAACAACAAAAGGTCTTTTAGCACCTTGCTCTTGACTTTTTAGAGATATTTGATAGTTGGCAATTACCTGAACTAATAGATTCAAATTTGTCTCATTATCTAGAGCTTTGGAAAGAACAACCATAAGCTAAATTAGAAGAAGAGGACCTAGATCAAACGTTACTTACTATTCCAGAAGATAGTTCTACACTCCTTGTAGAAAACACTACTAAAATTAACCTAGAAACTTATGATAATCTCAAAATTATTTATCTTGGAACCTCCTTCATTGATTAATAACAAGACCACATTGTCACCATCCTAAAGGATTTCATTGATATCTTTGTGTGGGATTATTCGGACATGTCAAGCTTAGACCCTGATTTGATTGTGCATCAACTTGTTGCCCATCCACATGCTAAGTTGGTCAAATAAAAATTAGGAAAGATGTATTCATACAACAATATTTTTGTAAAAATAGAACTAGATAAATTATTAGGAGCAAGCTTTATCTAAACACTAGATTATTCTAAATGGATATCAAATATAGTCCTAATAAGTAAGAAGCCATAGGGTATACACATTTGTACTAATTTTAGAGATATCAATAAGGTGTGTCCCAAAGATGATTTCCCCCTAGCTAATTATTGAGAAGTGTTTTAATTGATGTCAAGGTTGATTTCATTGATGTCAATATACATCCGGTGAAAATGCATGGTGAATGGTCTGTGAGACATGAACTTGTGTGCTTAATGTGATAAGGAAGCCATATGACAAGAAGGCAACCTAATGTATTTCTATTGAGAGAAAATTTTAAGGTAACCTAATGATTCTTATATTGACTATTGTTAAGGTTGTTTTAGTGGTATAAGAGCAATCTTCTTTGATATCATCATTGAGTTAATATTGTTTGAGTACTAGTATTTGAGTACAAGGTTTCTTGAGAAGCCTAGTCATAAGAAGAATAGTCATAGCATAAGTATGTGCATGATGATCATGAAGAGGTATGTATAGAGGTATGACATTATTTTAGGAGCATATTAGGCATGCAACTAAGGTGTATAATAATCAAAGAATGTTTCAAGATTAATTGTCAAGTTTTAAGTGCTTGAGAAGCCTAGTCATGGTAATAATCATAACTTGTAAAGTCCTAGTGAGAAGGTTTGATCATGGTGGCCTGGTGAGATGGCTAATTGAGCATGAAAATGAGGCATTGAATCACTTAGGAGAGGTTTAAAGTGAGACTATAGGGGTAGGACCCTAAGTCCAAGTCTGTAACTATATTAGTTGTAGACCCTACCTAACCTAATGAGGTTTCATGAGGTGTTGTCAAGGCATATGAAGGATGTAAATTAGTGTTTTATCATGAATTTATTTTATTGAGTTTGAGAATGATGTGAAGAGTTGATGGAAAGAAGCTTGAAGGTCATATTTTAGGCCTAATATGGTTTGCAAGTCAAGGTCAAAGAGAACAAAGAGAGAGGGTGTGGCCTAATGGGGTATAAGGTTATGTTTCCAAGGATATTATGGAAAAGTGAGTGTTTTTATATGTATTATATGTTTTTTCAATCATATTCACAAATTTTTAAGTCATGGTTTACAATAAAAGTCATGAAAAGTGGTTTTGAGGTCTCTCAAGTGCACATAATGAAGGCATGCAAACTTGAGATGGAATTTCAAGAGTTCATTGACATGTGTAATAAATACATGAGAAATTATGATATTCATGGTATATGGGGAAGGGTCCTATCTCAAATTTCCAAGCATTATTTTTTGGATTGAGGGGCAATGCTTTATGAATGATTGCTAACAGTGGAAGATGGTTTAAACCCTCAAAGAACCCTAATAGTGACCCAATATGAAATAAGTTGTTATAAAGTCATAAAAATGTATTTTTATGGATATTTTAATTATTGGAGGTTGTATTAAACTCTCCCATGTATTTCCAGGTGTGACTGAGTCTATAGGTGAGTGAGTGGACCCTATAAGGAAGGCCTTATTTCCTAGAGATTTGCTATAGTAGTTAGAGTTGACCAAGCCAAAGTTGATAAATAGATGGAGGACAAAGGTTTAGATTTTTATTTAATGTACATGGTGGTTTTTTGATAGGTTATATCCTTGAAGTGTGCTAAATTAGTCATCTAAGACAACCTATCACTAATAACCCTAATGTTGCAAATAGTGAGAAACCCAAGCAGAAGTGAGAAGATGATTAGAGATGTGTTATCATGGAATATAGATTAATCCAAGTGTATGGAGACATTTTTAAAGAATTTTAATAAATTTTCATGTTGGATATAAATTTTTGAGGTTAGTGGTTATAGTGAAAAAATTGCTCATAAGTTGACCTATTTGGTTCAGATGAGACGGTGAGATACAAAGGTTTTGAGATTCATCTAAAAGACCAATATTTATATTTGATGATATTATATTTATATCTAAAAATAGTATAATGATATGAATTATGAGTATCTATAAATGTTCATATAGGTTATTGAAGGTCATTGTCACCATGATTGTGCTTCAAGGCAAACTGGTAGTTCTGGGTAAACAAGTTGTAGCAATGAGTTTGAGACTCTATGACCTGATTTGAAGCATATAATATACATGGTTTTTATATTTTGGACTTGTGTTTTCTATACATTCTTTGTATAAGGATTGGTACTCAGTGAAAGTAGTGAAAATGTTGAAGCCAAAATGGCTTGATTGGATGAGTGAGGTCTATGAGAGAGAAGGTCAACAAATTGGTCTACAAGACCAATAATTACCATTATATATTATAATATTTTTATTGGAGGTTTTTATGAGGATGTTTTAAGATAATTTTCATACAATGGAATTCCTTGAGTGTGTTCTTGTAGGTGTCATAAGTTCAAGTTTCCATGAGTATGTTTTGAGGGTAGTTGGCAGTTCAGAGTGAGCATTTTACAGAGAAAATTTTGAACCTGTATACCCTGAGTTGAAGTATAAATTGAAGTTTGTGATTATTCTAAGGTAATTAGGTTTATGAATATGTTATTTATTTCCATGTTTTTTAATCTAATTGGTATTTTATCTTTAGTAGTTCAAGACAAACTTTTTGGTTATGCACAGGCTTAATTATGAATAATACAAATAGTGTGCTTCAAGTGGTGGTTGGAATTAAAAAGTGTCATAAACCTAAGACGAGATTATCAGGGGTATATTTGAGTGAATATTGATAATTTAATTCCATGTGAGGAGTTTGAAAGTTTTCCAAGGAGTTTAAAGGGTAATGTGTGCTAATGAAGGCCTAATTAAATTCGGTCTCCTTAAGTCCTAAAAGAGGTTTTATTTTTATTGTCGACATCCAATTCCTAACATCATTTGTATTGAAATTATCAATATTAATTGAATTGCACTCAAATGCACATTTTAGGTCAACATACATAATATACCCTAAATGGTTTGAACATGTCACTTACAAGTGCCAATTTAGGTTAAAGTATCCCTAAATAGGGAAATGCATTTTATGGGCCAGCTAACTTTGATCAGATCATTTTCAGTCAAAATGAATTTTTTTCCATTTAGTGCTCTAAATCACTCTTTTATTCTAATTCATTAGTACACATCATGTACCCTTGTTATTTTTTGTTAGAAAAATCTTAAATGGGAATATAGCTCCAACACATCTAACATCACCTTCCAATTCATCTCCAGTCAAATTATGACTCAGTAATATGACTTTTTGACCATTTTGATTAATTGTGCACCAATTTCCAAAGAATTACACTAAACTTGATTAAAATTACTTAATATAATTAATCCAATTTAAGAGCTTAAGTAAGAATTCCATTGATATTTTTAAATATCTCATTATTGGAAATTGATTTTGAATATCTTCATCACCTAGTGACATCATCTATGGGGTGGCATCCATCAAGCCATAAGTGCATAAAATATCAGGATTATGGGTCACCCATGCCTAGTTAATGCCTCCCATGCCTCTTTAATGATTATTTATCTTGAGAATATTTATGAGTTTAATTCCAAATATTAGGATTATCCATGACCACACATCTCAATCTTGAGATGGACGATCATGGTTGATCCTGACTAATCTAAAAAATCTATAAATAGAGAGGCCATGGACATGAATAAAAAATATTGATTTATGAAAAGTTATTATGTAAAATTTTATCCACAATCCTTTGCAATAGACCATTAAAATTAGTTTCAAACTTCATTGATAGGCTAGTTTAGTGATTTGAAATCATGAGCCTAGGTTTTATGGAGTGTTCTTGAGACATTAGAGGAGTTTGCCACCTTTGTGGACAAAGACAAGGATGCTTGATCAAGGGAGAACATGCTTTTGAGCCACATGGGTATGATGAATCCATTTGGAAAGGTAATATGATGTTTGCTTTCTTTCATTTGTTTCTTTCTATCCTTTGTAATTCCCATAGTTATAGATAAGATTAGTTAGTTCTTTATGTATTTTTCATGATTTATGGACTAACGTTTGACTAACTTGCTTTGTAATTCTCTCTACATCTTGGCATTCCTGGTGGGACACTCCTAACCTCACAAAAATGGTCACAAAGCTCCCTTAAAAAACTCACTAATATTTTTCTTACAAAATCTTGGAGTGGGAGGCCAAAAAGAGTGAAAAAATTGTGTAAAAAATGTTTTTTTATAAGTCACAGATTTGTAAAACACAGTCATGGTATTATCTTGCTAATAGTGGGATTGTCCTACAAGTGGCGGTATTGTAAATTGGACTAGCGATATTGTGATTAGCTATTTATGTTTTGTTTTTGGACTAATTATGTTTTTGTGTAGGTTAGACAATACTGCTACTAAGTAGTGAGATTGTCCTGCTATTAGTGGGGTTATTTAATCGAGTCATGGTATTGTCTAACCATTAGCAGTTAAGTGACAATAGCATGACTTGGTAAGTATAAAGATTGTCTTGCTTCTATTAGGATTGTAGTTCTCAGTCATGGTATTGTCACTTAATCATCTGCGATGTTATAATATCACCACTCTCATAGTAGTGGTATTATCCTGCAAGTAGTGGGATCATTCTATGCAGTAGCAGGATTGTACTATGTAAAAAAACTAAGAGCTCTTTTTTCCAAGTTCATTATTTTAAAATAATTTAGCTTCAAGGCTGAGGGGCATATTAACATTTTTTTTGTAGGACCAAGTTTGAAATTTGCTAAAAACATGTTTAAATCACCTTGTGCACACTTTAAAATGGATTAGAAACCTTGTTTTGGTGTTTAATTTTTTTTAGATGTTTATGGTGATTTTTTTCAAAGTTATAATTAAGACTAAGGGGTCAAAATAACACCACTCATCTTTCAAATTTGGGCTTTAAAATGAACTCGCTTTTCCAAGATTTTTGTAGTTACTTAGTTGTTTAAGTTAGATTTTTTTTGGTAAAAAGAGGGATGCCGTGTGTGCTCTTCCATTTGTCCCCTTTAGGGAACCCTTGGAATCAAAAGTGACATTCCTATTATAAAAATCCTAGTCCAAGGCTTATAAATAATGTTGTATAAAGTGCTCCCCAAAAACTCATTAAAGTTGGGTAATCTTGACAACGACCCTAAAGTATTTCTATTTTATGCTTTCTTTATTTTTATGCAAACTTGGCTTGAGAGGGGGACATCATTACCTCTCATGAGTTATTTAGGGAAGCTTTAATATAGGGTTTCACCTCCCAGCATTGACTTCATTTGGCTCCTAATTGGATTTGTACATGGGACATATCTGCATTTCGACATCGAATTACACTGAGTGAATAGTAGGATGTAGTGGTTTTAAAAAGGACTAGACCTTTTTACAACTAGCCAATGTTGTGATCACCCAATTTCTATGTTTATCTTTTGCATCATTTGACATGAAAGTCATTATGCAGTTGATTCCCCTAGAATGATCAAAATCTTACTAGTTTAGTAGACCCCACTTTGTCATACCTTGTTAGTTTAGACTTAAGACATTTGTTTTTTATCATTAGCTTACTTGGTCTTGATTTGTGTCTAAAAATACTTGTTAACTCATTAAACTTAACCAAAACACATTGTCCTCAATTTTCTTGAGAAAGGGAGGCATTACACTGTCTAATTGGAAAATTCATCTTTTCCTTGTTCAAATTATTATCAAAAGCTTTATGTCATGTCATCCACTTTGGCACAGTCATGCTACTCAATTGAGTCTATATATTTTACCTGATTTTTTTAAATCCTTCATTTATAATTCACATTCAAAATTGAACCTTTCTGAGTTCTAAGGGTTGGTGTGTCAAAGTGGGTTCACCATTTGTGCACTAAGCTTGTTCTAACTTGGGTTCAATTTTTCATTTGGATTAAAGGTTGCTTATTAGACTCAAAATCACATTATCATCTTCGTAGAATCAAGTCATCTTGTGTATCGCTCATGCTTTGAGTCCTAAAACATATTTTTATCCTACTGGAACCATGTGGCAATGTTGTGCTACTTATTTTTGTCCAAGCTTTATACTTAGTGATTCACGTATGTTTTTACATCTTGAGTTGCTTAGTCTATTTTGTCTTCTTCATAATCTGGAGATATTTCCTCCAAACTTCTAGGGTCAACTTGTCAAAGTTAAAACTAGCTTTTACAGTACATGGGTATCACAAAGATCTAGGCTTTGGTGTACTAGTTTTCACTTTGGGTCTTTGATTTACCTTGCCCTCTTCCAATCTATACGATTTCAACTTTACCAAAGGTTGAGTAAACTTATGAACCAAATATTATAAATTGTGCATGGTTCTAAACTACTCTCCCTTATAATCTCATTGATACTTTGGTTATTTGTTTAAAAGAGAGCCAAAGCATACTTTATTTAGTTGCCAAACATTGGTCCAAAATTAGTCAAACACACAGAATAATTCTTTTAGACATGACTCAAAGGTTCACTCATAGTGGGGCCTCTTATGGCCTTAGTTATGAAGATGAGCAATTTTATGATGGTCAATATAACCGCATTATTTTTGATGACATCCCCATAATAGTAAGGTCTGAAGATGATTACAATGAATATCAACCCCAAGAAGATCAAGATGAAGCCCTTCTTAGATTGATAGAATCAGGTGCTAAACCACTTTTTGATTTTCCTATAGAACAATTACATACTTTAGTTAGAGAAGGATGATGGAAAGAGTAAGATTTTTCATGAATATACATACCTTCTTCCTCTAATAAAGGAAAAGAAATACACACAGAGTCAAAACCCACAAATATAGATCTTTTAGCTAAGATCAAGATAATAAGTCAATGATATGCAGGTCAACTTATCATAGACTTAACTGACTCCCTAGTTGCCACTTCAATTCATAATGATGCTTTGAAAGAACAAGGAAATATGGTTGAAATTACGCAACAAATATTAGATGAGGACATTACCATAGTGGATAAAGGTAATTTAAATGAATAGTTAAAGTCACGAGAGACCTTATAAAGTGTTCCATTTGACATAGAACATACATTATTCAATCATCAAGAACCTCTTATTACTTTAAAAAATAAAAAACCTAAACATTTAGTTCGAATTGAGGAAATCCCTCAAGATAATTTGGCTAGTTCTTTTCAACCAACACAAAAATTGGTAAATAAACATAGAAATTTCCAAAATTAACAAAGTAAAAAATAGCTGAATCTAGGGAATGTTTTACAATCCAAGAATCAATGGCCTATGTTCTCAACTCAAGGAGAAAATCATAACCAAGTCATGGATCAAAAGGTATACACTCCCTATAGATCCACACAAAACCAAGGGCACATTCCACCCCAATAGCAAAAAAATAAGGGGCACATTCCACCCCTATATCAACAAAACCAAGGGCACATTCCACCCCAACAACAACAAAACCAGGGGCACATTCCACCCCAAGAGTAATAAAACTAGGGGCACATTCCACTCCAACAACAATAAAACCAGGGGCACATTCCACCCCAACAACAACAAAACTAGGGTCACATTCTACCCCACTAGCAATAAAACCAAGGGCACATTCCACCCCAACAAAAACAAAATTAGGGGCACATTCCACCCCAACAACATATTATTCAATCCACAAATGCATCAAACATGCAAGAATGAAATTCTATGAAGGAAATTATTCAAATATTGGAGATGAATAATAGAGTCAAAAAGTACAAATTCGATGAGATATGCCCATATCCATTTGATTTATCTATTCTCTAAAACCCCTTTCCACCTCATTTTGAGGTGCCCAAATTTCACAAGTACAAAGGAAAAGGAGATCCACATGAGCACATATATACATTCTTTGTCTTATGTCAAGAGGTTTATTATAGTAGCGAGTACTTAATATGACTATTTCCATAAAGTTTAGCAGGACAAGATCTTAATTGGATACTTAAACTACCCAAGGGATCAGTTGTAGATTGGAATGACCTATCAAAAAAGTTCATTAACTATTTTTCATATAACATAGAACATGAATTAAACATTTTTGACTTATACAAAGCCAAGCAGTGTGATGGAGAAAGTTTCACCACATATTTGCAAAGGTGGTGTTTCAAACTATTTTCGCTTTTCTACATTCAAAGGAAGTAAGAAACTAGAGAAATGGTCTAGAGTTAGATGTTACCCGAATGAGGTTTGCGCACCGTTATCCAGACATTGTGAGAACTCCTCTTTGGTTGTGGAGGATGACACCTGCAGAAGAAAGAGACTTGAACAAGAAATTTTTTAGATGGATGTAAGGTGGACTGCCAAGCAAAAAGCTTGGTCCCGGAAGTGCAAAGGCTTCCTTGTGGGATGACAGTCCACTATTGATAAAATAATGTCTGATAAAGATGACAAGTGAGAGACTAAGCAAAAGAAATAGAAACAATGCGTACCTATTATCTGTTGTCGATCTTCCACAGTCGTCGACATCGGTTAGGCTGCCGGTGTCAGTTGGTCAAGTCTGCCGACGTCGGTAGCAAAAATGGTCGATGTCGGTCAGGGCAGTGGCCTTAGACAGGGTCTGGATGGGTTTATAGTCTGTAGAATGCTCTGAGAGTCTGTTTGGATGGTCTGAGAGTCTTTTTGAAGGTCTATACAGGGCTGCAGGGCAGAGGGTATGGTCTGAAAAGGGGATCAAATAGAAGACAGAGGCAACAGGGAGATAAGGGTGAGAGAAGGCTCCCAGAGAATAGGTTGAGTTGTGATTTGGTTGACAGTCTAGTTGATGATGTTAAAAAGAAGCAGTAACTAGAAAACTAATTACTAACATAGTCTAAATAGTTGAAATGAAAACACAAAAGGAATACTTACCTGTGGCTTGCTGAAGAAAGAGTGTAGCAAAATGGTTGCTGATGTAGAAGACTGCCTACAATGTGAGCTCCTGTAGCTTGTGATGCTTGGTGTGTCCCTGAGAGAGAGAGAGAGAGAGAGGTCTGATTTTGGGTCAAGCAGATCAGAAGATTGGAGGATTGGAAAGATTGGCTGATTGTTCAAGAGATCGAAAAGATCCTGCATTTGGGATGAGAATGCAATTTTGAAGGAAACTGACGCTGGCAAAACTGTCAATGTCGGCCGACTACTGACTGACGTCGGTAGTTGGAAGGTGAGAAAAAAGGCTAAAAATAGCCTTTTGTCCATTTTCCCAACTGCCGAGTCAGTGGGTCGGGGGAAGAAACGGTTGAAGGTGGCTTAAATGAGTGTGAGAGGCTAATGGGAGAATGAAATGGGGGTCTAGGCATTTAAGACTTGGCATGGGGTAGTGGAGGGAATTTAAGGAGGGGCATCCAAGGGTGGTGAGGTGTCATGGGTGAGAGAAAGAATTATTAATTTAAAATAAGATAATTATTTTAAATTAATAAGACATAGGTTAGGCATGGTTAGAAGTGGAACGGGATGAAAGGGGACCAAGGGGGAGAGAAGGGGAGGACGACCAAGGAGTAGACACGATTTCGGTGTCTACATTTGCTCTTTTTTATCTTGTTGGTTATTCTTGATGAACTGCAAGACAAAAATAGGAGTTGGTTGCCCCAGGTGTGGGATAAGGTTGATTTTGTCTTGTTGGTTGTTCGAATGAACTACAAGACGAAAATAGGAGGTGAATACCCCAGGTATGGGATGAGATCTTTTCGTCTTGTTGGTTATTCTGATGAACTGCAAGACAAAAATAAATGTAGGTTTCCCCGATTATGAGATGAGGTATTCCCCCTCAAAGTGGGAGTCGAGGGAAGGGAACCTAATATCAGGTGCCAATTTGATAGATAGTGGATGGATATGGTGAAGTTTGAGTGTGAACACTGCAATAATTAGGGTTGCGTGCATACCACTTCACGAGATGGTCAGGTCAAATTATCATAGTAAAAGGTCGAGGAGTGCTAAAATCAAAATAACTAGTCCCCAGCATTTAGTCATAGCTGATTGGGTTATTCGATCCAAGCTGTAGCTCCAATGGTCATCATGTTACAAGTATCCCAGGCTTAGGAAGTGCTCTTGAAAGCATGAAAAAGTCACAAGTAGTGGGGATCAACTTGCTCGCGATCCTAGTTCTTGTGAGGGTCAAAATGGGTTGCAGACAATTTTACTAACCATTCATGAGGTAGCATACATGCAAAAACAACCAAGGCAATGTTGTCTTGGAAGTATTCAGGGTCGGAGGAGATAGTCGCGATCTCCATGGTCATTGGTCGAGTCAGGTCGAGATGGTTGGTCCATTAGATGGACGGACGAAGGAATGGCCGAGCTAACCTCAGAAGACCCCGTGTCACTGAGTGCTGCCTACATAGCCCCTGTTGTTAGGGCCTCAGGCCGATGTAGTTCTCCCTAAAAGGGAGGAAGAGGGTCAGTTATGGACGAGGTTGGTCGAGGTCAAGTCATGGTCAAAGGTAAGAGAGTGTGTCCATCAGGTAGATGAACAAATGGATGTGGTCGAGCTATCCTTAGAAGACGTCATGTCGACTGAGTGCTGCCTACATAGCCCTTGTTGTTAGGGCCTCAGACTAATGTAGTTTAGAATAAGAGGCAAAGTGGTCGATAGGTTGGTCTGGTCATGATGAAATGATGAAGGTAATGATGATTTCACAACCTTTTCCATATTAGGTGATGGTGTATTCTGTAACATTGGTTGAGTGTTCTTTCATCCCTAGCAATTTTCCATATTGGTGATGGATGTATGCTAAAAATGAATTGAGATAGATTTATGCTTCAGCAAGTAATGGTTTATGCTTAACATAAATTGTGTCTGGTCAATAGTTTCCATGTGTATTGGTGTCCACAGAAACTATGTGAAATGGATGATGTCATGTTGGTGGTCTGAAAAAAAAGGTTTGGTTGGATAAATAATGATTTGGTTGAATGTGACCAAGATATGAAAAAAAGTGAAAGGCAAAGTGCTCTTTCATTGACAAGGACCATAATGATGGCATAGATAAGGGGTTGTTTAGAAACAAAAGCCCCATTCATGCATTATGTCTTTGACCAGAGGTTGTGTTAGAGAAGCAATCGAATCACTTGGCGTTAAGTGAGCTCGAAATCCCTTGAGTATGTTGGGGAGATAGGTTTGATATGTGATATGGATGGATGGGGGAACCCTTTTTGGTAGGAACAACTTTTCCCCTTTTATAGGTGACCCTGAGAACGACTATAGACAAGTCCATGACTTTATAGTTTGGTCAGTCAGTTTTTTTTTTTTTTTTTGGGGTAGACTGATTGATGCAGGAAGTCTGCGAGGGATTGTTGTCTTGCTTTATGGTCATGTTGTGAAGCTGATCGATGTGGGAAGCTTCAGAGATAGTGTTGTCTGTAGCAAAATTTAGGTATAGCCATCCTTCGAGGGAGTGGTCTATATTCTGCTTTTTATGTATGAAAGTCTTTGAATAGCTGTCCTTCAAGGGAGCAGTCTATTTATTATAGCAATGATGATGTAGCTGTCCTTCGAGGGAGCAGTCTACATTTATAGTTTTATGACCTTGGAATATGCATCCCACTTATATATATATATATATATATATATATATATATTTGTTTTTTGTTTTTGACTAAAGTTTTGGTCATGGACTTGACTATAGAGGTTTAGAGGGTTTCCCTTTTATTAGGATAAGGCATTCATGCTTGACAAAAGGGTTGACTGATGTTTGTAGGGTTGAGGGTTGAAAAGAAATAGGAATGACGATGATGGGGGTTGCTCAAGGGATGAGCTCAAGTTAACGTCAAGTGATTGAGTATGTGACTAACAATAGACTGGTTGAAGATGCAAGGCATAAAGGGGCTCAGGTTCTGGTAAGTCCCTGGCCCATGCATGTGTTATGATGCAAGGTCGGAGTCAATTAGGAGCAAACTTGCCCCATTTGCTTCATTCCAAATTGGTCACATGTTAAATATGATTGGTTGAGGTCATGATTAAAAAGGTTGGTTGATGTTTGGTCGATGCTTGGTCGAGGCTTGGTCGAGGTTTGGTCGAGGCTTGGTTGATACTTGGTCAATGTTTGGTCGAAGTTATGATTAAAAGGTTGGTTGATGTTTGGTCAAGGTTTGGTTAATGTTTGGTCGAGGCTTGGTCAGTTGATGATTGGTTGATTGATATTTGATGTTTGGTTGGGGTTACGATAGTCGGGGTTTGGTCGATATTGGTTTATTTTTGGTTGAGGTCATGATTAAAAGGCTGGTTGATGTGTGGTCAATGTTTGGTCGAAGCTTGGTTGATTGATATGTGGTCAGTTGATGTCTAGTCGAGGTTGATAGTCAGGGTAAGGTCAAATTCCCCCAGTTGCTAGGGAGAATATTTGACAGATTTAGTTTGAGAGGGTGAGATCCTGATCTGCCAGGTTGGAGGCAGGAATCTCAAAATCACGGATGGTGACAGAGGAAATGGTTGGTAATGATTTGATTAAAGTGGCTAATGGTTGGGGGTCATCAGGTTGGACCTCCATTAATTGTAAGGCTTGGATCAAAGTTTGATGATGCTATGGAGAGTTTTGTATGAGATCATACAAGGACATCTTCACAGGGGTCGTGTGGTGAGATTTTTTCACCACGGAGTCAGGGATTGTCTTTGAGGATGCTGGTCGAGATGTGCCCAAGACAGTAATCCTGGGTTTTGGTTGTGGTGAAGGCTTGGTAGATGGGGATGTCCAATGGATAGAAACATGTCTTTTCCCTTTATCCTTTTGGGTTGGTGGGCTGGTGGTCAAGTTGACTGTGTTGGTTTTGAATAATGGTATTAAAGGTGGTGGAGGGACCATAGTCTGGTGTTGAGATCCCAATTTAGGTGATGATGTTTGTGAGGCATGTGATGGTTTCAAAGATTTAGCAAAGGGGTAGTCAAGATAATCCTTGATGAGAAGGGTATCCTTTTTCTGGTGTTGATGTATGACAGCTTTAAGAGTGTAATAACACTCAGTGTCATGTCCCAGTGTGCGATGATAGTGACAAAATTTAGTGTTGTCAAACCAAGATGGTCTTGATTCGAGAGTTGATGAGTGTGAAGGTGAGGAGGTACGGGAAGCATGGGACATTTTTTTGATAATATGGTCAAGAAGAAGGGTGTCTCTCTCCAAGCATTAGCGAATGACAACCTTGAGGGCACAACAATGCTCAGTGTCATGTCCCGGCATGCGATGATACGCACAAACTTTAGTGTCATTGAACCATGGTAGTTTTGGTTCGAGAGATTGGTATGGTTTAAGAGGTGGGAGACTGATGCAAGAAGACTGCAATAATTGTCGTAACAGCAAGGCATAAGAACCCACCAATAGGTCTATGTGTTTTGTTGTAGTAGGGGTTGATGACTTTTGTTTTGGAGGCGTAGGAGGCATTGGTCATTTTGGAGGAAATATATGTTTAATGGGTAAAGGGGATAATGGAGGCAATTTGTCTCTATGAGGTGTTGGAGTAGGAAGCACTCCTATTAAGGTGGATGGATGTGGGCCTAAAATGGAGGGCAATGATAAAGGTGGGGGAGGAATTCTTCGGTGTGGTTTAGTGGCCTTCTTTGGTTTGGTTTGAGGGCCACTATTGTGCGAGGCAAGATTAGATATGGGGAAAACACCAAGAGATTTAATCTCTTTTGGCATGATGGATGCCTACGTGGGTTTGGGTTCAGATGTGGATGGAGGTGAGTGAGATGTAGCGATCTCAGGCAAAAGGCAAGAGAAAACTGTCACTGGGTCTTCCTCAATGGAAGTGGGTGAAGAGACAGGGTCTTCTCTTGGTGGAGAAGAAATTGGAGAATGTGACTCCTCAAGAGGGTAGAGGGTAGGGATGATGGTGCCTTCTACTTGTGGTTGAGGAGTAGGAAGGGTATGGTCCTCCATTGGTAGGAGGAAGGATGAAGGTGGAGCTAATGGCATTGGTATGGTCGAAGCGTCCTCTAACATAAGAGAGGTCAATGGAGAACTAATAAGAGAAGAAGGCTCTTCTATCTGTGATGGATGAATAGGAGAAGAAAGCTCTTCTACCTGTGGAAGAGGTTGGTCAGGGACAAGAGGTGAGACCGTGTTGACCATACGTATATCATGCTCTTGGGAGCTATTGGCCATGGTCTGGACATTGTTTTGATTAGGGGAATGGTTAGGAAAAGGTTGTTTAAATATGTCGATGTTTTGATTGGGTGGTGCATTTGGGTTATCCAAAACAAGATCTCCCTTATCTATCATGTCTTGGACAATGTTATTGAAGGTTTGGCAGTTGTTTACATCATGGCCTTGGACACGGTGATAGTGACAAAAGTCATTTTCCCTATACCATGTAGGGATGGCTTTTAAAGGGTCGAATTGAGGTGGTCAGATTGGAGGGAGATTGAGGACCCCTTGCTTGACAAGTTTTTCTAAAACAAAAGCGTATGATTCTCCTATAGGAGTATACTAACGCTATATGTACAGTTGTTGGAATTGTTTGGTGATGCTTTGTGATGTTGAAGGTTGAGATTGGTCGGCCATTTTCAAGGATAGTGATCTAACGACCACAGTGTTGGCCACTCCTTTGGACTTGGAGTGGGAAGAAGAAGGTCTGGAAGAAGAAGGGTCATTGGATTTTGCGTTAGTATTATGCAATTTGACCCTATTTTCTTCAATAGCGCAGAGTTCAAGCTTTCGAGCCATGGTGAAAGCTTTGTCAAAAGTGCGGAATGTTTGAACCCGTAAGGTGGATGAGACGTGCATGGCACATGCTTGAGAGAAGAGCTCAATGAGCTCAGGTTGGGGCAAAGGGAAGGAGAGTTGGTTGATTAGGCCTCTCCAACAGGAAACCAAATCAGCTATGGATTCATCGTCAGACTGTTTGATAGAGTAGAGGTCTGTGATAGAGACCTTTTTGGTGATATTGATTGAAAAATGGTCAAGAAATAATTGGGCAAGTTGAGTGAATGAAAAGATAGAGTGACTGGTAAGAGAACTATACCAATCAAGGGCAGGGCCAGAAAGCGACATGGGAAACGTGCATAGCAATAACGTATCGTCATGGGCTATGAGATAACAAGCATGTCTAAATGCTCGTAGATGCTGATACGGGTCTTCCTTACTCTGGAAGCGAGTAAACTTAGGAAGCTCCCATTGACTGGGATACGATCAAATTGGGATGGAGGGATGGATGGGTTCATTGCAAATTTGGTCATATGAAAGGGCATTGCTTGAACCGGAAATGGAAGCCTCAAGATTAGACATTTTGTCCATCAACACCTTGATGAGATCGACTGACAGATTGGCAGATGGGGTGCCCCCTAGGTTGTAAGGCACTTGGAAGGGATTAGAAGGGGCGTATGATGTAGTCAGTTGCACTTGTATAGGTGCAACGTATTGATGACTAGTCATAGGGACAGATGTGGAAGCCAAGGGCGGTTGTGTCATGAAGGTAGAAGGCATAAGTTGACTAGATACCGCCAAAGGTGGTTGCATGGCATTATTGGCAAAAGGGGAGGTAGACACTCCTGCATTTATAGGTGCAAGAGTGTGGGGAGTTGAGATAATCAAGTTTTGGTATGATGTAGAACTTGGTTGAATTGTGTGTGGTTGAGGGGGTAATGGAACCCCGATGGAGGTCGGTCCAAAAATAGAAGGTGAGGCCAAACTTTGCGTATTGGCCATGGTTGGGTTAATGGTTGAGGCAATAGTCTGAGTCATAAGAGGCTGGGTAGCGGATGGTGTTGATGTCATCGCTGCTTCACCCAAAAGGTCTCATGTTTGGTTTCTTGCGAGATAGTGTTGGAGAGCCTTGACGTTGTGGTCAAATGGTCTCTCAAAGTTTGGGTCCCCTTCGGGGACAATTGAAGGTTGATTGGGAGTTGGTCGGGTAGGAGTTCGTTTGGTCTCTAAATGATACTCCATTAGAGGACTAGGCATAGATGGCAAAGGCATGAGTGGTCATTGCCTTGCATGGTTAAGAAGAGTTCTAGTTTGACTGCGTGTCAAAACCATTTAAGGCAAGAAGGGTCAGGTTCCCAAAACTGTGTTTTTTAGTCTCAGAAAACCAGAATGGATGTTGGACAGCAAGAAAGTTGGGTTTCAAGCTTGCTATTTTGAGAAGAAAAATTTGGACAGTGACCGATGTCGGTTGAAAAATTGATGTCAGTGAGAAAAAGTGGCCGACATCAGTCAGATAACCGATGTCAGTGGAACAGGTTGCCAACATCGGTGGTAAAACTAATGTCGGTTGATGTGTTTTCCAAAAACTCAAAAAATTTGAGAGTTTTTGGAAGAAAGAAGAAAATGTCCTCACTAGCTCAAAAAACCAGATAGGAATAGAAAAACAGATGAAGACAAACAGACCCTAAGCATTAAATCTTAAGAATAAACTTTTAGAATCCTATTGGCTTATGCCTTAGATGAATGTTTGGGAAGTTGGCTTGTAGAGCGGGTCCTAGAAGAGGTAGTCTAAAGTTGGTTTTAGGTTAGTTTCGGTGCTCAAGAGTCTGTATTAGGTTTGATATGTGGCCTGGTGCTAAGGAGCAAGCTCCCCTCACTTCACGAGCCAGTGATAAGCTGGTCTCGCTTAGCCAGCATATACATCCCCTAGAGTTTATCCTCTACCAGAGAATAGAGTGGGCTTTCCCCTTGGTGGTGAAGTCCAAGTGGGATTGCCGGGACGGGTAAGGTATCCTCTAGGTGATGAAATCCTAGTCGGACCTTGTCTCAAGTGAGTTTTGATGTTTGTTTTTGTGCAAGTGATTTGGTCATGTAACATAAGTGGACTACGATTAATTCATGATGTGGTTTTAATTACTAGATATGTGGACTAAAGATGCATACAATCAGAAATGAGATGCAAAAGATTTTAAGCCCAAATTGAAATGTGTGTTCGTATGCAGACAAGTGAGAAGAGGTTGAAGAGTATGATTTGACTAGTCTAAGATGCAAGAAAGAAAGAAAGATTCTTTTTAACTTTGCTAATGGTTTCTTTTTAGAAGAGATAGAAGAAGAGAGATGCAAGGAGAGACCTAATGCACCTATATGAAAAGTATGCTTTGAAGAAAAAAAGTATGAACCCAAGGAGAACTCTTAGGGTCCCACCGAGTGTGCCATAATGTTTCAAACTATTTTCACTTTTCTACATTCAAAGGAAGTAAGAAACTAGAGAAATGGTCTAGGGTTAGATGTTACCCAGATGAGGTCTGCGCACCGTTATCCAGATGTTGTGAGAACTCCTCTTTGGTTGTGGAGGATGACACCTGTAGAAGAAAGAGACTTGAACAAGAAAATTGTTAGATGGATGTAAGGTGGACTGCCAAGCAAAAAGCTTGGTCCCAAAAGTGCAAAGGCTTCCTTATGGGATGACAGTCCACTATTGATAAAATAATGTCTGATAAAGATGAAAAGTGAGAGACTAAGCAAAAGAAATAGAAACAATGTGTACCTGTTGTCTGATGTCGGTCTTCCACAATCACCGACGTCGGTTGGTAAAGTCTACCGACGTCGGTTAGTCTACCAACATCGGTAGCATAAATGGTCGATGTCGGTTGGGGCAGCGGCCTTGGACAGGGTCTGGAAGGGTTTATAGTATGCAGAATGCTCTGAGAGTCTGTTTGGATGGTCTGAGAGTCTTTTTGAAGGTCTGTACAGGGCTGTAGGGTAGAGGGTATGGTCTGAAAAGGGGATCAGATAGAAGAAAGAGGCAACAGGGAGATAAGGGTGAGAGAAGGCTCCCAGAGAATAGGTTAGGTTGTGATTTGGTTGACAGTCTGGTTGATGATGTTAAGAAGAAGCAGTAATTAGAAAACTAATTACTAACATAGTCTAAATAGTTGAAATGAAAACACAAAAGAAATACTTACCTGTGGCTTGCTGAAGAAAGAGTGTAGCAGAATGGTTGCTGATGTAGAAGACTGCCTGCAATGTGAGCTCCTGTAGCCTGTGATGCTTGGTGTGTCCCTGAGAGAGAGAGAGAGAGGAGAGAGAGAGAGGAGAGAGAGAGAGAGAGAGAGAGAGAGAGAGAGAGAGAGAGAGAGAGAGGAGAGAGAGAGAGAGAGAGAGAGAGAGAGGAGAGAGAGAGACGAGAGGAGAGAGAGAGAGAGAGGTCTGATTTTGGGTCAAGTAGATCAGAAGATTGGAGGATTGGAAAGATTGGCCGATTGTTCAAGAGATCGAAAAGATCCTGCATTCGGGATGAGAACGTAGTTTTGAAGGAAACCGATGCCGGCAAAATCACCGATGTAGGCCGACTACTGACCGACATCGGTGGCTAGAAGGCAAGCAGAAAGGCTAAAAATAGCCTTTTGTCTATTTTCCCAACTGCCCGGGTCAGCGGGTCGGGGGAAGAAACGGTCAAAGGTGTCTTAAATGAGTGCGAGAGGCTAATGGGAGAATGAAATGGGGGTCTAGGCATTTAAGACTTGGCATGGGGTAGTGGAGGGAATTCAAGGAGGGGCATCCAAGGGTGGTGAGGTGTCATGGGTGAGAGAAAGAATTATTAATTTAAAATAAGATAATTATTTTAAATTAATAAGACATAGGTTAGGCATGGTTAGAAGTGAAACGGGACGAAAGGGGACCAAGGGGGAGAGAAGGGGAGGACGACCAAGGAGTAGACACGATTTTGGTGTCTACAGGTGGATATCGTTGGCATGCCACTTTCAACATAACTTACCAGATAAATAGTTGGCTGATATCTTTGCATAGAACTTACATCATGTACTTGTGCATAATCTATGGTTAGCTTGTGCTAACTAATTTGAAGAAATTATTGACAAAGGAGTAGAAATTGAGAAGGATATTATTTCTAAGGGCCATGTTGAGATTTTTTATGCAAGGTCAAGAATCTAATTAGACTGAATCACTGATTCAAATAGTTATGTAGGATAAGCCTAAAGGATTTAACAAAAATAAGAATATGGTTGGAAATGGGGTGACTGAAACAAGACATGTACAAATGGTACAGGCTATGCCTCCTCTAAATGTACAATTAACTCCCCAAAATCCACTACCTACTTTTCAAAGGCAACCTCCATGAAGGGCATTTCATAACAAGTTTAGATTCTTTATCAAGTTAGGAGAATCAGTTAAAATAATGTTACAAAATGTCATTGTAGCTAATTTAATTGTATGGCTAGTATCAAGGCCATTTCCTCAAGATCAACCAAAACTAGATTGGTAAAAAGAGAATGAATGGTGTAACTTTCATCATGTTATTGGTCACGGTGCATATCATTGTGTTTAATTATGACATATTATTGAGAAATTTATTGAAAATGGTGAGCTAGAAATTAATTTGGCTCCTAATCAAGACACAAATCAAGATATGGGAATCTACAAAGACCCTTTTCCTTGACATGATCCACCACCACCAAGAAATAATTAAAATGGTCATAATCAAGGATAGAGGCAGCATCAAAACCAACAATAAGGTCAAAATTGTAATGAGCATAATCGAGATCATAATGCCCATATTAACAATGTGGCTTATAACAATATACCTTATGACTATATTAATACTATGGGGTGCATTTTTTTATCCCACATTACCACTATTATTGTGAAACCACGTAGCTAATCTCATGTTCCTTACAACATAAAGACCCATAATTATAGGATCAACACCCTCTCCCCCCTAGTAATATCATGTTAGGTTTGCATAATCATGTTGCAACTCTATTTACATACATTATTAATTCTAAAAAAACAACACCTTTTTTTAATTATAAAGGCTCCTCATTGACCCAAAGCTGTATCAATATAATTAGTCTCCCATGAGTCACCATCCAAGGCCCTTTGCCTTCCTCTGCTAATTATAAAAACTCTTTTCCACCTCTAGGTTGTGCAGTCACAACTAGATGCCCGTGAGTTACCATCCAGAGCCCTTCACCCACTTCTTCCATAAAAATCAATGAGAATATTGTGCCAATGGTTCCAAAGTTGAATACTATCCCAACAAAGACTAAAATAGTTTAATCCATAATTCAAAGGCCTTATAGTCTAACAAATCAATTAGACAAAACTCCTATGAAAATTTATATATTAGAACTCTTACGGACATCTGATGTCCATAGAACCATCTTCAACAAGTTTTTTCAAGAGTCTATTGTGCCTAATGATATAAACCTTGATTAGATCCAGAACCTAGTTGGACATGTGTCTTCATTTTAGTAAATCATATTTGATCAAAAAGACATGTCCACCCTCGGCCCAAACCATAATAACCCACTATACATTGAGATAATCATTACGGATCACAAGATCAAGTGGGTTATTATAGATAATGGTTCAGGGTTGAACATCATATCTCTTAAATTGGTATGATTATTGGGCTACATAGATAAAGACATTTAGCCAAAAACTATTACAATCAAGGCTTATAATAATGTTGAGAGGGAGTCATCTGGTACAATTTGGTTACCAGTCATGGTTGTGTCTATTTCTCATCACACATTATTCAATATTGTGGATATTGCGCTTCCTTATAACATACTTCTTGGTCGTCTTTGGATCCATGAAGTACATGTAGTTTCATCTACTCTTCACCAATGCCTTAACTTTCCCCATGATGGGATCAAGGTTATTATTCCCACTGATCAATAACCATATCAATACTAGAAGCATCTTGAAGTAGAGTTTTGTAATTATAACTACTACCCAGGTTTTGAATTCATTACAAAGAAGAACAAAACCATAATTTCTCATCCATCTCCATCTAATTATATTGACCCTGGTGATCTAGCCTCCACTTCAGCTGATCTAGTTTCTGTAGCTCTAGCCAAGCAGGTTATTATTAAAGACATAGTAATTTCCATGTATCATCTAAAGAATGTCCTCTATATTGCAAAATTGCCAAAATCCCCTAGAATATTTGGTAAGCCTAAAACTTCCTAGACTCCTAACAGACCTGATTAGATTTGGTAACCAAAGAAGAAACAACCAAAACCTCATGTGGTTTTTGTACCTACAATCACACCAAAGAAAGATCAAGAGGATTTTACTAAGGGAGATTGGTTATGTTCTAAAGGCCTTAATGATTATTTTAGAATCTAAAGT
This sequence comes from Torreya grandis, assembly GCA_037957365.1. Classification (NCBI taxonomy): domain Eukaryota; kingdom Viridiplantae; phylum Streptophyta; class Pinopsida; order Cupressales; family Taxaceae; genus Torreya; species Torreya grandis. Next base: position 1,784,570 of record JARHVA010000673.1, on the reverse strand, counting down.
ATCCTATCCCTAACATGATAATGGATCATCTTGACTATACAGGGAAAGGCCTTGGCCCATAGGTGCAAGGAATTTTAGAACCCTTATCAGCTAGAGTTATCAATTGGAATCATGGTCTCAGATTTAAACCACTAGAGGATGACCTCATGATATTTGATAGTGACTCTTCTGAAGTGACTAGAAATGAGACTCCTAATAGTGACATAACATCCCATTATATCCTTTTCGATGAGCTTACTGACTCAGATTTGTTTGATTCAAATGCTATATTGACCATAATGCCTATTGGAGCTTCCTATCCTAAGGCAAAAACCCATCCTAGTGGTGCTTCCCTTCCTAAAGTAGGACATTATATCTTTACTATTGGAGCTTCTCATCTTGAAGCAAAAACCCATCCTAGTGGTGCTTCCCTTCCTAAAGCATGACATTATATCTTTATCATTAGTGCTTCCCATCCTGAAGCAAACCCTCACTATAACCTATGCCTTTGCCATCTTGAACTCATAGATTGGGACCAAAAAAATTTGGTCATATGCCTCAATGAGTTTCAAAATGAAGAATTGATTATAGAGTACATGGGCCTATGAGATGTATTCCCCATTGGGGATCATAAGCAGGGTTTTGATTTTTCATTATATCCTTCTTCTTACTTTGGAGAGAAGGCAAACTTTATTGGTCATAATAAAAAACATACATCGAGATCTTTGGGTGAAAACCTCTTTGAGGCACTTTTCGATTAGGGAAAAAGTAAAGAAAAAGATAAGCCTTTGACTGAAAACCTATTTTAGGCACTCTTAGGTGGGAAAGTTTACTCATCCCCTTAGGACATAGAAAGTCCATCTAGCCCAAGTTCTATAGCTAGTACAAGCATCTCTTCATAATAACATTAAATATTTGAGCATCTTGCTCTTGAGTTTCTAGAGGTTTTTATTAATTGGCCTGTACCTGAGAAGGTAGATTCTGATTCTTTATATTATCTAGATCTTTGGGAGGAACAACAAGAAGATATATTAGAGGAAAATGATCATGACCATACATTTCTTACAATTCTAGAGGATGGATCCACACTCCTTGTGGAGAACACAACATAAGTGAATTTAGGAACCTATGAGGATCCCAAAATTATTTATCTTGTAGCTTCCCTTATTGAAGTAGAATGTGAACATATTATATCCATTCTTAAGGATTATATAGACATCTTTGCATGGGCATACTCCAAAATGCTAGGCTTGGACCCAGATTTAATTATGCATTATCTTGTTGTTCACCCTAGTGATAAACTAGTCAGGCAAAAATTAAGAAAGATGCATCCACACATCACCCTTTTGGTTAAGGCTGAGTTGGAAAAGTTTTTAGGAGCCAATTATATCAAACCACTGGACTACTCTGAATGGGTTTCCAACATAGTACCAGTGAGTAAAAATACCCCATGCATATGTATTTTTACTAATTTATATGATATCAACAAAACATACCCCAAAGATGATTTTCCTCTGCCCAACATTGACATGATCATCAACTCAACTGCTAGGTATGAGATGTTATCCTTAATGGATGGATTTTTTTGTTACAATTAGATCAAGATAGCCCTTGAAGATCAACATAAGACCATGTTCACCACTTTGAGGGGGACATTCTACTACCAAGTCATGCCATTTGGTTTGAAGAATGCTGGAGCCACATATTAGCATGCAAGGATTGTCATTTTCCATGACATGATGCATGCCATTATCAAGGACTATGCTGATGATATAATAGCAAAATTAAGAACAAGAGCTAGACATTCTAACATTCTATGAAGAATATTTGAGAGGCTTCATGAATATAAAGTTCACTTGAATCCTAAAAAATGTGTCTTTATAGTCACATCAGGAAAATTGGTAAGGTTCATTGTATAAAAATGAGGGATCTAAGTAGACCCTCCAAAGGTCAAATCTATTATGGAAATGCCTCTACCAAATAATCTTAAATAGCTGTGAGGTCTACAAAGAAAGATCCAGTCTATACGTAGGTTCATTTCTTAATTAGTAGATAAGTGCCACCCATTTACCCATCTCTTAAAGAAAGGGGTAACATTTCAATGGGATGAAGATTGTCAAATAGCATTTGCAAAGCTTAAAACATACTTTACCAATCCACTAGTCTTGTGACCTGCAACATAAGGAAAGCCATTGCTTCTTTATATATCAACCACAAAACATGCACTAGGGACACTTTGGGCTCAACATGATGATCATGCTAAGGAATACACTATTTATTATTTAAGCTTCACATTGGTAGCATATGAACATAATTGTATGCCTATTGAGAAGGCATGTTTAGCTATGGTGTTCACCACTTAGAAATTATGACATTATATGCTAAATAACAAAACTATTATTATCACTAAGGTATATCCTCTCAATTTCCTCTTATCTAAAATAACTCTTCAAGGATGCATGGATAAATGGATTATGCTCCTTAGTGAGTTTGATATTGAGTACCAGAATCAAAAGGCAATCAAAGGACAAGTTCTTGTTGACCAACTTGCAAAAGCTCCTATTAAGGCCACTCAACATCTCAACTTTGACCTTCTAGATGATTCTATCATGACAATAAAACAAGCATCATAGGAACCTAAATAGTGGATTCTCTATTTTTATGGATCCTTCACATCTCAAGGGTTTGAAGTTGACATATTTTTTATCATGCCATAGGGGGATTTGATCCCCAAAGCATTCCATATATAATTTCATTGTACAAACAATATGGATGAATATGAGGCATTTGTTGTAGGGCTCCATCTTGATATATAATAGGATATTCAAAGATTAAAGGTCTATGGAGATTCATAGCTAATCATAAATTAGACAATTGACTAATATCAAACAAAGGATGACAAGCTTATTCCTTACGAACAACTTGTTGATAACCTCAAAACACATTTTAAATATCTATAGTTTGAGCAAGTTTCATGAGTCAAGAACATATCTACTGATGCCATGGAAATAATTGGTTTCATGATTCAAATGCATGATAGTAGTAAAGAGTATCAGTTCTCGATTGAAAATCTTCTTCAGTCGACACATATTCTATCAGATTCAGAGAGGATATGCACCATTGCAGATCCTAATCCCTCACCTAAGCTACCATGGTTCCAAGATTTTTATAACTATTTCCATAGTCATGTATTCCCCACTAACCTTTCCAATAACCAACAAAAACTATTCATTCATCACTTAACATGTTATATCCTCCTTGGAAATATGCTTTATCATAAAGGATATGATGGAACACTTATTCATTGTTTATCTTTGGGAGAATCCAAGATGTCACTAGAGGAGGTTCATGAAGGAATGTGTGGGCCCCATACCAATGGTGTAGTCATAGCAAAGAAACTCCTTAGAATAGGCTATTATTCACTGAAAATGGAGATAGATGCTTGTAATTATGTAAAGAAGTGTGTTCTTTGTGAACATCATGAAAAATTGATACATGCACCTTCCTTACCATTGCAATCTATCACAACACCATGGCCATTCTTACCATGGGGTCTCGATCTCATTGGGAAAATTAACCCAACATCTTCAGATTACCATAAACACATTTTGACTGTAATTGAGTACTTTACCAAGTGGATTGAGGCCATTCTTCTCACTTATATTACCAAGAAACAAATAGCCAAATTCATTCATTACCATATCATATGTCGATATGGCATCTTAGCCCATATTATATCTGATAATGGTGGATCATTTGTGAACCAAGATGTGAAATATCTTTGTGAAAAATTTAAGATCAAGCACAATAAATCCACTCCATATAACCCACACGGCAATAGATAAGTTGAGGCATCAAATAAAACCATTCTAGCCATCTTAAAGAAGATTGTCAATGATGTTGGCTATTATTGGCACTTACAAATCTTTCTTGCCCTTTAGGCTTATAGAACCAATCATCACACCCCAATTGGAGCTACTCCATACTCCCTTGTTTTTGGCACTGAAGCCATCATCTTGGTCAAGATTGAGATCCCATCATTAAGAATATCACTGGAGCACATTGAAGATGATGAAGACTATAGAACCTCACAGTTGCAAAAATTATAGCTTCTTGATGGTAAGCATTTGAATGCCCTAGAAAACTTATAGGCCTATCAGAATAGATTATGGAGAAGTTATAATGAACACATAATCCCTTGATAGTTTGATATTAGTGACTTAGTTTTGAAAGAGAACCATAAGAACATAAATGCTAAACCCAAAAAAAAGGCAAGTTTCAACCTAATTGGTTGGGACCATATATTGTCAAAACAACCTATGGATCAGAAGCATATCGACTGGCTAAACCTAATGGTGAACAACTTTTAGAGCCAATAAACATCATACACCTTAAGAGGTTTTATGCATGAATAGCTTTGAACTATTGTCTACAAGACCCCTAACTTGGGGGCAACTTGTGTTGATGTAATTTTATCCCACCCTTTTATCTTACCTTGAATGCATTTTATACTACTCTAGTCCACTTTTCATGATTCTAGATAGTAAAGGATTTGAATCTTTGGCACTCTAAACACATTCTTCAGCCCATTATGGATTGCTCTCTTTGAAAAACATATTTTTTGCTGTCTAGGGCATGTTATAAACTTAAACACTTTTTATCCCTTGACCAATTATGATCTTGATTGTCTCATGAACATTATGAACATCCTCAACAACAGTTCTATAAATCAATTTAGCCAGGACAATATTGTGTAGCTTCAGAGAAGTGAACAAAAACATCTTCTCAGTTCCAAATGGTTGCTACATTGTTACAAATAGGTGAATGCAGATACTTCTTTTTTACTTCAAGCTGCACATTATTCTATATCACATTTACTACTCTTTATTTTTTTATCAAGATCTTTGCTCTCATCGATTTGCGAGCATGGGTCATTACAACTAGATTAGCTATCTTATTTGGAACCTCTACTCTCAAGATATGTATCTCCTACAATAAATGGTCCCACTTAGTGCATATTTTATCTCAAACATAAACATTAGAAATACTTTGAAAATACCAAAAACATCAGAACATGATCCATAAAATAATAAAAACATTATCTCATGCTTCTATACATTTGTACATTCTCGGTCTACCATGATACACTCTTTCCATTTTGCAAGCATAGAAAAACTAGTTCATTTCATCTTGTCCCACACACTTGTCATTTTTCAAGATCATTCTTTCTCATCTCATCAGCTTCTTATTTGTCAGACCATTCTCTTTTATTTATCGTATCTTCCATTTCTTCTATAACATTAATCATGATGGTCTAATCATCATTTTTCTTCTATCCCATTTCCTGAGAGAACTACATTTGGCCTGAAGTTCATATTGGAACATGCATCCATGAAACTATGTAGGCAAAATCCACTTGTCTTATACATCTAGGGTTAGCGCGACCAACCCCTTTATTTTCTTCTCTTCCCCCATTTTTTCTGTCATTGTTACTCTTTAATTAGGGAATAATTATCATGTCATTTTTCTTTGTTACGATGTGGTGGAAAGTAACGCCTCTACCACACATGCATGAACATTTGTCTTTAAATTGAACTAACTTGGTTTTTGTTTATGTGTGTTTATTTGTATTTTATTATGTTTTCTTAGTGTTTTGTTGTGTTTTATTGGTGTTTTTTTGTTCTTTTACACCTCTCTTTTTATTTTTTCTCCTTTTATTACTTCTTTTCTCATCTTGGTCTTGTGTTTCCTTGATTATTTTTGCTTATCTCTTTTATGTTTTAGAACATCTTGATGATTCACATGGATATTGATTTTTTCTTGATCCTATGTTATTACATTATTCTTGGACCATTTTGTTTATTTGATTGTTGTTGGTGTCTTATTTTTCTATTTGATTTTGCTTTTCTTTTTTGTGTTCAATAATGCCTTGATGGTCCACATGAATCTTGATTATTCATATCTTGGTCTCATGTTGTTAAGATGTTCTTGCCTTTTGTTTTTAAACATTTTTATTCTTACTTAAGATCATATCTTGATTTCAAGTTAGGTTCATTTATGTTTATTTTTTTCTTTGTATAAACTTTTTTCTAAAAATGTAAATCACTGTAACTCTAATTTTGGTCATTATTTTACCATTATCCTTAGTTATAGGTATTCACATTTGAACTAGCTCAGCACAATTAGAATATTATATCATTTTAAGTTATTCATACTTATAATGCCTAATTTATTTTGCTATAGCAAGCACTTTGTGCTCAGGTTTCAAAGTCTTAATGTCAACATCAGCTCTGATAAATGATTCTCAAGAACACTTTGAAAAACCTAGGCTTATGATATGGAATTAGGCTTCTAAGTAACATGCATTTCAAGCTTATTTGTCTATGCTTATATGTGCATCTATTTGTGTACATTGTGAGTCTAATCAATTTTTGGTCTGTTTTCATCATTTCTCATTCCATTCTCTCCCAAACTTGAGTGAACTACATTGGCCTAAAGTTCATGTTAGAACATGAGTCCATAGAAATATGTAGGCAGTGCTCAATTTCTATTGAGGTCAGCTCAGCTATCTCCATTCTTCTTTTCATCTCTCTCATCCTTTTGTGGATTCTCATATGCTTGGTTTTATATGGCTTTTTAAGCCATTACACCATCACATGTCCATTTACACCCGCTCACTTTAACCTATATTTTGGGTTATATCCTTGAGCTATTTTACTTGCCAATTGCCCATGCTGGGGCCCACCATCTGAATAATGTCTGAATCAAATCAGCTCTATAGGGGTAAATCATTATTTATTCTTTATCAATGATCAAGATTCACCCTACTAGGAAAAAACTATTTTATCATGATCATATTTACTCTACTAGAGTACTTATTATATTCTCTTTGGAGACATCATTCTAGTGGTATTTCCCTTGTTAAAGTAGAACATTCTCTCTTTTCCTCTAATTCTAAACTCTCCACATTAAATCCCATGATGGAAATATTTTAGTCTACAACTTGTCTCAAGATTGATCAATGCCGTGAGTGTGTAGCTTGTAATCTCAAATTGGGTATGTTTAAAGTGTGTCCCTTACATTTATGGATTGTATCTTTATTATTCTCCCCATCTCTAGGGCCTATTATACCTCTAATTATATTTTGATCATTAGTGGTAATCACGCATGAAAACATTATCTTGTCTGCATGTGATATATTCCATGGGTTAATCTCTCACTTTCTCTCTCTTTTCAAGAGTCCATCCTTTTCTTCCATCCTAGTATGTCCTCTCAAGGGGGCATCATGGATCTATTCCAATTTCTTCTTGACAACTCTTTTCTTTAAAAAGAGGTTGCTTCACCTGAATGTCTCACTACGCCTTCTCAAATAGGGGCAAAATGTAGACATCTAATTCCTAACACCATTTGTGTTGAAATTATCAATCTTACTCGAATTGCACTCAAATGTACATTTTAGGTCAAAATCCATAAAACACCCTAAATGATTCAAAAATATCACTTACAAGTGCTAGTTTAGGTTAAATTATCCCTAAATAGGGTAATGCATTTTATGGGCCAACTAACTTTGATCAGATCATTTTTAGTCAAAATGACAATTTTGCCATTTAGTGCTTTGGATCACTCTTTTCTTCTAATTCATTAGTACACATCACATATCCTTATTATTTGGTGTTGGAAACATCCTAAATGGGAATACAACTCCAATGCATCTAACATCACCTTCTAGTTCCTCTTCAGTCAAATTACCACCAAGTAATATGACTTTCTGACCATTTTGATTAATTGTGCACCAATTTCCAAAGAATTGCACTAAACTTGATTAAAATCACTTAAGTTAATTAATCCCATTTAAGAGCTTAAGTAAGAATTCCATAGATATTTTTGAATATCTCATTATTGGAAATTGATTTTGAATATCTACATTGTTGGGTGAATATTTTGTTGACCAGCTAACTGGTGAGCAAAATAGTTCCTATCACCACAGCATAGGGAGATTGTTCATCCAAAGTTGCAGGTTTACCACATCCAATGGGGAAAAATCTCTCCTCTCATCAAGGGGAGGTTCCCTATTAAATATGCAGTGCTATATACTATATAAATAAGTAGAAAATAACACATGAGGGGCAGAATAAACCATCCATCTCTCTTCTTTCAAAGATGATGCTCACAGACAAAGGAGAAAATCCTGGTGGAAACACTGAAGGCACTTCTCTTCTTTCAGCAGTGTTCTTGTAGGAAATAACAGGAGTTTCTTTCAGGTAGTAAAAATAACTGATGGTAAAAGGGCACAGTAACTAGCAGGATGAAACAGAACACAAAGTTTCCACCTCAACTACCCAAAGAGTATATCACAAAGGATAATGGGGGCACAAAGTTGTCCCAGAATCCTCAACACAAAAAAAAAGAAAAACACAGACTGAAAGGAAATGTGAAAGTGCAAAGTCTTCCTCACAGTTGATTTTAGGACACTTTACTAGTTACTTTCGCTAGTTCTGCTTGTCAAATAAAATTAATAATAACACATTCAGAAGATAGACATAAGAATAATCTTCTAAAATGATACAAGCCAACACAGCACAAAGTTTACAAAAAACTTGCTTTCTCATTCAAATAAAATGAAATGAAATTACAATTTGAGCTCAAAGTCTCAGTATTCTTCTTTCAACTGGACAGAGTTTTGCTCTTGTAAAAATAAAAAGTATCCTTTACTAATGAGAGAAATTACAATCTTATAGCAACTACGCAAGGCTTAGTGTTCTTTCCCATGGGACAACCCATGCTGTAGTCAACGTCTTCAATGCACCTCCAATTTTGTTTAGAGGGACCATGCTGGGAATAGTGTATTGCCATAACTATGGCATGTCCATTTTTCTAATATGTCTCTTCTTAGTATGGACTGTCTAGTCCTTTTTCTGATATCTATGCAACTGTCTAATTCACCATTACTTTATGGAATAAAAATAGGCTTGCATCCTTGATTTGGTGTGCTTAGAAGTCTACTTGATCCACTATTTCACCTACTGGAAATAACTCTTTTAAAGATATTTTTGGTCTTTTGGTCTCATTCCTCTCTCTCCTGTAGTAATTTGAGTCATCAGGCTCTCTTTTTAGCTAGTCGCTTGGTTCTTTCCTTTGGCATTTTGGCCTTTAAATGCATTCGAGTCCATCATCCTCCTTAGAAATTCCGTCATGTCTTTCCCACTTGCTTTGGATTCTTTCTGCTGATCTCAACAAGTGACATGTGGCATGTTCCACATAATCTAGCAATCACACAGACGATGACACTTAGAGCGCTCTGCTCTTAGGCTTTTTACTTTCAGGCATTCCTTTGGTTGGGCTTATTTCCTTTGGTCAGGCAAAAGTCTGAAGGAATTCCTTCGGGCTTTGCCTTGGTCATTTTCTTGTGGAAAATACTTCCAAAATAATTCTAACAGCGCTTTTACTTAATAATTTCCTTCGGATAATAAGTTTGAAGGAAATGTTCCTTGTTAGCCTTTGAACAAATTTGAAGGAATTCTATCTTTTCGGTCAGTCACTTTATTTGTTCAATCACTTTATTGGTTCAATCTCTTTCCTGCTCCTTGGTTGAACCATCCATTGAACCACCTGTTTGCCACTTCTTTCTTTGACTGAGGCTACCTTTGAACTTTTTTTGAACCTATGAACCATTGAACTTTGAACTCTTTCAGTTCAAGGTTCAATCGGTTTATTGATTCTTCCTTTGCCCATTGTTTCTTTGTTCTTTCTAAGCTCTTTGATCTTCATCATACTAGTTGAACCTTTGAACCTGTGAAATCGTTAAACCTTTTAGTTCAATGGTTCAATTGGTTCATTCTTCGTTATTTGGCTAAGTCTTTTTGATCTTTTGAACCAAGTGCATTGAACTAATTGGTCTTTGAACCCATTGAACTGATGAACCAAAATGGTTTAAGGTTCAATGGTTCAAGCCTTTGAAACTCATTGAGTGTTTGGAGCTGTGGAACCTCAGAATGGTTGAACTTTGAACTTTGAACCTTTGACAAATGCGCTTAGCTCTTGTTGATGATGTCGAACCTTTGAACCCATTGAACCTACTAAACCAAAATGGTTCAAGGTTCAATGGTTCAATGGTTCAATCCTTGCTTAGATGCTCACCAATGGACATTTTTTATTGAACCAAGGTGTTGAACCATTCCTGAAAATGACTAAGTGATGGAAACTAGTTCTTTTGATTGAACTCACCTACAAAAGCCTTTAAACCTATTAAACCTACTAATTTCAAGCATGTTGCATCCGTAGATTTCTAGAAAAGCTTTAAAAAATGAAGAACCTGAATGCTCAAAATAATTTTTGAAAAAGGGAGAGATGATTTTGGTCTCAATGAACCAAAATAGTTCATAGGTTGTCCTAAAAATGAGAAGTCTATTTTTGGGGACAACAGCTAGCTCCAGTTAGGGAACTTCCTTCAGATGAGAACTTGGAACATCTGAGGGGAGTAGAAACCAGAATATTCAGTGCCTTAAAGTATGCCATTGGGCTATGGAGTCATGCTATCCAAAAAAGAAAGGTGCCAAAAATGAAAATGAAAAGCACAAAACAAAACTAAAGACTATACAAATATACATATGTACAGATGATCTTATCTAATGCCTCAAGATTTGAAGCGCTTCAGATGCCACCCACTATGAGATAGTAAAAATGGTGTGCCATCTTGATAAACTAGCAGGAAACCATTTTGTCCCTAGAAATGGTGATGGGTGAATGGAACTCTCCACCAGGAAACCAATTTTCTATGTCTTCCTCTTGGCTCTTTCTTCTTCTTTCCCCATGGCAGGACGTGGTCTTCAAATTGAAAACCATTACTCCTTGCTCTCTTAGTGAAGAGTTCCTTTTACTGACTTTGGAGTATAGTAGTATGGTCCACCACCATAGCTTGCTATTCTACTGGTCCAATCTAGCACATACTTTGATTATGCCCTTCAGACCCCTGACAAGCCATCAACTCAGCATCTCCTTTGGTGTGAATGAGTTTGATCTCTTCATCCTGAGCAGTTTTCAATTTGAGCAATAGAGATCCACATCCAGCTGTAGAAGAATTTCTGCCATCAGATTCCAGGATCCAAGCATCATTAGAAGCTGATCTTCTATCAGATTTCTCATCAACGGAGTTAGAATATCCTTCTTGATTTTTACTACACCCTATTAATTCTTCTGATGCCTTATTTGGATCAAATCCTAGATTGTCAGCTATAGGACTTTCATCAGTTGAGACATGAGCATCCTCTATGGTCAAGAAGTAATTACCCTTGCCTGATGGCTCAAATATAATTTGAGCTGCAAGGGCCAACATTTGGGTGACCACAAATTTTGCCTCAGACAGGTCCATACTTAGTTCTCCACCAATGTTTAATTGCTTAGGATTGGCTTGTAGGGATTCAAACTCAGTCACTTGAATTTTGGATTTCTTGACATGATTAATCATGTCAAATAACTGAGATGGAATTGGAAGAGAGGATGGGAGTTCATCCTTTTGGTTTTTGGGAGGGGGAGGACTGATCTGTGAAGTTGAATTAGAAGGTGCAAATATGTTCGATACACTTACTTTTTTAGCAACCACTGAGTCCTTTGCCTAGAAAGGCAGAGTGGTTCCATGCTTAATGATTAAGGTTGCTAGTTGAGGTTGCTCCTCTATCTTCTCTTTGTCAGCCTACTGGGCTGACTGATTCTTAGACCAGGTGAATACTGTGTATGATCCTTTGACTACTTCACCTTCACTCTTGGGTTCATCCTGGTAATTCAAAAAACCTATGTGGGAGTCGCTAGCTGATTCTTCTTGATCCTCCCTGAAGAGATCAACATCATTTTCTTACTCAAACTCAGGTTGGAAAGAGGAAACATGTTTTGTTTCTAGATATCCAACTATTGAGTTGGTTTGAGGTGCTTCAAGGGTAAGGTTCCTCTATGGGGGAGGAAGATGATTTGGTTGCCCTTGAATTCTGGTAGCATTGCCTTGATATGGCTAATTGGGAAATGCCCTTCTTGGTGCATCTCTATATAGAGGATTAGAAGACATACCTTGGGCCATTTTTCTTTTCAAGGCTAGCAATTCATTTACCAGATTTTGTACCATTGGTTCAGTGGTGGTTATGGGTGAGCATTCAAAAAATGAAGAGGGTTTTCCTCTGTTCAGGTCTCTCCTTATCTTTTCTGCCAAGATAAGGTCATCTTCTACCTTAGTATCCAAGTCTTGAGCAGTAGTAAGGTCTATGTGGCCAGCTCGTATAAGCAAAAAACTCACTTCAGGTAGCTGTGAGTTGATGAAGAAGGATTTAAGGTGTCGGCTAGGTGACCATGGGAATCTTGTGCCTCAGATTATCAAACCTGGCAATAAAATCCCTCATAGGCTCATGAGGTTCCTTCTTTATCTGATTGAGCTGGGCCAACAAGGCATGTGCATCTTCTATGGGCTTGAACCTTGCTTCAAAATTGGCTTTGAGTGTATCCCAGTTGGTCACTGATCTAGCTTACAGATGGTAGAACCAGTCTGTAGCAGCACCTTGTAGTGTCTCCACTAAAATCTTGACTACCACATCTTCAAATTCCACCCCTATCACACCAAAGGCTATGCTGAAGGCTGTAATGTGTTCATCAGGGTGAACTCTCCCATCTCCAAAGAATTTGGGAAAGTTCTTTATTGAGCTACGTGGAAGTTCATGTAGAGGTGGAGTCAAGTTGAGTGGGCTAAAAGAGTTACCCCAGGGGCCTCAAACTACCATGATTTAATTATAAAAAATAGGGATAACAAATTAGGGTGGAGTGGCTAGATTATAGAACAAAAATGGAAAAGAACTAGCCTTGCTTCAGCTTGAGGCTTGAGGCTTCAAACTATGCACTCTTTCCCAGTAGCTTTGGTTTTGTAAACCAGATAAAATAATGGAGATGGAGGAAAATGGTAAGGATATAATGATAATGGGTAAGACACAGAATGGAGTCGTCAAAATATGTAATGGATAAGGGTAAGTACTGCTTCAATCTAAAACTTGAGGCTTCAGACTGCACGTTCATCCCATGCTCATCGATGGTTTGATTGAACCAAGGCACTAAACCATTCTTGAAAATGACTAAGTGCTAGAAATGGGTTCTTTTGATTGAACTCACCTATAAAAGCCTTTGAACCTATTGAACTTGCTAATTTCAAGCATGTTGAGTCCATAGATTTCTGGAAAAGCTTTGAAAAATGAAGAACCTGAATGCTCAGAATAATTTTTAAAAAAGGGAGAGATGATTTTGGTCCTGATGAACCAAAATAGTTCATAGGTTGTCCCAAAAATGAGAAGTCTATTTTTGGGGACAACATACATCACCTAGTGACATCATCTATGGGGTGACATCCATCAAGCTATAAGTGCATAAAATATCAGGATTATGGGTCACCCATGCCTAGTTAATGCCTCCTATGCCTCTTTAATGATTATTTATCTTGAGGATATTTATGATTTTAATTAAAAATATTAAGATTATCCATGACCACAAATCTCAATCTTGAGATCGATGGCCATGGTTGATCCTGACCAATCTCAAAAATCTATAAATAAAGAGGCCATGGATATGAATAAAAAAGCTTGATTTATGCAAAATTATTATGTAGAATTATCTCCACAATCCTTCATAATAAATTATTAAAATTAGTTAAAAGCTTCATTGATATGCTATTTTAGTGGTTTGGAATCATGAGCCTAGGTTTTATGGAGTGTTCTTGAGACATTGGAGGAGTTTGCCACCTTTGTTGACAAAGACAAGGATGCTTGATCAAGGAAGAACATGATTTTGAGCCACATGGGTATGGTGAATCCATTTGGAAAGGTAATATGATGTTTTATTTCTTTAATTTTTTTAATTTATATCCTTTTTAATTCCCATAGGAATAGATAGGCTTAGTTAGTTAGTTCTTTATGCATTTTTCATGATTTATGGATGAATGTTTGACTAACTTGCTTTGTAATCCTCTCTACATATATGTGCTATAACTAACCTATTATAATGATTTATTTAGTATGAAAAGTGTTATGAGAAATTTTTAAAGGATAATAAATGTTTGAAAGTGTATAGGCATGACTAATAGTTATATGATCAAGAGGCTTATATATATACCAGGCAGTTTTAGACATATTTGTATGTGTGTAGAGTGAATGCAAATGAGAGAGCACATTTTTGAGTAGAAGAATGTCTTTTAGACCATAAAATGAGTGTATAATAAATGTGATGAAAATTTTATATAGGTTCTATGTATGAAAATCAATGTCACATGACCTAATCAGTCTTGAAGAGACCTAATTGAGCGATGACACTTAGGAGACAATTTGAGAAGGATAAGAGTGTGAAGAGATGAAGAAGTGGTCATAATCATTTAGTTGAGCAACAAGGTATCCATAAGTTTATAAAATAATTCAAGTGGATGAGTTGGTGTTGAGTCATCTAGGGGGTTGGTGCCTCTTTGAAAGTTGGTGCTTGCTAAATCCTAGTTGAGTTGGTGCTTAGCTAGTTGGGGTTGGTGCTCGACATGGAGTTAGTGCTTCACTATATTTGGTATTTATCTTATAAAAATATAGTATATTTGAATATATTAGTGTATTCTCTTCCCCTTTAGGGTTCCCCACATATTTAATGTGTTTTTATGTTTTTTACTTATGTGGACAGATGTTTATGCTTGCTAGATCTATATGCTTGCTTGATTGATTCATGATTGTTTAAGTGAAATGTTAAGCAAGGTTTTGAATGTAGACACATAAAACTAGCCACCAATGACCTCCAACCAAGATTCAAACCAATTTATACTAAAATTCACAATTTGGGATAAAACACTAAAACACACTAAGATCTTTGAACCTATCATATACAAGTGATGATTTTGGCCAGAGTATCACTAAATGAGGCAATGAAATTTATGAGATAACTAACTTTGATCAGATCATTTCAAGGCAAAATGACATTTTTGCACTTGAGTGCTTTGGATTGCTCTTTTCTACCAAATTTATTGCATGAGACATGTGCCTTTATTATTTTGTGTTGATAACATCCTAAATGGGATAACATATCCAATGCATTTAACATCGCATCCTAATTCCAACCCAGTCAAATTTTGAGCCAATAATATGATATTCTGACCAATTTGATTAATTTGTGCATCAATTTCCAATATTTGAACCAAAATTTATAAATCATGTTTAAGACTAATTAATTTGAATTAAGAGCTTAAGTTAATTTTCCCTGAAGCTTATGTTTGATCCTATGTTCTGGGTCTATGCCAAAGTTGTTCCAAAATTGTTAGATTAAATTAAATAAGATCATCCTTTGTCTTAAGTCTAGATTTTGACACCATGTTTGGCCAAAAGTTCTAGTAGATCATGTTTGTTTGAGCCTAGCTTTTGAATTTGCATTTGGACAAAAGACCTAGCAACTCAACTTTTCCCTTTCTTAATTTAGATCTTGTTTGGAACACTTTGGCCTAGAATTTGACATACTAATTTTTATTCATTGCTTGACCTTTTGTGTGTATGATAATTGATGTTAAATTATTTTATGTCAAGTTTTAACACAAAACATTTTGGAGATATAGCTCCATTTTCAGACCATGTTGGAGATACAACTCCACCTTCGTCCAAGTTAGACCAGGTTTGAACCTTTTGTCCTTTAGACATTATTTTTCAAAGTTTTTATAACTCTAAGTCTTTTTATTTTTGGAGTTTTCATCATTTATGTAGATATGTATAGCTACACTTATGGTGGAGTCACATATAATCTGAGTTATGATAGAATGACTACATAAAATTTGACTAGAAACCCCTATAGAGATAGTTTTTTTAAGGAGGCTTATTATTCTCCCTATAATACTCCATATGGGGAACAAAGTCAAGAACCATATTACAATCCAAATCAAAACATTGACTGGGATGATATGGTTTATGAGGAAGACTTGGAAGCTTTGGATTATGCCAGCAATTAGGCTCTACCATGTCGTATCATTTCTATTCCAAGACCATGTCCAAGGAATACCATTTCCATACCAAGATCTTGTCCTTTGGCTTGTGTGATCAACGAGGCTCCAAAATGCCCCTTCCTCATTCTAAGACCTAGTCTTCTAGATTTTATTAGAAATCAAGCTCCACACCACCCTATCATTACCATTTGAGGACTTCATCCTTTGGTTAGTGTGATTAATCATAATCCCCAATGCCCTACCATTATCCAACCATAGGCCATTCCTCATCCAGTACCAATCCCATCAAAAACTCAACTAATCTAATTATTTGAAGACCATGCTATGTTTAAAACTAGTCTTTTCCAACTCATTAGAAACCAAGGCCAAGAGAACCAACTAATCCAAGATGATTTTATTGAAACAACCATTTGTGATAAGTCAACCTATGATGAATCACCTTTCAATCCTATTCTAGTTATCGAGGAGTCTCACTCTGATAAGCTAGTCTTTATTGAGTCACTTCTTAATGATTATAACCACCTTTGGGAAAATCATTATCTCAACCATATGCCTATTTTTCAAGAACCTCCTTCTAAAAAAAAAATCTTTGAGGAGTTATCTCTTGACCTTTTTCCTATTGTTGAGGAGTCTTACTTTGATAAACTAGTCTTTATGGAGTCCATTATGCCATCACATACCATTACTTATCCAATACCAAACATTCAACAAGACATCATTGTAACATAGTACCCATTAGATGAATAATTAGAGTTAAAGTTAGGTTATATTCTTAAACTAACATTAGATTTAGCATCAAAATAAAAATCAACATCAATCTCGACATCAGGTTCAAAGTCTATTGAGTCAGAATCAAATTTATATACAAAATATGTTCATGAATATTACAACATTGGTTATGTGTGAATTATAGACCAATTTGAATACATCTATGATCCTTCCATGATTTTTGAGGATGAGTACTTTAGCATCGACATAAGTTATCCTAGTATCTTCTATGAGGATTGTGTAGCCTCTCCCCATTTCATTACCATTCCACATGTCATTACCACCAACAAACATAGCCATATCATTGACATTCCATCTCCCACATGTTGATTAGGACTGATAGAATCATACCTTGTTAAACTACATCTATGGTGACATAGTAGTTGAAGAAAAATGAGGCCAAGACCACATTCATGCAAAAGAAGAACAATCTCCTAGTGAAACCTTTTCGAAGGTTCTAGGGGACAATCAGAGTTCAAACTCAACATATTCTAGTGAAACCCTTTTGGAGGTGCTAGAAGACAATCAGAGTCAAAATTTAATGTTCCACAGTGAAACCTTCTTGAAGGCATTATGAAATAATCAAGATAACTTCATTGATGAAAACCTCTTCAAGGCACCAATATGTGAGCATAAAAATTATTCACTGCTTGAAAAAATCAAAGATCAAATCAAAATGGATTCTAATTTATAGCTTAATCAGATGGTAGCTACTCTCAGGCCCAAAAAATATAAAAATATAGGGGTCTTATTTAGAGAATATTTAGAAGTCTTCAGCCTTGACACATCCAAAGCTATATCGAATATAGAATCAACAACATTGTGTGTGCCTAAAAATCCTAATCTTTATATTTTTCCAAACCATCATTTATTCCATTATCCTCCACCATTACATCACCAAATCAAACCTATCATCCAACATTTATCCCTATTTACCATCCATGGTCATACTTTCCTTTGCAGAGGTTACAAAGATAACTTGTCTCGATGGTTGAAGGAATCATAATCAATGACCAACAAAGATAAAAACAACATCATTTGCATCCAAATCTACAACATGTTCTTGATAGAGCAACTATTTAGATGAGGTGTGGGCTAGAAATTAACATGATCATGTATTATGTTTATATCATTTGCTGATCAGGATGTGCATCTCCACTTTAGTAGGAACAGTGAAATCATATGACATTTACCATACCCAGGCCAAATACATCTAACCAATCATCAACAAAAAATATGCACCATGTTATTTTCATTTGCCATTTATTTTTACCATTCCTTTTATCATTGACACATACCTTTACATTTGCCTTATCACTTGGGGGTAACCCTTCTATACCATTCTTCTATCTTACCATCCCATTAGTCTACTAGCCTATCAAAACCCATCATTATCCTAAGAAAGATCATGCATATTACCGTATCATTCCTATCTAGACCAAAGCCTATTTTTATAAGTCCTATCCAATCCTATTTTGATCTTGGTTAGTTTGGTTCTTCCTACACTTTTTGTGAGGGGATTCCGATCAAGTTTCAATAATCAATCAAATCTATGTTTACAATGACAGTCTATGAAAGTAGTGTGACTATTGATCTGGCAAGATATATTTTATTTTTCATCTTATATCAAGTTTGTTTATATGAGCCTAATTATAACCACCTATGGGTAAATCAATGTCTCTCCAATCTTGTTACTAATTATAACTGACTATGGGAAAATTAGTATCATTGATCTGATCTATTGTATCCTAGTTATAACTACCTATGGGTAAACTAGGGGCAACATTTGTTTATCATGCATTACCGCATCACCTTGCCATTATTGTTTTCATTTGCCTTGTCATTCAAGTTGAATATTTGATAACTTGTTGTGAGCTATTCATTTTCTCCCCACCTTTTATGTGGACAAAATTACTATGACTTGAGGTCATCTCAAGATTATGTAGGCCATGCTCAATTCATGTTGAGGTCACCTTAGTCCCCCTTTCCATGCGCTCTCACTATTTTGTGAGCAATCTAAACCAAACACTCTCACCAATTTGAGAGTAGGTATCTTGTCATTCTATAACAAGTTAAGATACCTCAAAATTCCAAAAACATTTCAAATATTTCAAAAATACAAAAACATTTGTCTTGTCTAAGCCTAGTCAGTTATCCTCACTTGACCCTACTGGGGCATGATCATTGTTGGGATGCTTTTTTCTGCTTTAGTTTTCAAGTATTCTATTTGTTTGTTTATTTTAAGTTTTTATATATATTGTGTGTTTTCTGTGTGTTTCTTTGTTTATTTATCTACTTTATTGTTTGTTTGCTTTTCACACTATTACCTTGATTCAATCTATGTACATTCATTGGATGATTCCTTGCACATTTATACTTGAATCCATCCATATTCATATGCCAATATTAACATCATGGTTTTTATCATTGGTTCATTATTTTTGAGTGTTTTCTAGATTGGGAGTTGGTCCTTACACATATTTTAGGATAGTCTTTATGTTATTCTATCATGATGTCTACCGTCAAGTGATATAGCAAAAATTAGCTTCAAGGAGTCTTATAAGCAATGGAGCACATAAGTTTCTCCTCATCACCTTGGTAAATACTCCCATCCCACCCGTGATCAAATCAAATCATTGACCATTCTAGTTGTATCATTGCTAATAAGGATGAGCATCTCCTCATTGACAGGAACAACCAAATGATTTCTATTGGTCAATCTCATTCTTCTATCCATCCCTTTCATCACTTTGAGCATCCTCATATGCCTAGTTTTTTGTGGCTTCTTTAGTCATTATAACATTGTATCTACATTTATGCCCTCTAATCTTTAATTTGTATTCCAGGTTCTATCCTTGAGTTATGCTTGCTAATCAACCATAACTAGGGCACAACCATATCAAACATCATATTTAGCCAATCCAGGTCCTCTTAATGATTATAACTACCTATGATTAAATTGACTTTTATTCATAATTATAACTACCTTTGAACAAATCAGTACCTTTTTGAATCAATGCATACAATAATTTTCTCATTTGGATTAATCTTAACCATGGGTTAATTCCACCTTTTTTCTTGATTCTTTTTAAGGGACCATTCATCCAAATAGATGATGGCCACTCCCTCAAGGGGGCATCATCCTAGGCTTTTAAAACACTATTTTGAGATTTTTCTTCAATCATCATCTTCCTTTTGGCATATAGGCCATTTCTTATTATTTTATAAGACATTGTTATACCTATGGTTTGTAACATCTTCCTAAGCAAGGCCCAAATATAGACACCTAAAACTAGCCACCAATGACCTCCAACCAATCTTTAGACTAATTTTTACCAAAATGCACAATTTAGGCTAAAAAAACTAAAACACACTAAAATCTTTGAACCTATAATATATAAGTGTCAATTTTGGCTAGAGTATCACTAAATGAGTCAATGCAATTTATGAGACAACTAACATTGATCATATCATTTCGAGAAAAAATGACATTTTTTCACTTGGGTACTTTGGATTGCTCTTTTCTACCAAATTTATTACATGAGACATGTGCCTTTGTTATTTTGTGTTGACAACATCCTAAATGGGATAATGTATCCAATGCATCTAACATCACATCCTAATTCTAATCCAGTCAAATTTTTAGCCAATAATATGACATTTTAACCAATTTGATTAATTTGTGCACCAATTTCCAAGATTTACAAAAAATTGATAAATCATGTTTAAGACTAATTAATTTGAATCAAGAGCCTAAGTTAATTTTCCATGGATTTTTTTGAATATTTCTTTTTGGAAATTAATTATGAGTTTCTATATCATTAAGTGACATCATTTTTTGGGAAGGCATCTATAGGCCATAAATGCATAAAATATCTGATCAAGCCCTCCCATGCCTAATTAATTGATCTGAGCAACATTTTAGGTGATAATTTGGGTGATGGTTCTACTCCAATTGGTGGTAGAACTTCTGGGAGCCATAACTTTTGCACCATAGCTCCGTTTGACTCCTTGTATGAACCGTTGGAAAGCTAAGAATGAGGGGAACATTGTGAGATGGCACTAAGATCTACTTCATGGGTTTTGGCCCCAAAAAACAAATAGAAGTTCTCCAAATTTTAATTTTAGTAGTACAATCTAAAAATAGCAAGTTTCTAAAAATAGTAATTCCTCAAATTTTGTATTATTGTTAATCATGAAAGTTGAACCACTTAATCTCCATTGAGATTGGTGAACTTTCAAATCCTCCTCATACCTTAAAAAAATGTATAAATGAATATTTAACCCAAAATGGAAATCAAACATCTGTTCTCAGAGATAGGCATATGTTTGGGTTTGCAAATTTGATGAATAAAACATATCTTCTCAGAGATAGAATTATTTTTAATGTGTTGTTCTTATTTCTTAAATTATCTTTCAACTAAAGCTGTTGATTTGCTTTTGATTTTTGATCATTAATACCTTCCATGCCTCTTTAATTCCTCTCTATCCCAAATATTTATGAGGTCATTTATTGAATTTGGCCTCCAAAATTGAATGGATCCTTAGCCACACATGTTCATCTTGAGATGGATGGTTTAGGTTCATTCTGATCATTTTGAAAAATCTATAAATAGGAGGCATTGCTTATTAAATTTATAATCTTGGATAGTGTAAAGTTATAATAATAAAAATCTCTCTAAAGACATTGATGTAGTGTTATTATGCCCAATTATTGATCCAAGCCAAAGACATCACAAATGCATTGGTGCCAAGGAGAAGAGGAGATAACCAAGCCTCCTTTGATGAAGACTCATTGAGCAAAAGCTAAGCAAGCCACTTCAACAAGCCATTTGGAGCATCCAAGGGAGGTGAAATATCATTTGTATTTTTCATTCTAGTTGTGTTTTCCATTTATTTTTCTTATTATTCTCTCCCCTTGATATAGGCTTAAGGTGTTAGCTATTAGTGTGCTACTTTGGATTTTGATTTCATACACTAACACTATACTAATCTCCCCTTATTACAATCCTATGTTCACATTGAATACTGATTCATCCCCCCCTCTTAGTAATTTTTATTCCAACATTTGGTATCAAATCTTGGTCCTTTGAAGCAGGTCTAAAAGCCTACAAGAGATCCTAGAAGCAAGGATGGCTAGTCAAAAATCTCAAGAATTTTTCTCTACCAGTAAGGATCCATTATTCAATGTATCTAATTATGCCTTTTAGAAATTTAAGATGAAGATATATTTGATGTCTCAAGGTCATGATATTTGGTAGTCAATTGTGGATGGCTATAGTGATCCTCCTATTCCCCCAACTGATGTAGTAGGTAAGAAGGCTAGTGAAAACAACTCTAAGGCAATGAATGACATTCTTTGTGGCCTATCAGAGGTAGAGATAATGAAGGTGATGTATTATGTATCAACTGAATATATATGGACAAATTGAATAATATCTATGAATGAGACAACAAGGTGAAGATGGCCAAGTTGTAAACCCACCAAAGATAGTTTGAAAATATAAAAATAAATGAAGATGAAACCATTGCATCTTACCTATTGAAGGTTGATGAAGTTATCAATGTCATTAGAGGATTGGAAGAAGCGAAAGAGTATATAGTTGTTTAAAAATTATTGAGATCACTAACTCCTAAGTTTGATTCTAAGGTGTTTACAGTAGAAGAAATGCAAGATTTAGAAAAACTAGAAATGGATGGGCTTCATGGCATTTTGATTACCTATGAGATGAGAACAAATGAAGGAAGGCCTCCTAAGAAGGAAGCAACTTTAAACATTAAAAAGAATACAAAATTCAATAAGGTCAAGGATGAGGTATGTTCAGATATTGAGGATGATGAACTAATAACCATGTTTGCAAGGAAATTAAGGTTTGACTTAGGTAAGTACAAGGGTAAGTTGCCCTTGAAATGTTTCAACTATGGTAAGATTGGTCACTTTTCATCTAAGTGCTCTAACAAGGATAAGTCTGAGAATGATGAATAACATGATGAACATTATGGAGATGATAATAAGGTCTATAAGATTGACATGAATAAGAAAGATTTTAGGAAGTATGAAGGTAGGAAAGGGTCCTTTAAGAATTTTTTTTCTATATCAAAGAGGATAATAACTCATCTTATATAAGTGACAGAATCACATCTGATAGTGATGATGACAATAATGAACATGAAATTAACAATAATGAAACCTTATTCATGGATATAGAGATGGACAATGAGGGTTGCTCAAATGGGAAAGGCCTTATGGTTGATGAATAAACAAATGAATAAGAAGCTAAAGTAAACCTTGAGGCAGCATTAGTGAGTGCTATAGAGGAGTTAAAGTTTCAAAGAAAGAAGAATCACAAACTAAGATCATTAGTTAAATATTATGAAGAGCAGATTGGTTTGTTTGAGGAGAGATTGAGTAACACATCCAAAGATTATGATGAGAACATCAATAAATTGAAGTACATATGGAGATAGTCACTACAATACTAAAGGATAAAGAGGAAGAATGCACCAAGTATGAAACTAAAATGGAAGATTTGAGAGCTGAGTTAGATCAAGCATCTATCAAGTTGAAGACCTTTATGAAGTTTTAAAAGAGTATTGATGCTCTAGATAATATCTTGAGTAGTTAAAAACTTGTAAGTGAGAAGATAGGTCTTGGTTTCAAAGAAGATCAAAAGGAGGTAGCTCAAGTCAAGGAGAAGGATATTGAAGACAAGAAGGTCAACATGAAAAGACCTATTAAATAGCCTAATTCTATGAGGTATGCTAGTTCATTCAATGGTTACTATTTTGTATGCTTTCAGTTTGGTCATAATACAAGAGAGTATAGAAGACCCTCCAAGAATGAGTATTCATGGGACTATATAAGGAGTCATAGTTTACATTAGTCAAGAGGTATGTATGAGATTGTTTTCTATAGTTATCATAATGTGGGACACATTACAAGATTTTTTCCTAATAGATTTAGAAGGTTATCAAGTCAAAACAAGAGGTTTAAAGCCCCTAGAGTGCAAGAGAGAAGGAAAACACATGTGTGGAGACTAAAGACAATAAAATTTAGTAATGATTAGTCTACAAGCTCAAATGGAATGTTTGATATGGAAGAGCATACTTCAAATAAAAAATCAAGTCAATAATGTCTATTGTCAGCTCATATTGATGATAAAATGGTTGATGAAGAGGTCAAGCCTATAGTTTCAATCAAGACTAAAAGGATACTGAAAGATATTTAGTCTTGTGAGAGCATGGAAATCTAGGGATCTCCTAAACTTGTGTTTTTTTAGTGCTTTATGGAAAGAGGTGACTCTATTAGGCTTCATGGAGATAATATTTAGTAAGTAGAATCATGATGGATTCTTGGTTTGAGGGGGAGCTATTTAATTTATTCATAATCTCCAATTAAAGTTGATGACAAAAATATGGTGGTCTAGTGTGTGATCAAATATTTGTATCATATTAGTCATGTCAAGGACAAGGTAAGTGGTCTTGAGATCTGAGATCATTTGAAGGAGGTATGCATGGAATAAGGGGAGCATGTTCCTTTAATATTAACATTTTTCATATCGAGACTTTATTGTAATAAGGTTTGATTATAGATGGCATTTTGTGGAAGACCTTTGTCATTAATGTCAAATGGGGAGAAATTTCAAGAAGGGAGATTGAACAGATTGGGGGAGATGAGAATGATCAGATTGAAGAATGTTTTAACATTAATGATAAAGGGGGAGTTTTTTGAAAAGAGTTATCATTGATGTTAAGGTTGATATCATTTAATGTCAAGGTTGATGTAAAGATGCAACTAGTGAAGATGCATGGTGAATGGTCTATGAGACATGAGCTTGTGTGCTTGATGTCATAAGGAAGACATGTGATAAGAAGGCAACCTAATGTCTTTTTATTGAGAGAGAATTTGAAGACAGCCTAATGATTCTTATGTTGACTATTGTTAAGGTTGTAGTGCTATAAGAATGCACTTGTTTTATAACATCATTGAGGCAAGCATGTTTGAGTACTAGTCTTTGAGTACAAGGTGTCTTTAGAAGCCTAGTCATAACAAGCATAGTCATATCATGAACATGTGCATGGTGAGCATGAAGAGGTATATACAAAGGTATGACATTGTTTGAAGATCATATAAGGAATGTAATAAAGGTGTTAAAGCATCAAATAGTGTTTCAAGATTAGTTGTCAAGCTTCAAGTGCTTGAGAAGCCTAGTCATGGCACTAATCATAGCTTGTAAAGTCTTGGTGAGTAGGTTTGATCATGGTGGCCTGGTGAGATGGATGTGCAGAGGCATAAAAGGATGTATAAGGTTTATTGAGAATGAATATGAGGCATTGGAGCAATCAGAAGAATTTTAAGGTAAGCCTACAGGAGTAAGACCTTAAGTCCAAGTCTACAACTAGACTAGTTCTAGACCCTTCCTTACCTAATGAGGTGTTATGAGGTGTTGTCAAGGCCTATAAAGGATGTAAAGTAATGTTTGAGCATGAGAAAGGTTGATTAAGTTTGAGAATGAGTTAGAGAGTGCATGGAAAGTGTATGCAATCAGAAATGCATCATGTCTAAAGATCAATTTTAACTTGGAGAAGATAGATCATACCATACACTTCTGATTGGGGACACATTTGTTAAGTAAGAACATGACCAATATGGAGATCTGATAGACCCAATTAGGGGATCTCTTACCAGAATACACCATGATAGGGAGGGTTATGTTGGTGAATTTATTTTCTTTATTGCATTTACTTATATTTATTATTTAGATTGGTGTACTAATTACTTATTATAAGTACTTTATTATGTTTATTAATAATTTACACCAGATAGGATAAGCTTGCTTAGCTAGTAGTCAACTTGGACACCTATCTTGTTACAGTAGAGTTCCACTCCACTATTTAGGGTAAGATAAGAAAGATTGCTTAACTAGTAGTAAACTTATGTTGATCATTTACACAAGTTGGACACCTATCTTGTTAGTGTGGAATTTCACTCCACTATTCTTGTAGTTAGATATCAATTGAACTATACATGTTGTGTGAGTTCCTTGATATTTATCTTACACACCTTGACCTATATAAGAAATGATTATTTGTGTATTCTATATTAGATTAACATTGAATTATCAGAGTAATTCATCATATTTGATTTATTTATTTATTTTTGTTATTGTCTCAAATATATAGTTATTGTTTATTACTATTATTATTTTATCTCTTATTTATGCATTCTATTAGATTCATTAGATTTTGTAGCTAATTCTAATAGGTTCCAAAGCCTCCTATCAAGCACAACCATGTAATAAACCTAACGTAGTTCTGTGTTTTGATATCTCACTAAACTAATAACAAGTAAAGTAAATCTAATCTAGTGCTCACCAAAGCTTGTGGAGCAAAATGGGGGTTAGAAACAATAAAAGTAAACATGCATAGAAGGTATATACTCAAGCTAATGTATATATAATCTTAATGCATGGAAGATAAGTAAAAATTCATATCTATTTATTCTCAAAAAGGAAGAACAAATTTAGGAATAGTTACCTTTGAAGACAAACCCACCAAGCCTCAATCTCTCCCTTGGCCAAGGTGCTTCATAAGAGGTTGTTGTGGTATGTAAGTATGACAAAGATAGATTAGATTTATTCTACATAACCTATCAATACATCCAAAAGCCTTCTCCACAAGACAAGATCCATATCTCCAAAGAAAGTATAAAACCCTAAGCTTGCTCCTCAAGTAGAATGGTGGATAAGCAAATGTGCAATAAATCTTACTTCTTCTCTTTTCTAAATAATGGAAAAAAGAAAGGGTATATATAAGTGGATTTGACTCTAAAACCTTCTAAAAAATATTAACCAATAGGGTTGACCCAGTCAACCTAGAAAATTTTAGAAAATAATCACTAGGTCATGAGCTAGGTCGGCCAAAGGCTAAACTAGTTCCTAAGTGAAAATTACCAGAAACTATACAGGGTCGACCTAGTCGACCTAGTACAACCGATTGAAAAAAGGGGATTAAGGTGAGGAATAGGAGGATAAAATGTAGAAAATGAATGGAAAGGGTATAAAAAAGAATAAAAAGCTGAAGGATAATGTTTTTAGGAGATAAGTGTGTAGATAACAAGTGGTAAAAGGGATAACAATCATGCGAAGCACTAATGGTCTACCCACCCCTTTCCCAGTGCACACCTTAAGGCATACACTTAGAGAGATTCAAACTCGGTTGGTTCCTACAAGATATAAAGTTTCAATAATCAATAAAATTTTGAAAATATTATGTGCATACATATGTCTTGATTGAGTTTCATCATGTGTCATGTGAGTGCAACACAAGATGGTGCTTCAGGAAATAGAACATGATAACACATAACAATGATGCTAAGTAAAGTATAGTAAGCAAAAAATAAGATAATTAAAAGGACATAATTGAAAAACACATACCTTTACTTACCTTAGTGTTTTAGATAAAGAAGAAGACTACAAGAAAAGTGAAGGTGTCTAAATATGAAGAACATTAGGCGAACCTGTAGAAGTTAGTGCAAAAAAAAGCTAAAAATCAATTTTTTTAAAAGATAGGAATATAGTAGTGGAAAATATTCTCTACATCATCATGATTCCAGAACATTTTATGATTTGAAAAATGAAGTAGTAGAAACAAAGATAAAGGCAAAACAAGGAATCTAACGGAAAAGATTTGAAAGATTTTAGATTTTGAAAAGTGATTTTAAATAGGGTCAAAGGGAAGTTATTTGGTATTTTTGACTTGTGAAGGAGAGAAAAAGAGCCTGGAGAGACCAAGTGAGCTAATATGATAAGGATAGATGAGATGGACCCCCAAAAACATGAGTGAGTGTACTACAGGTAGGAAACTAAGAATCTCAAACTAGTTTTTGAATATTTTAATGATTTTAAGTGTATTTTAGAAATTTGTAATTTTATGTAGTTTTAGACATCAGAATAAACTCAAATCAGATGTTAAGAGTAGGAAAAACCATTTAGGGAAATATGTTTGAAGGTTTTGGGGAAATAACTACTGAAAGGCATTTATTTTGAAAAATATAAGGGGTTGGCAAGTAAAAACAACTAGGTCGACCCAGTCGACATAGTAGGGTGAAAATTGGTAAAATCCATACTATTGACCTAGTAGGTATGTGCCAATGTAGTTTGTTATCCAGATTGCCAACCAAGTACATTGTTGCTAACCTAGTATAAAAATTCACTATGACAAATCAACATTAAGAGGGGAAAGATAGAGGGGTTGACTTAGTTTGTGAAGTCAACTAAGTCAAAATAAGGAAATTTTGGTCAAACTAGTGTTTGACCAAGGGACCAGAATAGTATGAAAATGCATGCAAAAGGCCAAAAGAGTGTTAGAATGACCCATAATGATTGAGTGAGGGATAAAAGGGCCAAGTAGGCTAAAAATAGGTAGAATTGATTAAAATTATATAAATTAGAGCAGTTTAGGCTTGTTTTTGATTAAAATTTTAAAAGAATGTATTTTGATTATAAATGACATAAAAGATCTAATACATCTTTTGTTGTTTATGGTTGTAAGGATGACCTAGATTTTGGTAGCTAGTGGATGCATCCTAGATCCTAAACTTATTGGAGCACTTGTTTATAGAGGATAGATCTAGATTGATCTCATTAGGCTTAGGAGGCATAATAGAGATGTGTAGGATTCCTTTGAGTTCAGATTTGTTAGGCATGTCCTTGAGAGCCTTGGAATGGTTGACTAACATGTTTATGTGATAGGTGGATAGGGATACCATAGAGGTGGGTATCACCTTGGAGGATGTGCATGCCATCTTAGGATTACCCATAGTAGGGACACCTATGGTCATGATGGTACCAAATAGTGAGGAAGAGAGGAGAGCCCTAACTATATGGGTAATAGTCTCAGAGATGATATACCCTAGGTTGAGAGTGAGTATGTTCGATGTATATACCTCATAGATTCTAAATATCCAAAAGGATATGATAAGACTTATGATAGCATGAGTGTTGTGTCGTAATTCAGATGGCAAGGTAACACTATTTGTGATAGCCTTATGCTAGATGATATTAGAGCAAAGGGTGTTATATGAATTAGGATCTGTTAGTTAGGTGCAACTTGTACATGACATGTATGGAGTGTTGTCCAGGGGGTAAAAATCAGTGGGATCAATTATATTATTGATGGCATAGATATATGAGAGGATCCCCATGTATCAATCAATTGGGTTGCCCCATGTGGTTGATGATAGGTTACCTCAAGTTCAGAGATGGAGACATGACTAGGTATCATGTGCCGTACCCCACATGCTAGCGCTACAGACGATGAGATGAGTAGATATTGTATGGTAATCATATGGGTGCATCACTATAATATAGCCTAGTGAAGAAATAGTGGCACCAAATTTGGCATGGATAGAGGTGACATGTCACTATACCTAGTTGATGGAGCCACATTTGATGGCATGAGTACTTAGATAGATGAAATTACCTAACCCAGTGTAGATACCAAAAATTTGCACATGAATTTCCAAGTGTTGTGACCCCTAGCAGACCCCTTAGACCTTTTTTCCTTACCTAAGCCTATTTTCATCAGTTTATCTTTACTGGGCTTAAACATGGCCCTTTAGGCTATTTTGACATTTAGTCTTGACTGTTGATGGCTAGGATAACCATCGACAGTCAGCCCAACTGTCGATGGTCAGGTTCAACCACCTAACCTTCTCCATATAAACACCATGCAAACTACCAACTACATTTTCTAAATATAAGTAATTTAAATCTCCTTGTGAGGCATTGCATGGATGAATTATATTTAGAAGCCCTATTTACACTTTCTCTTGAACCTTTGGCCCTTACCTATAAGAAGGAGAGAGCTATAAGAGCAAAAGGATCTACAATTATTATCAGGAGCTCAAGTACTTAGAGTTTTATTTTTTAGGTCAGTGAGTCCACATTATCAAGCCATTTTATTAGGAACCAACTTTCCATCACCTCTCAACCTAGATTTCAAGCACCATTATTGAAATCAAGCTAGGTCCCACCCATGAGTCAACCATGCCAACTACTCATCCAACCCCCTACTGGTAGATAAGCTTTTATTTGTTAATATTGATGTGCTTTATTTATATTTTACAATTAATTTAGCCTTTTCCTAACCCCCAAAATTCATCTATGAATCATATCAATTTGCTATTGATTAAACCTAGTTTTGGACATAGTCAACCATTGATAGCCAGCCTAACCACTGACGGTCAAGCCTAACCATTGACAGTCAACCCAACCATCGATGGTCACATGTGGTATAAAAATATAGTAGGATAATTTCACCTCCTTTGCTTGACCCAATTCACTTTTCAGAGTTTTTTATTGTTCACAGACCCCTTTCAGACCTTCTAAGCCATACCTTGACCCATTAGCACTAGCACTAATTAGTTTATCACTAATTTGATCATTCTAGCATATCTCTTTATCAATCAATTCCTGTTAGAAAATTTAGTACCTTTTGATCATTGATTCAAGTACTTTCTTTTTATTTTATTAACTTAATTATTCTAAAATGGTGGATTGACAACCCTAAGGGAGCTCTCACATTCAAGATCTAGCTAGCATTAGGCAATCCACCCAGCGACTTGTCTAACCCACAAGTTTGATTTAGTGATTTATTATATGTAGGTCATCCTCCCAAGCCAAAGAGGAGCTCTTCACAATCTTTTGATTCAACACATGCACACTTTTATCAGGTATTCCTACCATAACCCATATTTCTAGTTTTACTACCTTCTTTTGAATAATAAAAAAAATTGAGTGAAACATTTTGGCACACCTAATGGGACCCTCATCTCTACTTAGGTCTTCTTTTTATCCACATTTATTTGCTTCTTTCTCTATCTTTGCTCATAATTGAAATTAAAATTTCATTTGGGTTTAAAATATACTGCATCCATTGATCGCCTGCTTCTTTTATCTCACTTAGCTTAATTAATGGCATTAGGATTAATTATAGCACACTTATGTTACAAAACCAAACCAAATAATAAATCAAGCATCATAACTCACCTAAGATAAGGCTTGATTAGGATTTCATCACCCAACAAAGCACCTTACCCTACCTGATGATCCTACTTGGATTTCATCACCAAGAGGAGAACCAACTCAACTCTCTAGTTGAGTATAAACTCTAGATATCAATATATATTGGCTAAGCACCTGACACCCTTATTTATGTAGGACTATGGAGTGAGGGGGCAGGCCCAAATACTAAGCCACTTATTGACTCTAATACAGATTCTTTTGAGCACCTAAATAGCCTAAAACCAACCATAAACTACTTCTATAGTACCTGATCTACAAGCCAACTTCTATCACATATTATCATAAACTAAGGCATAAGCCAAAAGTGATCTTAAAACTAACTTTAGGCTTAAACATAATTTCTAGTGTGTTCCTTAATTGCCTTGACTATTTTCTTTGTCTTCTTTCTATTTGAGTGATGAGTCTATTCTCTTGTATTCTCTCCCACTTTTTGTATAGTTCTCACTCGTTAGTAGTGAAGAGACCTGGTAGAAAAAAACCCATCACCTAAATCAACCTACTCTATCTCCTCATCTATGAAGTACATATCTAAGGAAAAATATTCAACTCATCCATTGGGAATCCTTAATTTCCTTTGGGTATTTCCTCAAGAAGACATGGACTTTACCACCTTTTTTGACAATAATCTAGTGGCCCTTCAACACTATATTAACACCTCTTCTCACCATATCTTGGTTTTAACTCCACCTTAAGACCCTCCTTATAGCATGACATCCCACCTTATGGAGGGTATCCCTATTACCATGGTCACCACCCAACCTTTTACCACCTAGGCATATGCATCTACTAACCCCTTTAATGTTATGGTTGATAACCAACCTATCCAACCAACTATTACCCTTACACCATCCACCCCTACTAATGACTCATGTACCTTGGGGATAACCCAATTGTCAACCCATCATGTCCTAATTATAGCTGAGGCACCCACCACCAACATCTCCAACCTCCCCTCTGTCAAACCAAATCCATCGATTAATACCCCTTTACCAAGATTAGGGGTACCTATCTTTCTACTTCACCACCCATTAGAACAAAGGTCATGACCACCCCTCTAATTACCAATCCAACTATAGCTCAACCTACCTCAACATCCCAAGAATTACCAACATCATTTAAATTTGGCTATACCCCTAACTTGCAAGGGTATATATCGACTACCCAACCACTAGTAGCTATTCATCCTTATTTGTCATCTACCCAACCTCCCTTAACATTTTGTCAATATGGGGCCATATCCCAACCTCTTATCAATTATTAATATATTCCCTAACCATAATATATGCCTTATAACCCTTTAGGCCCACCACTTCAAACAGACTTAATGGAAATAATCATGGACAAAATGTCAACTCTTGAGTCATCCTTTTCAGGAGCCCATAAAATTTTATCTTATGACCAAATTTGTAATGAGTCCAATCACCCTTCAGTCCCTATCCGACCTTATCCAACCCAATGAGAGCTTCCAAAATTCACCAAGTTTAGCATTAAGGAAGACCCATGACAATAGTTAAGAGCATTTAAGCATTCTTATTGCATGATTGCCTATGATGATGCCCTATTTTTGTGCATATTTCCTATGTCTCTTTTTGGCCCAACACTAGACTGGTATAGTGCCATTACCAAACATTCCATCTTCTCTTTTAACCAATTAGATTAGACCCTCTTGGATCACTTCTCAATCAACATATCTAAGAAAGTCTCTATCACTGACCTTTATTCCATTCACCAATTTGAAGATGAGTCTATAAATGATTTTGTGGCTCGTTGGAGAAGCTTGATCAACCAATTATTATTCTCCTTCCCCCAGATTGAATTGATTGAGATTTTTACCCATGCTTATGCCAAGCACATTTCTTCCACACTACATATCCAAAGCTTTAGATTTTTTTATGAAGCTTTAACATGACATGCAAGTTAGAGAATAGGGCTATAGATGAGGGTAAACTAAAGTTACGAAATAAGAACTCTACCTTCAAAACCAATGAAGCCTCCTTGAAAGCAGGCAATCAAGCTAACTCTGGGGATAAGAATAAGGGAAATGTGAATGTATTTGTCCTTAATGCTACCCCACTACCTATTGTCAATCAAGAAAACTTTACTAATCCCACTAATCAAATCTCATGGAGCTCAAACCGAAGAACCCAAAAATAATTTACTCTACTTGGAGAATCTTATGCCTCAATGTTGGAAAAATTACTAAAAGTTAATCTTGTACAACTTCCACCCATCAAGCCTCCTTGATAGTTTGATTATTCTCATCTAGGGCTTGCTTAGTACAATGAAAATGACCTTTGTGCCTTTCATCGAGTGATCAGACATGACGTCAGCCAATGCAATACTTTTAATAATGTTATTTAAAGCCTCATTGACAAGGGGGAACTCACGTTAGATAACCCCAATGCCCCTCAAAATTAATCCCTAGACATCTTCCAAAATCCCTTTCCCAACCATGTCCCTATCATACATGAGAACACATAGGCCAAATGCTCTCATGATGCCCACATGATTAACATGGTTTCTGATACACCTACACTTGAGGACCCAACCATCCAATCTACCCACTCTTCCTCCACCTCACTTATAGAGGTAGAAGAGTCATCTTGCCCTCTTTCAAAGATTAATCTTGAGGAAGTTCCTTTTTCCCTAGACACACTAATAGAAGCTTTGGAATCATCATATTCTACCCCAATAGGTTTATCTAGACAAGTAAACATTCTTGATTTACTGCCTCCACTGGCTACCCAACAAAACACTACTCCTATGGATATTATTCCTAAAGGAGAAGCATTTCTACTGATACCTCACATGAATGAGCCATTTATCTCAACCTTAGTTCCCTCACCTCAAAAAATCAACCAACCTACTAACCAGCGTCCCCAACCTACAAGTCAATCTCTTGCATCCACTACCCATGAATCAAAACCAATACACAAACCTTTTTCCATATTAGTGCAAAAATTGAAATTTTCCCTAAAACTAGATATGGATCAAGCTACCTTTTGGAAACATTTAAGCCTCCCTTACATCAATAAACCTAAATATTCAAGCACACCTTTAACCAACTAATATATCAGCTTCCCACCACCTCTCAAACCAATCAAAACTTCTCCCAACCCCTCATGTTCCCTACCAATTAAGGAAATCATACCTCAAACAAACAAGCCACTAAACAAACCTATTACAAACCTCGGTACCTTTCCCATATGGATTTTGGTTCACCCATCTCTTCAAGTGAAATTGACCCATCTAAACCTCCACCCAAACCTCAACCCAAACCAACCAATTGAGCAAAACCGTTGAATATCCACATGCCTAGAGTTTTTCCTTCTTCCACCATACCCTCTATCTTGGGTCCTCATCCATCAAATCTACCCAAAAAGTAAATTCCTTTTAACATACATCATTCACCACTAATAGTTACACTAGACCAATTATTATTTGATACACTAGTTTTTCTGAACTATCAATGGCCAAACTATCCACCTTGAACCCTCCAACCACTAACATGACCAAACCAAAACCATTACCTAGAAACATCACCTCACCCAAGCTTTCTCTTACCAAACCTGCTACCATGAAAACAACCCACTTACCACCTAAAATGATAAGCCTTAGGCCTCTCCCACCTCTTGTTGAATCATATTCAACCATTTTTCAAAGGTTGTTACAATATTCACACCTCATCTTGCCTCCTATTAGACCTTTTGACCCTCTTGGTTTGAAACCCACTTGGTATAACGATAGCCAAATATATTTCTATCATAGGACACTTAGACATGACATGGAGAACTATAAATTTCTCCAAGCCATTATCCATTAGCTCTATGATGAGGATGATCTCTTATTAGAAGAACTTCCCTTCACCCTTCTAGTAAGGCACCCACTGGCCATTTGCCAATACATACTAGATCCTCCACTCTTATCTCAAAATGATGGGGAACCTACCCAACTTCTTATCACATCATTACCCTCTATCCATACCATCAACATGGTTACATGATCACATCAAAGGGATAAAGGGAAAGCCAAGGTGACCATTCCATGGACATACCCACCTACTCATCTTAAACCAAACTCGATCTAACCCTTTGCATCCTCAGCTCCACCCAAAGTAACTATCTTAGGCACCTCTGCGGATAATCCTTCTAAATCCATTAGGAGGGTTATTCTTAAGCAAATTCAACAAAATCCAACTAAGATGAGCCTCTATGAGCTCATTTCTACCTCACCTCACCATCACCAGGCCATGATAGAGGCTATGAAGGCTATTGAGGTCAAACTGAGAGACTCCCAACCTATAGAGGCCTTCATGAGTGATCTCTAACTCTTTACCTTTATCACCTTCAAGGACTCAAAGATACCTTCCATCCACCCCAAATACCTAGATTCACCCCTCTTTATCACTACCCATATCAACAAACCCACGTCAAATGGGTGATGATCAATGGGGGAGCTAGTATTAACATCATATCTTCCCATGCCTATAACCAACTCAAGCTACCAGACAATGTCATGTCTAAAACTTTAGCCATCCTTATATCCTTTAATGACACTATGACCACTACCATAGGCATCATTGTCCTTCACATTTTTATAGGACCTTGTATGCTCCCTAAATTTTTTTATGTGGTTGAAGGTGAATTCTAGTATAATGTTTTACTCAGGAGACATTGGATTCATTCCATGGCTTATGTACCTTCCACCCTCAATCATTATGTCAAGTTTAAACATGAAGGTTAGGTGGTTACCATACAAGCTGACCCTATCCCTTTTATAGCATGAAATATGACCTCCTGACCAATGATGTTCTCTTACCTCCATCCAAAGCACCATAAAAACTACCACACATGAAAACTAGAGCCTTTGCTTCCCCTCCTACATAGGCATCTTCCAGTTTGTCTATTTCTATGGACCAAATACCTAGTACTAATCCTTCAGAGTCTACCTTCCAACACCTTACCCTTGGATAATACCATCTCCTCACCTTGGATTCCCTCCTTACTCCCCAAGAATATGGGAAACTCAACCACCACCTAGGTTATGACCCCAACATTAGAGCCATTGTCCCGTTAGGGCCTCCTAGATATCAAACTCACTTCATCTATGGGGGAATTGACAAGCCACTTAATGTTGCCATTACCCACCCTTCACCTCAACCATTTGCCTCTAACTTTTCTTACTTGGACAAACCTAACTTTGCCAAACTATACCTTCACAAGTGATCTTGGAAGAGATTTGGTTTAGGATGGTATGAACATGGCCCACACATGTTGACCTTGATCAAGACCTGCAAGCCTCATGAAAAACGTGACCTTGGCTTCATTCTACCCAATAAGAATAAAGCCAACAAACCTACCACTACCATTGTTATAGAAGAGAGCCCTTCCCTACCAACATCCCCTTAACTTGAGAGTGAAGATGAGGACATCATCCCACCCGATTTTTTTTGTCAATATGGTTACCCTTATCCCCCTGACTTATGGAAAGGAAGGGGCAGCCATATCCATCCCTTTGATCCATCCTAAACTCATAGGAGATGATTCTCCTACCATTAACACTATTCTATATCAAGATGATGATGTTATTCTCACCTACCTTGGTGCATTAGATTCCTCCATCCACAAATGTTTAATTCCAGATACCTCAACCATGTTGAATGAATCTACCATGGACATTGACATAGGCACTCCAGACAACCCCCACATCATCAAACTTGGCCAAACTCTCACCCTTAAATAACTACATGACTACTCAAACTTCATCCAACAGTATAAAATCACATTCACTTGGTCATATGCCGATATGCTTGGTATTGACCCAGCCATTTCCACCCATGACATCATCACCACTCATGATGCTAAACCTGTCAGATAGAAACTTCATCGAATGCATCCTTACATAGCCCTCATTATTAAATAAGAGCTCCAATACCTCCTTTAAATTAACATCATTCAATCCATAGACTATCCCTAATGGGTTTTAAACATCATACCTATCATTAAATCCATAGGGGGACTATGTATTTATGTGAACTTTTATGACCTCAACCTCACCTACCCAAAGGATGACTTTCCTCTACCTAGTATTGACCAACTTGTTGATATTGCAATAGGCCATGAGATGTCACTCATGGATGGATTCCTAGGTTACAATCAGATCCTAATTTCCCCTAAATATTAGCAAAAAACTCCCTTCATCACCCCATGGGGGACTTTATATTATAAGGTCATGCCCTTTAGCCTTAAGATTGCTGGCACAACTTACCGACAGGCCATGACATATATTTTTCATGACCTTATCCATAAAATCATCAAAGACTATGTGGATGAACTTCTTGAGAAGTATAAGCTTCAAAAATACCATTTAGCCATCCTTAAGATTATCTTTGAGAAACTTATCCATTATCATGTCCACCTCAATCCCAAGAAATGTATTTTTGGGGTCTTATCAAGCAAAATTCTTAGCTTCATCATTTCCCTTCAAGGATTTGAACTTGATCCAACTAAAATTGAAGCCATCCTAAAGATGCTACCTTTGACCAATCTAAAACAAATCCGTAGCTTATAGGGGAAACTTCAATTCATTCATCACTTCATCTCCTAGCTCTTTGATCGGTATCAGCCCTTCCACCACCTCTTGAAAAAGGACATCTCTTTTAAGTGGAATGTCGATTGTCAAAAGGCCTTTGATGCACTAAAATAATACCTTTTATCTCCACCTATCCTTACACCTCCTAAGGATGATCAATATTTCTACCTCTATATCTTTGCCATAGACCACTCCTTAGGGACAATGCTTGGCCATCAAGATGAACACCACAAAGAGCAAGTTATCTATTACATTAGTTGTACATTGGTTGAATATGAGACTCAGTACACACATACCAAAAAACTATGTCTGGCACTAATCTTTGTGGCCACCAAACTTATCCAGTACCTCCTTAACCATAAATTTTTTGTCATAACCAATATAACCCCCACAAATACATGCACTCTAGACCATACCAAAAACAATGTATGGCTAAGGGGCTAATGCTTTTAGTTGAATTTAAACTTGAGTTTCTCCAACAAAAATTAATCAAGGGGTAGGTTATCACTAACCAATTGGTTAAAGCACCCCTAGCGGATAACCCACTTCCCCCTCTTTCATTTCTAGATAAGTCCATTGCAAGCTTATCTCAAGTGGATTTCACCAATCAGATATCCATATTTTTTTATGGTTATAAATGTTAGTGTGGTGGGGGAGCTAGTATTCTCCTTGTCCCCCTTATCACTGAACCACTTCCCTTATCCTTTAAACTTGACTTTGAATGCACCAATAATGTGGCTTAATATGAAGTCCTACTAATAGGTTTCCAAACTACTTTAGCTTTAGGAGTCAAAATAATCAATATCTTTGGGGACTCCTAACTTGTGGTTAACTAAGTCAATGATGTTTACCAGTGTAAGAACAAAATAATGCAGCTGTATAGATAACTCATCATAGAACTCCTAACCTCATTTGAACACTACCATATTCAAACCACCCCATGGTATACCAATAAATTTGTTGATACCATGGCTTTGTTTGCCTCTCAAATCTTGTCAGCACCCTCAGACTCCAAACTATCAGTCATTGTCTATCGTTTAACCAAGCCCTCCTATACCAAGATAGATACTCTAACCATCTCTAGTGTGGAGGAGATCCTACCCAACCTTTGGTACCAACAAACCTTCGACTACCTTTACCTTGGCATAATTCCCTCTAGCCTCTTTAGGAATGCCCATTGGGCATTTATAAAAAAATACCTCCTATTATACCATTATGCGAGGAATCCTCTATAAATGAGGCTTAGATGGCCTCCTATTTCAATGCCTCCATGGTCCAAAATCCTCTCATGCCATCAAGGAGACACATGATGGTATTTATGGGTGTCACTTTAGTGGCCTCATTGTGGCCAAGTGCATCCTCTACTTGGGCTATTACTAGCCCACCCTTAACCAAGGCTATTGTGATTACATGAAAAATTGTGTCAAGTGTCAAAAACATGATAATTTTCATCATGTACCTAGTAATAGCCTTTGTGTGTCTGTAGATTTTTGGCCTTTCTCATAATGGGGTCTAGACCTTATTGGTGAAATCAACCCCAACTCTTCACAATGACATCATTCTATCATTACCACAACTAAATATTTTACCAAATGGGTGGAAGCTACTCTCCTTATCTTGATGAAATCTAAAAAGATAATTGATTTCATCACCCATCATATCATTTATCATTTTAGTGTTCCCCATAAGATCATCACCGACAATGGAAAATATTTTAAAAATAAATAAGTTTAGGGACTTTATGACGTATTTGGTATCAAACTTAGATTTTCATCACCTTATCATCCATAAGTAAATGGACAAGCTAAAGCCTCTAACAAAACCTTTAACAACATGGTTACCAAAATGGTCAATGCCTCAGGTCAGGATTGGAACTTGCACATCCCCTTCACCCTATGGGCATATCATACTAGCATCTAAAACCCCATTGGTGCTACAACCTTTTTTATCATCTTTGGAGTCGAGGCCATCTTGCCTCTTGAAATACAAATACCTTCTCTTTACATATCTTTGCATGACCTAATTTCAGAAGATGATTACCATCAAGAACATTTACCCCAACTTGAGGTACTTGATGAATGTCATTTAGATACCCTTTCCCATCTTTGTATCTACCAAGAATAAATCAAATGACCCTATATCAAACACCTAAAAGTCTGAGAATTTAATATTGGAGATCTTATACTCAAGGAAAACTAACATGTCACTAATATGGAGAAAAGCAAAAGGGACAAATTTACCTTCAATTGGTTTGGACCCTACATCATAACCCATAAGTATGGATCAGGGGCTTATCATTTGTCCTCTCTCAAAGGAAAACTAGAAACAGAGCCTCTAAATGTTTCACATCTATGTCCCTTTTATTGTTAGATAGGGACCACAATCATCATTTGTCTAACTTAAGCTCATCCCTTTCAACCACATTCGTTTACCTCTTTTTTTTTAGGGACAATCGACTAAAATTAAATAATGTGATTATTCATCACAACTATATCCTAATATTGAACTGTGGATATCATGACTCTATCCATGGAATGATTCTCATAGTACTTCCCATCTCTTTGAGATCAGTTCCTATGGTCATTGTTAGTGATACATCCTCTTCACCTACTGGCACCCCATGTCAACTTATTTTTGCCTTAATAAAGGTAATCCATTGAGCATGTATGAACATGTCTATGTCAAGCAAACTCAAATAAAAACAAAAGCAATATCAAATAGCAAAAACAAACAATAGGTCATCCTTAGCATCCATAGAATACTCCCTTAAAGGACAACTATTGAAAACTCATTCTAAAATTACAAAACATAAGGTGGACTACTCCCTTGAAGGATAACTATTAAAAGCATTTGAGCTAACCATATAAATCTAGACCACTCCCTTGAAGGATGGCTAAATAAAGCATTAGTCAAAGATATAAATTTATTAGAAGCTTCCTACATTGATCAAATTCTTTGACCTTCAAGCAAAAGTTAAAATCAATTAAAAGAGCAAAAACAATATTTTTTTTGAAGCCATAATAGGCTCTCCTAATTAATAATAAAATTGGGAAAACCGTAATCGGCTCTCCTTAGTAGACTTCCCAGATCAATTAGTCTATACTTTATATATAGACATAGACTTGTTTATACCACCTCTTTAGACACCTCCAAAAAAGGCATACTAATCTTGCTAATAGTTCTAGTTTCACCCATTTCTCCTTCCACATATCATATGCATGAGACTATGAGCTCACTTGATACAATGTTATCAAGATCCCTATCTATCAACCTAGGCATGTTAATGCGAAACATTTGAAAGGCTTCTTTTCACTAAGCCAATCCAACTTTGGGTTTCATGTTAGTCTTTGCTAATGAAAATGCATCATGTTATTTTTCATATATTTTATTAGTCTATGTAAGCCTATAAACATGAACAATAAACAATATACCAAAATCATGAACATCACGAACTATGTCAACAAGCAACATCATCTATCCACCAATGAGCCAAGCACAATGTCAACATATAAAAACCAACCACAAACATTCACCTATCCATCACATCATGTAAGATTCTAAACATGTTATTACACCATGAACCAAATCAATAAGCAAAACATCAGAGCATATACCATTCACCATTCAATACACATAACCATAAATGAGATCCATAACATGTATCCGTCCATAACATATCTGATCTAACCATGCATAGAATTAAAACATCATAATTCAACTTTCTACACATCACATAAATACTAAGTCCAATAACCGTAAACCATGAGCATCCATAACCATAAATCACAAACATGAGCATCACGTAAAACATCAAATGTCATATATCATATACATCAAAAATTCAAAATAATACACGTGATAATGTATCAATATCAACTTTCTCTTAAAATATACATCTTGCTACATCGACACGTAGGCTAAAATCAAAAATCATATACATATCATTAATATTATATATCAATCAGGCCCCTAAAACACTCAGACCACTTACACTGCTACCACTAGCCCCATCTATACTTGTACCTAGTGGTGGTCCCCCTGGGACCCCTATCTGACCCACTGTCGTAGCCCACTGACCTAGGGTATCAAGCACGGACACACCACCTATGATAGCTATGTACTCAGTGAATCTCATGGCATGGAGTAACTAATTAAATACCATCACCTTGTAATAACAAAGCTCCTATATAGTGGCTAAATAACATGCTCATGGCACTGAATCTACTAGCCCTTCTACTACTGTACTTGTTACACCTACCCCACTTTATCCCTATAAGGACCTAATATACCCATGTAGAGTATCCACCTACCCATATAAAATGATAATAGGCCCATGCCTAGTCCCTCTCCATTGTCACAACCCCCACCCATCCCTGTAGTGCCATAATCTAGTCCTATAGTGTGGCCATCTATCCTTATAAACTAGCTATCTAAGCCTGAGCTGCTACTAGAGATGCTACTACTTGTGGGTCACCCTACACCTGTGCTACCCCTAGATTAACATCTATGGGCTGGTGGCCTCCTTTATGCCCCTAAACACAAATAAACTAGTTTTTAAACCAAATTACACTAGAACACCCATTCATTTCCATTTAACATAAATAATCATCAGTTTTAAAAACACCTCCTACCTTATTCTATGAGTGATGTCATGGTCAAATCCCAAGTCCCTCTACCTAGTTGTGCCCTCCTCCACCATCCATATTGATCAACATAAGTACAAATCACAAGTCCCCACATCATGGTTAACTTGGTCAAACTCCAGTCCAAAAGTGCCACAGTAACAAACAAAAAACTTAGCCAAGTGAAAAACATGGAGTGAAAGTGACAAATGATGAAAATTACATTTCACTTTCAATTTTTATCTTATTTGGACTTTTAGGGTTTCCCCTTGACCATCGACAGTTAGGGTGACCATCGACGGTCAACCCTTTTGGCCCCTAACCATAGACGATCAGTGGCCCATATTTTTTTTCTCACATTTTTCAACACAATCCAACCTAAAACTTCTCTTTATAGGATCAAAAACATAACAGTTAACTCCAACAAATCAAACCTTTCTTGATCAACCCCATTTGACCATGTCCACCTTGATGTTGGCCATTGTCCTTAGACATTTTTAGTAGCTAGTCATATATTGTGCATAATCTCAGTGACCTATTCACCTATGAATCAACCTCAACACTACCCTTTAAGCAAGAACTACATTTGGCCTAAAGTTATTGTAGGATGCTAAATCCCCTTGACTATGTAGGCAACATCTACTTACCTAGTGCATGTGGAGTCAACTCAGCCATACCCCAAGCCACCTATTTTCTTTCATCCACATTGATGATGACCTTGTTACCTGAACTATGTGTATGTATTATGATGACATTTCCTAGGTCATTTTGACCACACCGAACAACCTTTCCAGGTTACCTATTTGTATTTTTACACCACCTAATGCAACAACCAAATCATTTGTGTTTTCATGGGAACACTCCTTCCTTAGATACCCATCACACATTAACTCATTTGGTGTTTTCACGAGAGCACTTCCTACCTTGGATACCCAACAAAATACTAATTTAGCCTTAGAGACTAAAAGGTGTATCCCACTGCCATGCCTATAACAATCATGTGATACATTGGTCACTTATCTTCTTTGCACGAAAATTATTAT
Source organism: Torreya grandis (assembly GCA_037957365.1). Lineage (NCBI taxonomy): Eukaryota > Viridiplantae > Streptophyta > Pinopsida > Cupressales > Taxaceae > Torreya > Torreya grandis. The sequence goes on along the minus strand of JARHVA010000673.1, from coordinate 1,741,501 downwards.
TTATTAACATTAGAAACTTTAGTCTTTACATGATCTACCCTATCACACTTAGTCATTTTTTATTTATAGGTTCTGCATCTCACCCTACCACCTACCACTTATCAAACCTCAACTTGATTTCATTTGACCTCATCACATCCCAATTTGAGGGGGAATACTTCCTCCTAACTCGGGGCAACCTTGACCTTATCCAACTTCTATTTTTGTTTTTTAGTTTATTGATTCAAGACACACAAGAAAAAGGGGAAAAATATAGATACCAAAATTTTACACATGCATTTCCAAGTGTCATGACTCCTAATAGACCCCTCAAACCTTTTTTTATTATTTAGGCCTATTTTCATCAATTTAAATTTACTAGGCTTAAACATATCCCTTAGGATATTTTGATGTTTAGCCTTGATTATTGATAGTCAGGCTAACCATTGACAGTCAACCCAACCATCGACAGTTAGGCTCAATTTCCTAACCTTCTACATATAAGCATTATGTAAACTGCCAGCTACCTTTTCTAAATATAAGTCATCCAAATATCCTTGTAAGGCATTGCATGGATGAATTATATTTAGAAGCCCTAGTTAAACTCCCTCTTGAACCTTTGGCCCTTTCTTATAAGAAAGAGAGAGCTATAAAAGTAAAAGGATATGAAATTATTATCAAGAGCTTAGGTACTCAGAGTTTTCTTTTGCAAGTCAACTAGCATCATCCACATTATCAAGCCATTTTGTTAAGAGCCAACTTTACATCACCTCTCAACCTAGCTTCCAGGCACTGTTACTCTACTAAAATCAAGTGAGGTCCCACCCATGAGTCAACCATGCCAACTACTCATCCAAACCCCTTCTGGTAAGATAAGCTTTTATTTGTTACTATTCATGGGCTTTATTTCCATTTCATAATTAATTTAGCCTTTGTCCAACCCCTATAATTCATATATGAATCCCATCAATATACTATTGATCAAATCTATTTTTAGACATAGTCAACCATCGATGGTCAGCCCAACCATCGATGGTTAGGCCTAATCATCGATGGTCAACCCAATCATTGATGGTCACTTGTGGTAGAAAAATACAATAAGAAATTTCACGTCCTTTACCTGACCCAATTCACTTTTTAGAGTTTTTGATTGTTCACATACCCCTTTTAGGCCTTATAAGCCATACTTTGACCCACTAGCACTAAAACTAATGAGTTTATCACTAATTTAATCATTATAGCATATCTCTTTATCAAGTAATTTTTGTTATCAATTTTGTTACCTTTTGATCATTGCTGCAAGTACTTTATTTATATTTTATTAACTTAATTGTTCTAAAATGGTGGATTGATAGACCCTAAGGAATCTCTCACTTCTAGGATCTAGCTAGCACTAGGCAATCCACCCAGCTAATTATCTAACCCATAAGTTTGATTTAGTTCTTTCTTACAAGTAGGTCATCCTCCCAAACCAAAGAGGATCTCTTCACAATCTTTTGATTCAATGCACACACACTTTTATCAGGTAATCCTACCATAACCCATATTTCTAGTTTTACTACCTTCTTCTGAATAATAACAAAATTTAAGTGAAATACCCAATAGTGTTAATAGTGGTGCCCATGTTTGGGGCTTAGCATGTGAGAGAGTCATGGGGAAGAGGAGGCCACCAATTACTAGGTTGACACTCAGGTCATAGCATGAGAGATTGTGTATTGGTCAAGCATGATAGGTAACAGAGTGAGAGGAGATGGATGCAAAATCAAGAGTACCAGAAGCAACACCATCATCTATGTATTAGGAAGAATAATGACCACAATAAACATGGCATCGATGGAGGAAGAAAAAATAGGAGAGAGTAGAGACATTAGATATCTTAGATGATTCATTAGGTGGGCTAGGATAGAGCTAGGTTATAAAGAGACCACTCATATGTAGTCTGAGATGGGCATGAGTGGAAACTCCTAGATTATTTTTAGGAGGTGACCTACAAATGAGTTTCTTGGAGGCTGTGTTGATGGGGAGACCATGCTTGATAGGTATGTAGATGAAAAGATAGTAGTGTCCAACACATAGATAGGTAATAAAAGATGGTTAAATTTTTACTTAAGTTTATTTGAGATAGACTAAAGATAGATTTTGAGATATATCAATGATCTAATATTTATCTAGTTTGGTTTTTATAGGTGCGATAGAGGATGAGGAGACTAGATAGGGTTCCCTAGTGAGGGGATAATTCTATGATATCCTTGATGAGGCAGTGATGTCATATGAACCCACTACATTAGAGGATCCTAGGGTAACATCTACCCTAGCTCAAACAAGATGGTTCAAACTAGATGGAGAGGATGCAAAGTAGTTATGAGCACATAGAGAGGGGATGTAGCCACTGTTAGAGGTGAGTGTAAGAGAGGCATGAGTATGGTAGGCCTTGGTTGAGGAAAGTGTTGTGTATTTAGCTATCATGACACAGATGGGATAGGTATATGCCTAAGAGAGAGTGACACATGTAGTGACCCTAACCCATATGACATAGGTACAAGAGCATGAGAGAGTGACACATCTAATGACCCTTGCCCAGTTGGCACAGGTGTAAGCTCAGGTGGCTCATCTACAAGGGTAGGTATCCAAATTGAGATCTTAAACATCTTCTTTATAATGTTCTATTTGGAGGAGTCAGATTGAGGCATCTATGGGCAACATGGCTAGGCTATGAGATAGGAAGGATGGGGCCCAACCATAGAGTTGGATTTTTGTATATGGTTGTATTTTTATATTAAAACTCATGATGTATATAGAGATGTCTCATTTTGGGATTTGGATTATTGATTGTATATGTTGGCATTATGGTTGTGGTTATGGATGCTTGGATATATTTCTTTCTAGCACATGTATTTAGCTATTTGTTGTATATGCTATGGGAAATATATGAGTTGTCATTTTTTTCTAGCATTATATAAAACACATGCATGGTTAAACATAAATAGGTAAAAAGGACTTGGTAAAATATAATCAATAAAAAATTTACTACACACTATTTCACATTGGGAAATGTGTAATAACAAGAAAATGATTAAGTATAAAGAACCAAAAGGGTGGTAAAATAAGAGGGTAAAAAGTTTGTTTTTAAACCAAAAATTGGCACCAAATTAAAACAAGTAAAATCATAGTAAATCACATTCGGAAGTATGAAAGTAATGTAATAAAGTGGAAAGCACATGAAAGGAAAAATGGTATAAATACAAAATCAATTAAGCCAATCAATCATACTAGATCACGTTGGGAAGTATACAAGAAAAACAAAATTGACAAAATTTGGCTTTAAATTTATCACACTAATTCAAGATGGGAAGTATGAAAAATTCAAGAAATGGGTTATATTCTTACATACAATCAAAAAAATTAGAAGATAAAAGTGAAAGAGAAATGAAGTAAGCATAAAACATACTAAATCAAATTGGGAAGCATGTCAATGACATGTAACTTCATAATCGATCACATCTTATCTCGTATTTGACACATATAATTTTGATTGTGACTTGGATTAGTGGAAAATTTTGTGAGGAAGGCTAGGTCCTATCCATGGTCTTACATTACAACTCATAAATGAATAAACAATGAGGTGGAATAAATGTGAATTTTTTTTAACAAAGGATGTTGTTAATAGGAATGTGAAATTGTGGTAATTTGTGAGGAAGGCTAGGTCTTATCCATGGTCTTATAATGCAAATCACAAATAAAATCCCTAGGGGAGTGATCAATGAATAAAATAATATTTTTCAAGAGGAAATATGAGGAATATTGGGAGTGAAAATGGGAATGTAAAAAACATAACTTAGGCATCTTATGAGAAGACCTTAGGAGATAGGAGGCATACTAAGGACATGAGAAGACACTAAGTGACTAGCGACCCTCAATGTATGAAGGAAACCTATTCACTATAGACACAAAGATGTGTAGGCAAATAAGTGTGCTACTAAGATCAACTCATGAAGGTAAATTCGTACAATAAAATTAAAATGGACCTACCTTCCCACGATGTGTTCCCTTTTCCTTAGGACCCCTTACATAGCCATCAATATATTACAAATATTGGGTACTTGCGTGATAAAGTAGGTAGCACTAAAAAAAAAAAAATCTCCTTTTCTAATCGACTAGCTTACCACACCCTAATGGACCTTAGCTCTATCATGAGGCCAACTATGGAGTTTGAGTTTAGACTAGAATAAGTGGATGTGCTTTGAATCATGTTTTTTAGTGTGATTTGACTTGTAAGAAGTTTGAATGTTTTTTCCTTTTGTATCACTGCCTTTTGTTAAATAATTTTAGATTTTTAATGCTTTTAAAAAAGTTCATACGAACTTAGAATGACCAAACATGAGAGATAGATTGATACACATGAATGAGCTATAGGCTTAGGCTAAAGGAAGCTAAGTAACTAAATACAAGATAGACTAGGACACTTAGGATTAACAATAAAGCAACATGTTATCTCAAGTCTCAACCATGTATGTGCTTAGTTTTTGAAAAGGGAATAAAGGATATCCAAAGTGGATTGGTGAAAGGAGAATATAATGAGATTAATTGTTTACTAATTGGTCACATGGTAATAGAAAAAATGACTAAAGGGTATTAGATTTGTATAACTAACTCACAATGAAAGTTATCTGTGTAAAGAGAAATAAGAAAGAAAAAAATTATGAAGGGAAAACAAGGGAGTTTATAATAAAGGAAATCAAGAAGAAAGAGAAATAAATGATAAATAAAACATTTTATAAACAAACATCAATGATAGTATAAACAATATAGAGTGTAAAAATAAAGTCACCATATATGATAAATAAGAATTTGACATAATGTCAAATGATATAACAAATAGATAAAGATAATATTGTAGCACACATCCAATCCAAAATGAAAATGTAAGAAAACCATGCATGTGTTCATAAATATTAATATATTTTCCCACACATATTATCTAGAACATCTGATAGATCTTTATGATGTTGGAGTTGAATGACTGTTAATGTTTTGCCTATCTTTAGTGAAAACTAGGAAAATATTTCTCATCTAATTTACTCAACATAAAAGGTAGGAATGCTGGATGTATTATACTAAGGAGGGATATCAAGCAAGGGATGCTTAGAAGGATGGATGGGAGTAAAAACTATGGGAGATGCAAGAATCACCAGTGGGGAAGGATCCATAGGTGAGAGACTCACAGGTTGATCTAGAGTTCAGTTTGAAAAAAGTTTCCAATTTGTGATGAAACCAATTGCATAGCATAGAGCTCATCGAGAGCTTTTTGATGCTTTTCACAATTTGAAAAATGGACAGTATATGCAAAAGATATGGCTCACTAGAGTTCTAATGTGACAGGGAAAAATGTGGTGTCGTAAGATGACATGGCACAATGTGGGCATGCCAAGTGGACCAATCACCCATTGACACATGGTAGTATGTTTTCGTACAATCGTGCAAAAAATTTGGTTGGTGTTTGGTTTGGTTTCAACCTTTGGTCTTTGACAGGTGGTCATATGGAGAATCGTGGATCCCGCTATTGGCTTGTTGGGGGCTCTTAGTGAGGATCGACATACTTGATTAAGGAGGGGTATTTTGCCCTCCATATTTGAATCTATATGCATATGCAATTATATTTAAATCCTTATTATGCCTTGTATTTTCAGCATGTGGGACTAATGTCTAAGCATTGTAAACTTTCCATTGCATTGTAACCAACCAAGGGTTGAGAGGGAATAGACAAGCTCCATTAAGCCAAATGGGCAAAACAATAGTTACCACATTGCTATGCCATGAAGGCCCTTCTAACTACTTATTGAGTAAAGCTCAAGAATTGAATACCCCTGAGCTAATCTTGAAGACCGAGCCATATGCCTATCTATGTTAGTGTTTTAAGCTAAGATCGAAGACCGAGCCATATTCCTATTCAAAGTTAGCATATATGCTAATAGGTACAACAACCAATGGATAAGCCAAGTTGGTAAACCAATAAAATATGCTATGTTAAGTGCCTTGAGCCCACTAAAAGGGGACGTCGACATTATGTAAGGAGGCCGCCTAACTATTAAAAGACTTGAAGCCGATTCAAAATTACCAATGTGGGACTAAAGATATAGCCCAAGCGCCTAAAAATAAGGTCAAAGACTTGAACTCGTGACCTGCCAAGTGAAAGGGATAAGCTTTGACCACTTAAGCTATGGGTTCACAAACAAAATAAAAGGCATGAACTTGTATTTAAATGGAAGCGTTCAACCGACTGTGTATTTTTATTAAGAGGCTGAGAGCTAGATGGAAGCTTGGAGATAGCTACCAAATGGAATTCTCTCTAATATCTGCCCTTATACACAGTAAATAAGCCTTTTTAATTATGTTTTGTAATTAAAAAGAGAATGTTATTATTATTATTATTATTATTTGGATAGACCAATAGTTTGAGTGAAGGGACCAAAGCACATTCAGAAGGGGTTGAAAACTGAGGAAGAATTTTCATGTGACAGGGATTGAGTATATCAGTGAGGTGAAGTTCTTGGACAAAGATCAAACCTGAGGGAAGTTGTGTAGTGTTTCAAAGAAATTTGTAAGCCATTTGTTGCAAAAATTTAATGGAAATGGTCCTCACTATTGGATAGACCCAGAGATGTAGGTAAGAGATACCGAACTCCATTATCAATTTCATGTGGTAATTTGTCAATTATTGCATGTTTTAAATTCAGTTTTCTAATTTTTAATTAATCATGAACATATGTAAGTTTTAAAAATTGACAATTTATGACATTTGATTTAAAACAAAAACTGGTTTAATTGGTGAATGGAAGTGAAAATTCTAGTGATGGTTCCAGTCCAATTCGATAATGGAGAACACTTTTGCCAAAAAATTTACAAGTTCTTTTGAGTATTTTGAGAATTTGTAACAGTTTGAGAAATTCAGAATCCATAGTTTTAAAACTTCACTTTGATTTTATCAGTGTAGTTTATGGATAAAATTGGTATCAGAGCAATTAGAAAGCAGGGATAGCTTCTAATTGTGTGATTTGATAGTTGTTTTCAGTTTATTGGTTTTCAATATCACTTGATTAGATTGTAGTGTGCAGTTGTGAAATCAGTGTGTTTGCAGGAAGCCATGGGCAAGTTATCACCTAAAGCTAAGATGTAAGAGATTGAAGATCTAGGAAGAGAATGATTTTCTGAGAGCTTGATTGTACTCCTTGGATGAGGAGATTACAAGTTTGAAAGCTGAGCTTGAATATAAGGATGAGCTCTTGATCAAATTGCAGTGTGGTGAACCAAAGAAAGCCATACCTTCTACTTCAGATGTAGAGACTATGATTGAATACACTGTAAGTTATTCACCACATAATTCATCTACTTCTTCTTTCTATTTAGATTCGGATTCAAGTAATGATGCTTTTGGTAGTTTTAAACAGCACACTAAGGGTATAAGATCCAAATTGTTGATGAAAATGGGCTTTAACAGAAGAGGTCTTGGTCGAGATGGCCAAGGAATTACTAGCCCAATACAAGTAGAGCATAGATATCTTCATGTAGGTTTGGGTTACACTAGTGAGCACGTGGAAATTGGAGAAACTTCCTTCATGGCTAAAGGAAGACAAGCTTCTAATATCAAAGGTCTGAGGCCACTAGTAAAGCATGTACGGTGTAAGAAGGAAGGTAGAAGAGGTATTGAGATTCCACCTCCTAGTTCCTACACTAGAGTTAGCACTAAATCTTTTGATCCACTTTTTATGTTTAATAAATTTGGATTTAACATTCAAAAGATGATGCAATCATTCCCTTGCATTTTTGTGGGATGCATAACCACAGTGTTGCATTTTGTTGGAAGAGGCATGCTATGATTAAACAAATTGTAGGTGTTAATAACCATTCTTGTCATGGAAAAGTGAGAAGAGGTAAAAGGGAGACCTCACCTAAGAAGGTTTTATGCACTCATTACTATATGAGTTGACATCAGATTGATCATTGTTTTAAACTTCAATCATCTTCTCATTTTAAAAATGGTAAAACTAAGATGATTTATCAACTTGTTAATAAGGTCAATGAAGTTAAATCAATCTATAATGATATTAAGAAAACCACTAAGGAAATTGTTGACCTTTTTGGCCCTACAGGGAAAAAAATCGATCTCCTTCTTCCCTTGCTGTTCTAAGCCAGTTTAATTTCTGGTTTACACAAGTCTTTCAGCAAGAGGATGAACCAGTTCAACAACATAAACTTTGAACTTGAACTTTGAACCGTCACTTGGTTCAATCACTTGGTTCAATTTCTTGGTTCAATCTCTTAGTTTAATCACTTGGTTCACTCACTTTAAACTTGGAAATATTGAACCATTGAACCATTATTAGTTCAAGCAGTTAGTTCAAGCGATTGGTTCAAGTAGTTGGTTCAAGCGATTAGTTCAAGCAATTGGTTTAAGTAGTTGGTTCAAGTGGTTGGTTCAAGCATTTGGTTCAAGCGATTGGTTCAAGTAGTTGGTTCAAGTGGTTGGTGTAAGCGATTGGATCAAGTAGTTGGTTCAAGCATTGGTTCAAGTAGTTCATTTAAGCAATTGGTTCAAGTGATTGGTTCAAGCAGTTGGTTCTACCAATAGGTTCAATGATACATTAAATCCATAAGGGAATTGAATGGATGTGACTCTTTGTAGAACACAAAGTGTTGAACCATTGAACCATTAAATTGTTGAACTCTAAAAAAATGGTTCAGGTTCAACCAGAAGGTTCAACGACAGAGACCCAAACAAAGAAAAGGCTAAAGGAATTGACCAAATGGTGATGAGCGTGTGAATGTCAAATTTACAGCAAGGAAATAACCATTGATTTTTAAATGAAAGGCGTGAGCCCGAAGGAATTCAAAGGCTTAAAGCCAAAAGGAAGAAACTGCTGAGAAGGGAGCCCAAAGAGCCAAAGAATTAGTAGAAGATAGCCCCCAAAGGATGAAGGAGCTAGAAAAGACAAAGCCAGGAAGAGGTAAAAGAGATAAGTGCAAAAATGAACAAAATAGTCCAAGTGGCAAAGGAAGGTGTCGACTCAAGGAGTTACTCTAGTGGTTGACATAGTATTTGACAAGTGATCATCAAGGGGCGCAAACAGTGAATGGCGTGACCCATTTTTCTTCACTTTGCATTGATGGGTAGACAAACTATGTGAGTGCCTCAAAGGATTAGTGTTGTTTACAGACAAATGGTGTGGCCCATAATTTCACATATGATGTTTAATATATCTTAAATACCTAAAGTCAAAATAGGAGTTGACATAACATTATCTATCAAGTAGCTTCCTCTTCCCAATGCTCAGAACGCACATGGGCCACTTGTAAAAGGGTGCCAAAAGGCCTCTTTCTTCCTCTATATATTGTAAACTTCTCATTTTCAGAAGGGATCTCTCATGTTGTAAGGTGAAGCCCTACCAATTTTCACCTAGAATCAATAGAATACACATTTTATACCTCTATTCTAGTTGGATATATCTCTGAGTGTTAGTCTTGTGTTCAGTCATTGCTTCCTAATGCTTTCACAAGATTGATACCAATACACCTAGTATAGACAAAGCGCCATTATTGCAGGTGATAGAAGAGCTATACTTGGAGTGCAGAGGTAGAGGAAGGCTATCAGATAGTGTGCTTTTCCTACAATGCCTATAGTAGGTTCTTTTATGTGTGTTTCCATTAAAGCCTCTATGTTAAGTTCCCCGTAGTCTGGTCTTTTTACCAGTTAAAGTGTATGTATGTGTTTTTATGGTTCAAAGTGTGAGTATCAGTAGATCAAACTTGTTTAGTGCATCACCAGCTTAGGTTAGGTTCTATTTTTTAGTAATCCTTCTCCCTTTTCACCCCCCATTATATATATATATATATATATATATATATATGTATTAGCAACTTACTGGAATAACTCAGATGCATCAGAGGGAGCTACCCCTTATCTAGAGACTCTTCCCTCAATTTTTCCAGACCCACAGGCAAGAGAGGAGATTCCCCACTATGATGCATGGAAGATAGGAGACCATCCTCCTGTCAAGGGTGCAATCCACAACATCAACAATTTTTGGCATGCCCAGTGGGACTAAGTTTTAACACTCAGTAAATTTATAGGATTGATGTTGGTCTTGTTACAACAAAATCAACCATTTTTAGCATCTAGTGACTCCACTGATAAGAACATCAGTTTTTGATCAAAGACTAGTCTGACCTCCTATGCCTAAAGTCACCACATGTTCTACTGCTAAAGGTGTCCCTTCTGAATTCATGGAATTGCCCTTAAATTCAAAAAAGTGATTGAGGTTTGAAAAAACTCATCCTTATTCAAAAAATCACCTTCCCAAACCTGCTATAAGATACACCCAGATAAGAAGGCCCCGGTTGAATCCTGTCATAGCCATGGCTTTACCTTTTATGGCCTTTCATGGTCAGAGTCCTTTGAATCTCCTACATTATGACCCAATTCCAGGGGTGGTCCTTAAAAGTGTGCCTCCCCTTAGTGGAGAAGGGCCCATTACTACTATCAAACACATCAAAAATATTGCTAACCTTTGCAATATCCACAATGTCATTGAGGAAAACATTGTGATCAGATTGTTGGCATTGTCTTTCAAGGGCAAGGTTCTAGACTAGTATGGAACTTTTCCCATGAATATAGTCGATTCCTGGAACGAATTGGGCACCCTCTTAATGAATAGATTTGGGAGAAGAGTGACCACCTTTCACTTGCTGAGCAGTTGACCACTATGAAAAGAGCTCCACGTGAGTTCATGTAGGATTTCAACACTCAATTTCAGAAGACATTGGATAGAATCCCCATTTTGGTGAGACCGACTCTAAGCTGTGGTTTCCTCTATTATTTGAAAGCATTGAACAATGACATTGTTGTTATGATACAGTCCATGGGAGGACATGTGATGCCTGCTGCCTATGACATAGCTATAACGGCTAAGAATTACTTGGTGTAGGCTAGAAAGATAGTCCCTAGGCCTCACATATTGCTCTTTCCTAAATTGTTGCCTCCAATCTAGATTGTTGTACCCACCTTGGCTCTTCTACCTGGTATAGAGAAGCTAGCTGCTACTTCATCCAATGACCTCTATGAAGTCAAAATCTTGTTACAAAGCGTAACAAATGAACTAGTGGCTCTTAAAAGGTAGCAAGCTCAAGGCAATCAACCAAATCAAGGATATCAGTAGTATGGGCAAGAAAATAGACATCCTTTCCAGAATTAAAATCAAGGGCAGGGTCAATTTACATAGGCTAGACCTTTTCAAGGCTATAATCTAAGTGCCCCTTCATCATCTAAGGCTCTAGCACCCACTCAAAACAATCTGGTACATAAATTTAGACAATCAGGTAGCCACCCAATTCCCAAGCTTTGAGGCTTTAGTACAACCCAGTATGGGCAGTAGTCAGACTCAGTCTGATTCTACTCTCATGAATCACTTGGAGGGTGAGTTCTATGTAGTCAATTACGTGGGTAGTGTAGACAATTAGGGTGACTATGTTATAGCAAACATAAGGTCCAAAAGGAGAGTAATGGAAGAGGCTCAAGAAGCTGCTCAAACGTTAGCACCACCTTCTTCATCACATGTAAACCAAAAGGTTCCAAACTTTAGACCTCTAGTTGCACCTTTAGCTCCTCAGCCTGTGCCTTAGGCTGTAAGTAATCCTAAAAAAATTGAAAGAAGGCAACTCTTGAGTCAACATGGTAGACCAAATGAATAAGCTACACATAAACATATCCTTATAGGATTCATTATCAATACTAGGACAAAAGGACATGCTGTAAAAAGAATTGCATGACCTGAATGAACAAGTTATCCCAGCAAAAGTCGATAACATTCTAATGATGAATGGACAACCTTCCACATCAGGCCAAGTTAAGAAAGAATAAAAGGTTCCCCCTTTTTATTTGTCCTTGGTCATAGGAGATTTCTTGGTGCACAATTGCATCATTGACAGTGGATCAATCACCTCGGTGATGCCTAAATGAATAGCAGATAAACTGGGGCTAAAATATGAAAAAATGACGAAGGGAGTCTTGCAGCTGGATGGAACACCAACAAAGACACTTAGGGTGGTGAAAGGTTTGAGCTTGATGGTAAATGCCTTCCTAACCTTCTCAATTCCCCACGATGTGGTACTAGCAGATATCCCTCCTTACTTTGCTATTTGCTTGTCCAGAGATCTCACATCCAAGATAAGCGGCTACCTAGCAACAAACTGGTCTTATCTAGTTTTTAGAACCAAGTATAGGACTAAGGTTAAGATTAAATCAGAGCCACTCCATAGAGATCATCTAGAACCATACTCACTCAAGGTGACAAATGTCAGCTATGCCATTATTGACCAAGAAGAATTCCAAGTGGATCAATCTCCATCCTCTGCCCTTGAAAGAGTTACTAACTTGCTCTTAGATGAATGGGGAAGTGACAACTTTGAGCATGATCCTTACAAGCTCATATAATAAGTAGCCTTGGGATTTATTGCATGCATGAAGAGGGTACTCTTTTACCAATCTGATGAAAGCAAGCCAAGAAATCTCAAGTTTATGGCAGGTATTCTTTGATGGCTCAAGAAGTAAGTTGGGAGCTGGTGGTGGAGTGGTGCTAGTTTCTCCTTCAAAGGAGAAATACTTTTCAGCTTTTAGGTTTCAATTTTATTACACAAGAAATTTTACAGAGTATGAATCCCTCATCCATGGTTTGGAGTGGGTGACGAAAAGAGGAATCAAGGAGCTGCATGTTTTTGGTGATAGTGAGCTGATTGTGAATCAGGTAAGGAGCCAAAATATGCCAAAGAATTCTTTTGCTTAAGTCCTATAAAAATAGGGTATGGGACTTAGTGGATAATTTCCTTGCTTTCAATGTTACCTCCATTTCTAGAGAGCATAACAACCAAGCAGATAGGCTAGCAACAGTTGGTGCCCAGTTTGATATCCCTAGGGAAATAGGCTGAGACTGTAGTCTGTGCCATTTGAAGGTAGTAATCTGGCCATATGTACCTTACAACATCACTAACTGGCAGGTGTTTGACAGTGACCAAAAAATAGCACTCTTCTTGTAAGAAGCTGAGTTCATTGATAAAAACTAGGCTAAGTTATAATAGCAGTATGGCAGCCAAATTGTTCAGTTGAAGAACAATAAACTTCTCAAAGGCTTGGTCACTCTCGAGAGTATCTTCAATAAAGATGACTAGCTGAAAAGTGATAAGGCAAGCATCACAATGAAGGAAGAGAACTATGAGAAGGTTGAAATATTCAAAGATAAGCTACTTGCACTTGGGAAAGTGTGCACAGACCATGAAAGGCAAGCCTTCACCTTTTTGTGCCAAGAGTTTGTTGATGTCTTCGCTTGGGAATATAGTGATTTGAAGGGTTTTGACCCAAGTTTGGCCCAACATACCATTGAACTGGAGAAAGGTGCCAAGTTGATCAAGCAGAAGAAAAGGCCTATCAACCCAAAGATTAAACCTATCATGTGAAAAGAACTCACCAAGTTGATTGAGTCTAAGATAATATTTCCCATCAAACACTCCTTTTGGTTGGCCAATCTTGTTCCTATCTGGAAAAAGAATGGGGAGATCAGACTATGTGTAGATTTCAAAGACATCAATAGAGTCTCTTTGAAAGACCATTATCCTTTCCCAAGCATGGAGCAGATCCTTCAAGTGGTGATAGGCAGCGAGCATTTCTCCCTCTTGGATAGGTATTCAGGATATAATTAGATTTTGGTGCAAGACTCTGACTAGTATAAGACAACCTTCACTACCAATGGGAGACATTTACTTATAGGAAAATGCCATTCAAACTGTCCAATGCTAGTGCCACCTTTCAGTGAGCCATGGACATGGCCTTTTGAGGCCTGATAAATAATACTATGCTGGTGTATCTTGATGATGTGAAAATATTCTCTAAGGAGGCGGGCCAACACATGAAACACCTTAGACAAATCATTAAGAGGTGTAGAGAGTTCAGTATCTCTCTCAACTCGAAGAAATGTGTGTTCGCTATCCATGAGGGTAAACTCCTTGGTCACATTGTTTCTAAGGAAGGCTTGACCATTGATCCAAAGAGAGTTCACTCCATCCTGGAGTTATCCTTGCCTAAACACAAGAAGGGCTTGCAGAGCTTCTTTGGCAAAATAAATTTCATCTGGAGGTTTATTCTAAATTTTGTGGAGGTAGTCAAACCATTGACCTCTATGCTGAAGAAAGATGAGATGTTCACATAAATAGCGCAAAGGATGGATAGCTTTGAATAGATAAAGTAGGCTATCACCCAGGCTCCTACCTTGATCATTCCTAACTTCACCAAGAGTTTCAACCTCTACACCTTCAAAAATGAAGAGGTAATATCTGCCATGCTTACCCAAGTGAATGGTGATAACCTTGAGAAACCTCTTGCATTTTTTAGCTAAGGCCTAGAGGGTTTTGATGTTAGGTATACATATGTGGAGAAACAAGTCCTTGCAGTCATTCAGAGTCTAAAGAAATTTAGGCATATGCTGTCCAACAGCAGAATTCACCTTATGGTCCCACATCTCAGCATTAAGGATTTCTTGACCAACCATGACCTAAATGAAAAGAGAGCAGGGTGAATCACTAAGTTATTGGAATACAACATGGATATCAAGATCACCAAGCTGGTAAGAGGGAGAGGCCTATGTGAACACCTTGCTATAGACTTTAGACAACAAAAGGAGGACAATTTGCTAATTCATGATGCAGCTACAATAGAAGAACCATCTATTATGAAGGATTGGACATCAGACTTGATGCATTTCCTTCTCACTAGTGAGTGCCTTTAGGGCCTCGATAGGAACAAGAGGAGATATTATAGACTCTAATCTCTCCCTTATGTCCTGATTGATGGAGTGCTATTCAGAAGGAATCTCTCAAGAGTGCTTTTAAGGTGCATAGACCCAAGTCAGGCTGACAGGGTGCTATCTATGTTCCATGATGGGCCAGCTTGTGGTCACTTTGCTCCGAGGCCTACAACTACAAGAATAATGATATTTGGTTACTTCTGGCCTACTCTATTCGAAGACACCCATGCCTGGGTACAAAAGTGCCAAAAGTGTGTTTTCTTTGATGGGAAGTAACGATTGGCTGCCATGCCTTTACAGCCTATTCAAGTGGAACAACCATTCATACAGTGGGGCCTTGACTTTATAGGGATGATTAACCCTCCCTCCAGTGCTAGACACAAGTGGGTCCTGACCACCACAGACTACTTCACAAGATGGGTAGAGGCTGTCACTTTGAAGGAAGCCAATGAAAGTGCAGTCCTAGATTTTTATGAAGACCTAGTGGCGAGGTTTGTGGTTCCAGTTACCATCATCTCAGATAATGCTTTAGCTTTTCTAGGGACTAAAATGAGTGAATGGGCATTGAGATATGATATCTATCTTAGCACTTCATCAAACTACTACCCATAAGGGAATGGGTTGGTTAATTCCACCAATAAGAATTTGATCAGGATTATCAAGAGGACAATGGAGGAGAATCAGAGGAATTGGCATGCCAAATTGAAAATAGCCCTGTGGGCAGATAGAGTCACTCTAAAGAGAGCAATTGGTAATTCACCATACATGCTCATATATGGAAGGGAATCTAGGCTTCCTATTTCACTTGAGTTTCCAGCCTTGGACCTTGCTCACCAGCTGTAGTTGGAAGAAGTCAACACCATGGAGGTTAGGCTATGTGAGCTGATGGAGCTCCAAGAGACAAGGGACTAGGCTATGGCTTCTATGACCAGCCTTAAACAACAGACAAAGAAACACTTTGATAAGAAATCTTCATCAAAAGGTTTCTCTGAAAGAGACATCATCTTCAAATGGGATGCAGACTGAGCTAAGCCTAGAAAGCACACAAAGTTTGATGCCCTATGGAGTGGTCCATACGTCATCACTCAGTGCAAGAAACATAATGCATTCCAACTCTCTAAGTTGGATGGTGAAGAACTATATATCTTAGTTAATGGGATACATCTTAAGCATTATCACTAAGCTCTTCTCCCATCATGTATATATTTTCCTTATTTTTCCCTATTTTCCCTAAGTGATATTTACACAAGTAGTGGTTTTAGCCTTGTGTGTGTTTTCCTTTGTGTTTGGGGTAAAAACTTCATGATTGATTCTTGGATATCACAAAGCTATTGCTGACTCTTTCAAAGCTACATCTTGACTCTATGCCCAATAGACTTTGAGGCTACTAGTTTCTAAGCATAGCAAGCATGCTTCTCCTGTGAATCACCATTTTGTTGACCTTTTTGGCCTTGTAGGGCAAAAAATTGATCTCCTTCTTCCCTTGTTGTTCTGAGCTAGTTTAATTTCTAGTTTGCATAAGTCTTTCAGTAAGAGGATGAACCAGTTCAACAACATGAACTTTGAACTTGAACTTAGCTCAATCGCTTGGTTTAATCTCTTTGAACTTGGAAATATTGAACCATTGAACTATTGAACCATTATTGGTTCAAGTTGTTGGTTCAAGCGATTGGTTCAAGTAGTTGGTTCAAGTGGTTGGTTTAAGTGATTGGTTCAAGCAGTTGGTTCAAGTGGTTAGTTCAAGTGATTAATTCAAGAAGTTGGTTCAAGTGATTGGTTCAAGTGATTGGTTAAAGTAGTTGGTTCAAGCGATTGGTTCAAGTGATTGGTTCAAGTAGTTGGTTCAAGCATTGGTTCAAGTGGTTGGTTCAAGCAATTGGTTCAAGCAGTTGGTTTTACTAGTAGGTTCAATGATACATTAAATCCATAAGGGAATTGAATGGACACGACTCCTTGCAGAACACAAAGTGTTGAACCATTGAACCATTGAAATCCAAAAAAATGGTTCAGGTTCAACCAGAAGGTTCAATGACAGAGACCCAAACAAAGAAAAGGCTGAAGGAATTGACCAAATGATGATAGGCGCGTGAACATCAACTTTATGACAAGGAAATAACCATTGATTTTTAAATGAAAGGCACGAGCTTGAAGTAATTCAAAGGCTTAAAGACAAAAGGAAGAAACTTCTGAGAAGGGAGCCCAAAAAGCTAAAGAATTAGCAAAAATTAGCCCCTGAAGGATGAAGGAGCCAGAAAAGACAAAGCCAGGAAGAGGCAAAAGAGCCAAGTGTAGAAATGGAAAAAAAAGTCTAAGTGGCAAAGGAATGTGTCAACTGAAGGAGTTACTCCATTGGTTGACATAGTATTTGACAAGTGATCATCAAGGGGCACAAACAGTGAATGGCGTGACCCATTTTTCTTTACTTTGCATTGATGGGTAGACAAACTGTGTGAGTGCCTTGAAGGAGTGGTCATGTTTGTAGACAAATGGCGTGGCCCATAATTTCACATATGACATTTAATATATCTTAAATGGCTAAAGTCAAAATAAGAGCCAACACAACATTATCTATCAAGCGGCTTCCTCTTCCCAATGCTCGGAATGCACATGGGCCACTTGTAAAAGGGTGATAAAAGGCCTCTTTCTTCCTCTATATATTGTAAACTTCTCATTTTTAGAAGGGATCTCTCATGTTGTAAGGTGAAGCCCTACCAATTTTCACCTGGAATCAATAGAATACACATTTTTTACCTCTACTCTGGTTGGATATATCTTTGAGTGTGTCTAAGTGTTAGTCTTGTGTTCAGTCATTGCTTCCTAATGATTTCATAAGCTTGATACCAATACACCTGGTATAGACAAAGCAACATTCCTGTAGGTGATAGAAGAGCTGTAATTAGAGCACAGAGGTAGAGGAAGGCTACTAGACAGTGTGCTTTTTCGACAGTGCCTATGATAGGTTCTTTTTTATGTGTTTCCATTAAAGCCTCTATGTTAAGTTCCTCACAGTCTGGTCCTTTTACTAGTTAAAGTGTATGTATTTGTTCTTATGGTTCAAAGTGTGAGTATGAGTAGATAAAACTTGTTTGGTGCATCACCAGCTTAGGTTAGGTTCCATTTTCTAGTAATCCTTCTCCTTAATCACCCCTCATTATATATATATATATATATATATATATATATGTATTAACAACTTACTGGAATAACTCAGATGCATCAAAGGGAGCTAGCCCTTATCTAGAGACTCTCCCCTCAGTTTTTCCAGACCCATAGGCAAGAGAGGAGTTTTCATTGTGATGCATGGAAGATAGGAGATCATCCTCCTATCAAGGGTGCAATCCATAGCATCAACATAAATCAAGTTAACTAGGTAGAAAATTTGATTAAGTGGATTTATAATGCATTTATTTTTCAAAGCATTGTTAAGAAATCTATTAAGGGAAAGAACAAGCTTTGATGATGCATTATTATAGCATGTGATAACACTTCGAGATAGGTTCATCATTCGAAGTATTTCAATTCTCATGT
Organism: Torreya grandis; assembly: GCA_037957365.1. NCBI lineage: Eukaryota > Viridiplantae > Streptophyta > Pinopsida > Cupressales > Taxaceae > Torreya > Torreya grandis. Next base: position 1,723,151 of record JARHVA010000673.1, on the reverse strand, counting down.
TGAATAGCTCTATATTATGGAATCTCCTATTTATGTTATGTGAGTTGTCTAGAGGACTTGAACTCATTTGATAAGTTGGAGATAATAGCAAAAAGCATGTTGTAGGTTGAGTTAATTCCTTACAACACTTGTCTCATATTTGATTGCTGATTTGGGAATGTATCTATTTTTGGCACATGGATATATAGATGCATTTGTAGACACCGAAATTGTGTCTAACCCTTTGTCATCCTCCCCCTTTGGTCCATTTCTAACCCATTCTTAAACCATGCACTTACTAATTTAAAATAATAATAATTTATTATTAATATCCTCCCCTTTGACACATCACCTATAACACCTCGTCTGACACCTCGCCTTGGACTATTTCCCACCCTATGACTCACCCAAGACCTATTCCTACTTCTTTCTAACCACCTAACCAACTCTCGTGCGTATTTAGCCCAACCTTCGACAATTCTCCAACAGATGATGCACTTGGCGGATGGAGAACGGGCTTGGTGGCTCTTTTACTCATTCTCTGCCCACTGACATCTGTCAAATGTCAGCCGACGTTGGCGAGATCGCCGACGTCGGTTTTACTTAAACCAAAGTTCTAACCTTTGACGGATCTAATCACAAATTGTTAATCTCTGGTGAACTAATCACGAATCTCGAATCCTCTTCCAGCAAAATAAAGTTCTCGTGTGTTCTTGCTTCTTATTTTCTTGTAGGGATCAGCATTCTTGACAGCATTTTCTAGGCACTGAGGTCTTGCATCAGAGATTTTGCATAGGGATTGCATGGTATCTCCATCACCAGTGGCAATGGAAACACAGCTTCTGCACCTTTGCCAACTCTTGTCACAGCTAAGTATTTGTACTATTTTTATTTCAGTGTCATTTCAAATATATTAGCATTCTGTCTACTATCTATTCCAAGCATCCTTGACCCAACCTTCTCTGTCCTTCTCGGAGAGGCTGAAAAGCCTTCTCTCACCTCTTATTCCCTTTTCTTTGCCTCTGACACCCGTTTAGTCTCTCTTTAGACAACACTCTCTGTCCAATCAACTCAGCACAAGCTATCAGAGACCTACAGACCATCTTAAGACCAATCTGATCAATATGACTAAATTGTTTCCTAGAAAGGCTGAAAGGCCTTCTTCCTACTCCTTACCCCTTTTTATGACAACATACCCTCTGCCTTAGTTCTTATTAAAGATTCTATCTACTATTTTACCATCCCACACAGACCCTTAGACAAAGCCTCAGTCCATTTTGTAGATCAAGACCAGACCTATAACTCATCCCTGACTATTGCCCCAGCCGACCTCATCCGTTTCCCCTACCGACGTCAGCATCCTAACTAACGTCGATGACCTTCCTGACCGATGCCGACAATATCACTGACGTCGATGACTGTGCAAAGTAGATCGCAGCTTATTAGGTATGCATTTGCCTTAAGTTCTTTCTTTCTATTTTTTATCATTTATCACTTTCTGTCTCTATCATATTTTGTTTTAAACAGTGGACTGTCATCCTCCAAGAAGCCTTAGCGCTTCTAGGACCAACCTTTTGCTTGGCAGTCCACCCTTTTGTCATCTAACGTTTTTTGTGTTTTAGTGTCTTTCCCTTTCAGGTGTCATCCTCCACAACCAAAGAGGAGTTCTCACTATCATCTGAATTCTGGTGCGCAAAACTATATCCAAGTACATACAAGCCTTAAACCTTTTCTCTTAGTTTCTTAATTCTCTCTTTGAATTTAGAAAGTGAAAATAGCATAGAAACATTCTGGCATGCCCGGTGGGACCCTTAGGGCCTTCCTTGGGTTCCTTTCTTTCTTTTTTCATTTAGGTGCATTAGGTTTCTCCCTCTTCACCTCTTTCTTCTCTTCTAAAAGACATCATAAGCAGGAATAAAAAGAACTTTTCTTTCTTTTCTTGAATTTCTAGACTAGTCAAAAATCATATTCTTCAACCCTTTCTCAACTTGTTTTCATTCCAACTTAACATTTCGACTTGGGGCTTAAAATACATTGCATTCCATTTTTGCTTGCTTGCATTTCTTAGTCCACACTTAGTAATTAATAACCGCATATTGAATTAATCATAGTCCACTTGATGTTACACAACCAAACCACGTGCACTAAATCAAACATCAAACTTACCTGAGACAAGGCCCGACTGGGATTTCATCACCCAGCGGATACCTTACCCATCCCAGCGATCTTACTTAGATTTCACCACCAAGGGGAAAGCCCACTCTATTCTCTGGCAGAGTCTAATCTATAGGGGAAGTATATTTTGGCTAAGTGAGACTAGCTTACCACTGGGATCGTGAAGTGAGGGGAGCTTGCTCCTTAGCACCAGGCCAAGTACGGAACCTAACACAGACTTTTGAGCACCTAAACAAACCTAAAACCATCCATAGACTACCTCTTCTAAGACCCTTCTAATAGCCAACCTCCCCAAACATCACTTTAAGGCATAAGCCACACGAGCTTAATAATTTATTTTTAGGGATTTAACGCTTAGGCTCTGCTTGTGTTCTTCATATTTTCTGTTCTCATCTACTTGTTTGAGCTAGTGAGGACGTTCTTCATTTTTTTTCCAAAAACTCTCAAGTCTTTTGGGTTTCTAGAAAACACAGTCATCGACATCAGTTTTACCACCGACATCGGCCACCTTTTATCACCGGCATCGGTTATCTGACCGACGTCGGCCATCTTTCTCACCGACATCAGTTTTCCAACCGACGTCGATCTCTGTCACAGTTCTTTTTTTTCAAAACAGCAACCTTAAAACCCGCCCCTTTTCTGTCAAAACCCCATTCTGAGTTTCTAAAACTAAAAAAACACAGTTTTATGAAACCTGACCCTTTCTTGCCTTGAATGGTTTTGACATGCAGTCAAACCAAGGCTCTTCTTGACCACGCGAGGCAACAACTGCTTCCACCTTCACCATCCATAACCAGTCATATAATGGAGTTCCACTCAGAGACTGAAAGAAATCCTACTCGTCCAACCCCGCCCCAGACTCTTATTGTCCCAGAAGGGGACCAAGATTTCACACAATTCTTGGACCTCAATGTCAAAGCCTTACAGCACTATCTCGCACATAGCCAAATGCGAGACTCCTTAGGCAACCCAATCTATGGGATGCCAACTTCCTTAGTCGAGATAATGATCACATCAACAGTATCTACAATTCAACCTATAGACAATCAAGCCAACACCTCGACTAATAACCCAACCGTGTCCTACCTTCAAAATTTAGCCTCTCCTTCTAGACGTACCTTCATGGGGGTTCTGATACCCCCTCAACCTCAAACTACTCAACCAAATCCTACACCTTTTCAAAACCTAGTGGTCTCTATCCCCCCTACTCTTGCACCTATCAACACAAGAGTAACTGTCTACCCTTCAACAAGTGTGGCCACTCCTCAACCATCTTTGATGGCGCCTATCCAACTTGTGCCTACCAACCCCATAACACAAGTGCCCTTGGCTTCAAATTCTGCCCTGATAACTAGCTACCCATATGTTGCATCTACACAAATGCAACCAACCACGTCATATGCCCCTCTCAATATCTTTCAAGCTCCTTATAATCTAGGGGGCATTCCACCCACCAATCCGTCAGCAGATATCATCAAAATGCTGATGGATAAGATGTCTAGCCTAGAGACCTCCATTTCTAGCTCACGCAATGGTCTCTCATATGAGCAAATTTGCAATGAGCCCATTCATCCTTCTATCTCGATCAAGCTATATCCCAGCCAGTGGAAACTTCCTAAATTTTCTCGCTTTCAAAGCAAGGAAGACCCACAACAGCACTTACAGGCATTCAGACATGCCTGTTACCTTATTGCACATGATGATGCATTGCTTTTACGCACGTTTCTTATGTCTCTCTCTGGTGTTGTGCTTGACTAGTACAGCTCTCTTGCCAGCCATTCCCTCTTCACATTCACACAACTGGCCCAGCTCTTTCTTGATCACTTCTCCATCAACATCACCAAGAAGGTCTCGATCACGGACCTCTATTCTATCCGCCAATTCGAGGATGAATCCATAGCTGACTTTGTTGCTCACTGGAGAGGCCTCATCAATCAACTCTCCTTTTCCTTACCCCAACCCAAACTTATTGAACTTTTCTCCCGAGCCTATGCCAAACATATTTCTTCCACCTTACGGGTTCAGACCTTTTGCACCTTCAACGAAGCCTTCACGATGGCCTACAAACTTGAATTACGTGCCATTGAGGAGAATAAAGTTAAGTTGCAGAGCAAGAATCCCAACTCTAAGATCAATGACTCCTCTTCTTCTAAACCTTCATCATCCAATCCTAAGTCTAAAGCTTCAGCTAACGTTGTGGTCATTAGACCTTCATCCTCTTCAACCAATCAGCCTGATCCATCCACATCTCAGAGCGCCACCTGCCAATTCCAGCAGAGATACGTACAACAACAGTATACTCCTCTTGGAGAATCATACGCGTCTGTGCTAGAAAAACTTGTTAGACAGGGGGTTCTCAATCTCCCCTAGATCTGACCACCTCCACAATTTGATCCCTCACGTGCTATCCCTGCGTGGTATAGGTAAAATGACTTCTGCAATTACCACCGTGTCAAAGGTCATGACACGAGTAACTATAAGACCTTTAAAAACATAATCCAAGACATGCTTGAAAAGGGTGACCTTGTCCTAGACAATCCCAATGCACCTCCTAATCAGGGCATCAACATCTTCAAGCACCCATTCCCCAATCATCCACCGACCCAAAACAATGTCCAGACCTTGATTGACAACACTCATGAACACAACATTCGAACAGTCAATACGGTCTCGCCCTTCATCCCCGACCAACCTCAAGAGGTTAGTCCATCTATCAGTCCATCACGTGTGGATGAACCTCTTTCCCTGGTTAGTTCTCTGTCAACCTCTCTCATTTTGGAGGACGCCTCAACCTTACCGGCACCACCAGTCTCACCAACCTCTTTTCTGCTGCCTATGGAGGACCTGACCCTTCCTACTCCTCGACTGCATGTAGAAGGCACAATCATCCCTGCCCTTTACCCGCTTGAGAAGCCACATTCTCTAGTTCCTTCTCCACCAAGAGAAGAACCTGACTCTCCATCTTCTTCGACCAATGACAATTCAGTTATAACTCTCACACACCTTGGGTTCGAGACTACTGCTACACCTAACACATTTTCAGCCCTGCAACCACTCACATCTTCTCAAGGACCCAAACCTCATCCAACATCTTCTCAACCATTTTCTCGACTAGTGGAGAAAATAGAACTTCTCCCTTCAAGGAAAGTGGAGCATCAGGGATTGTGGGAGCGTCTTAAAGCTCTTCAAAATCTTCGTGCCCTCTCGTCTCATGCCGCCAATCCTCCCAAGGCAAAATTTCCCAAGACTCTCAACAAAGACTAAACTCCCACTTCTAAACCTGCATCTACCCCATCTAAACTGATCAAGTCACTCGGCACTCGCCCTGTCTCTACCCTCACTCACCTGCAAGTGAAGGTGGACTTAGACCAGACCTCGACCAATAGTAGTCTTCCAACCAAGTCGAAGAAGACTGCAAGACCACAGAAGCGAACCCTTCCTCCACTGTCAACATTACCCTCCATTTTAGGCCCTCATCCTTCTACCCTAATCAGAGTGATCCCTACTCCGACCCTTAACCAAAAAAAATTACCTCCATTACTTCCTTGGCCAACCACAAGTCTACCCCCTCTCAAAAATTTGGCACCTCTCACGAAGAAAGTGTCGTCTTCACATGTGGCCACACCATCAACCCAAAAGGTGGTACGGAAGCCTTCTTCAACACCTCCCAAGCAAAAGTCACCAGCTCTTCATGCATCAACAAACACGGACCCCTTAGTAGGTTCATACACTTTGATATTACGCCAACTTTTGCAGACTTTCAGCATAACCCTTCCATCCATCAGGCCTTTCCAACCTCTCGGGTCCAAGCCTTCTTGGTTCGATGATACAAAGATTTGCTTATACCATCGTACGCCAGGACACGATACCGAGACTTGTTGTGCCCTCAAGGCTGTCATTCACCGCTATATGGAGAAGGACACTCTTCTCCTTGAGGACACTCTTGACCAACCCTCGACACCTTCCCATCTAACCTCTTTAACCACATCAACATCTCACCAGCAGGCCATGACCCCTTCTTCACCTCCTATCTTTGAAATCAATGCTATCCACATAACCACTAGGTCACAAAAGGACAAGGTGAAAGAAAAAGCTGCTATTCCATAGACCTATTCTTTTGTCCAGTTACCTCAACCACCAAAACCCAAGATTTCCATCTTAGGTGCATCCCAACCCCCTTCTTCAGAAGCAATCAAAGACTCTATGTTGAAACAACTTCACCAAACGCCCATGAAGATGACCTTATATGACCTTATCCAAAGCTCCCCCCAGCATCGTCAAGCTCTAATCAAAGCCTTACAGGCAGCGGAGGTCCAACCTAAAGACCCTTAACCACTAGCCACCCTAGTCCATTCTTTATCCCCCGTCACCTCTATCACTTTCAGTGATTTTGAAATTCCTACCTCTACCTTGGAAGATCAGGACGCTGCTCTTTTCATCACAGCCTATGTTGATCAGACATGTATTAAGCGCGTTATGATTGACAGAGGTGCCAGCATTAATATCATTTCTACCCATGCCTTTGATCAATTGGCTCTTCCCAAAAATTACGTATCGAAGACAGATGCAATCCTTAGATCCTTTAATGACACCACCGCTAACACTATTGGCACTGTTGTCCTCCATATTCGCATTGGCCCGTGCACAATCCTGGAGCTCTTCTACATCATTGAGGGATAATTCCAATATAACATGCTATTAGGATGACCTTGGATCTGTGCCATGGCTTGCATCCCTTCAACACTTCACCGTTGTGAACATGACAGACAAGTCCATGTCATTCCTGCCGACCCATCCCCTTTCAAGACTTGTAACACAACCTATCGACCAAATGACGTTCTTATTCCTCTCAAGGCACTAACCCAAACATCTTCTCCATCCACGGAAGCGTCAACTAGTATGCAAACAACGGTTGCCATCACATCACCTTCTCAAGCGACAACCAAGGACCCCATGGACGATATCTTCCAAAGACTTTCACTTGGGGAATATCGCTTACTTACCTTAGACATGTTCCAAACTCTGCAAGAGTATGGACGCCTTTACCATAGCCCCAGTTATGACCATTGGATCGGGATGGTCATGCCTTATGGTCCTCCTCACCTCTGAACCAACCGCGTCTATGGGGGGCTCAACCAAGCTCCTCTTGACGGGAACCCTCTCTCTTCACCCCAACCATTCACATCAAACTTCTCGTTTCTTGGCAACCCCGCCTATGCACATACCTACCTTTATAGGTGTGCATGGAAGGGTTTTGGCTTTGGGCACTACGAACAAGGCTCCCATCGGCCTATCGAACCATCCAACAATGACAATGCCAAGAAACATTATGGCATGGGTTTCTAAGAACCCACTGAGGCCTCCACAGACCTTTGCCCCGAGCCAACCATTGACCAATCTCCAGACTCACCCATTCCTCCTCCTTCACCTACGGAGTCGGTGGTTTCCATCCCTCCTAACTTTTTCAATGCCTAAATGCCATTCGCTTGGGAACCCCTGACCTATCAACCAGGTGGGGTACCTAGGTCTCTCCCCCTCGTCTTCTCTCCATCTCATCCGCACTGGGTGTTAGACATTCTTCCTACCACCAAATGGCTGGCGGGAGTTTGACTTTATACTGCCTATCATGACCTCAACCAAACATCAATCACACATCAACCATGACCTCAATCAATCATCAAACCAGACCTCAACCAAGCAACCAAACCTTGACCAATCATCAACCTTAACCTCTTAATCATGACCAAACACTAATCTCGACCCGACCCTCGACCAGTCTCGACAAATCAGCGACCACATCAACCAACTTCTTAATCATCACCAGCATGTCACCAATATGGAGCGAATTAAATGAGGAAAGTTTGCTCCTAATTGGCTCAAACCTTATATCATCATGCACAAGTATGGGTCAGGGACTTATTGTCTGTCTTCTCTTGAAGGCCGACCAGAACCTGAGCCCCTTAATGCCTTGCATCTATGACCATTCTACTATTAGTCGAGTACTCATCCACTTGACATTTGACTTGAGCTCATCCCTTGAGCAATTCTTGTCCTTTTAATCCTCAATCCTTTCCACCCTTTTTCCCTTAACAAAACCTCTATAACCCTTTTAATGCTTTGTCCTAATAAAATGGAGCCCTTGACCTTCTATAGTCTTGTCCATGACTCAACATTCTATCAAAAATAAATCAAGATGTCAAAATATCCAAGGTCACAAAATTAAATAAAAAAGCAGACTGCTCCCTTGAAGGACAGTTGTACTATCATTGCTATAGCTAATAGACTGCTCCCTCGAAGGAAAACTATTCAAAAGCCCTTAAACATATATAAAGCAAAATATAGACCACTCCCTCGAAGGATGGCTATGACTAAATCTTGTTATAAACAACACTTTCTTAGAAGCTTCTCGCATCGATCAGCTTCACAAATGACCACCAAGCAAAGTGACATCTCTATGTGGACTTCCCGCATTGATCAGTCCGCTCTCTCAAAAAAAAAAAGGGGGGTCATGGACTTGGCTTGTAGTTGTCTCAGGGTCTCCTATCAAAAGGGGCAAAGTTATCACTACTAACAAGGGGTTACCCTCTCCTCACATAATCACGCCTATCACCCCAACATACTCAAGGGATTTTGAGCTCACTTAATGTCAAAGTGATTTGATTACCTCTCTAACACAACCTATGGTCAACGACGCAATGCATAAACGGAGTTTTTGTTCTAACAACCCCTATCTATGCTGTCATTTTGGTCCTTGTCAATGAAAGAGCAATTTGCCTTTCACTTTTTTTCACACTTTGGTCACATTCAACCAAATCATTTTCCCAAACCAAACCAACCCAAACATTTTCAGACCACCAACATGACATTATGACATCATACATCATCATAGATCATTCACATAGTTTCTATGGACAACAATACACATGGAAACTATCGACTTGACACAATTTATGTTAAGCATAAACCAATACTTGCTGAAGCATAAATAGACCTCAATTCATTTTTAGCATACATCCATCATGACTATGGAACATTGCTAGGGATGAAAGACCTCTCGACCAATATTGTAGAATACACCATCACACAATATGGAAAAGGCTGTAACATCATCTTACCCTCATCATTCATCATGACCAAGACCAATCATCGACCACTTTGACTCTTAGTCTAAACTACATTGGTCTGAGGCCCTAAGACCGGGGCTATGTAGGCAGCACTTAGATGACATGACTGTCTTCTAGGGTTAGCTCGACTACCCTCATTTGTTCATCTCCTTGATGGACAAACCATTCTTTCCTTTGACCAATCCTTTGATCTTTGACCATGACCTTGACCTCGACCAAGACCAATCCAATCACTTCAACCCTCTTCCTCCCTCTTGGGAGAACTACATTGGCCTGAGGCCCTTCCAACAGGGGCTATGTAGGCAGCACTCAATTGACATGGGGTCTTCTGAGGTTAGCTCGGCCATTCCTTCATCCATCCACCTCGACCAAATACCATGGAGATCATGCCTATCTCCTTTGACCCTGACCACTTCCAAAGCAACTTTGCCTTGGTTGTTTTTGCATGTATGCTACCTCATGAATGGTTAGCAAAATTGTGCGTAGACTTTTTTTGACCTTCACAAGTATAGGATCGCAAGCCGGTTGATCCCCACTACTTGTGACATTTTCGTGTTTTTTAGGAGCACTTCTTGAGTCTGGGATACCTGGAACACGATGACCATTGGAGCTTCAGCTTAGATTGAATAACTCGATCAGCTACGAACCAATGCTGGGGCCCAGTTATTTCAATTTTGGCACTCTTTGACCTAGACCTGTGACACTTTGACCTGACCATCTCGTGAAGTGGTATATGTGCAATCATGACTTTTGCAGCGTTCACACTCACACCTTTATCCATCTTCGTCCACTCTTTGTCAAATCAGCACCTGATTCCAGGTTCCCTTCCCTCGACTCCTGCTTTGAGGGGGAATACCTCATCCATAATCGGGGCAACCAATCCTCTTGTTTTTGTCTTACAGTTCACTTAAACAACCAACATGACAAAATCAACCTTATCCCACACTTAGGGCAACCAACTCCTATTTTTGTCTTGCAGTTCGTCTAGAACAACCAACAAGACAAAAAGGGGCAAATGTAGACACCGAAATCATGTCTAATCCTTGGTCATCCTCCCCCTTTGGTCCATTCCTAACCCATTCTTAAACCATGCACTTACTAATTTAAAATAATAATAATTTATTATTAATATCCTCCCCTTTGACACATCACCTATAACACCTCGTCTGACACCTTGCCTTGGACTATTTCCCACCCTATGACTCACCCAAGACCTATTCCTACTTCTTTCTAACCGCCTAACCAACTCTCATGCATATTTAGCCCAACCTTCGACAATTCTCCAATGGATGATGCACTTGGCGGATGGAGAACGGGCTTGGTGGCTCTTTTACTCATTCTCCACCTGCCGACGTCGGTCAAATGTCATTCGACGCCAGCAGGATCACCGACGTCGATTTTACTTAAACCAAAGTTCTAACCTTTGACGGATCTAATCACAAATTGTTAATCTCTGGTGAGCTAATCACGAATCTCGAATCCTCTTCCGGCGAAACAAAGTTCTCGTGTGCTCTTGCTTCTTATTTTCTTGCAGGGATCATCATTCTTGATAGCATTTTCTAGGCATCGAGGTCTTGCATCAGAGATTCTATATAGGGATTGCATGGTATCTCCATCACCAGTGGTAATGGAAACACAGCTTCTGCACCTTTGCCAACCTCGTGTCACAGCTAAGTATTTGTACTATTTTTATTTCAGTGTCATTTCAAATATATTAGCATTCTGTCTACTGTCTATTCCAAGCATCCTTGACCCAACCTTCTCTGTTCTTCCTAGAGAGGCTGAAAAACCTTCTCTCACCTCTTATTACCTTTTCTTTGCCTCTAACACCCATTTAGTCTCTCTTTAGACAACACTCTCTATCCAATCAAATCAGCACAAGCTATCAGAGACCTACAGACCATCTTAAGACCAATCTGATCAACCTGACTAAATTGCTTCCTAGAAAGGCTGAAAGGCCTTCTTCCTACTCCTTACCCCTTTTTCTGACAATATACCCTCTGCCTTAGTTCTTATTAAAGATTCTATCTACTAGTTTACCATCCCACACAGACCCTCAGACGAAGCCTCAGTGCATTTTGTAGACCAAGACCAGACCTGTAACTCGTCCCTGACTATTGCCCCAGTCGACCTCATCCGTTTCCCCTACCGACATCAGCATCCTAACTGACATTGGTGACCTTCCTGACCGACGCTGGCAATATCACCGACGTCAGCGACTGTGTAAAGCAGATCGCAACTTATCAGGTATGCATTTGCCTTAAGTTTTTTCTTTCTATTTTTCATCATTTATCACTTTCTGTCTCTGTCATATTCTATTTTAAACAGTGTACTGTCATCCTCCAAGAAGCCTTAGCGCTTCTAGGACCAAGCTTTTGCTTGGCAGTCCACCCTTTTGTCATCTAATGTTTTTTGTGTTTTAGTGTCTTTCCCTTTCAGGTGTCATCCTCCACAACCAAAGAGGAGTTCTCACTATCGTCTAAATTCTGGTGCGCAAAACTATATCCAGGTACATATAAGCCTTAGACCTTTTCTCTTAGTTTCTTAATTCTCTCTTTGAATTTAGAAAGTGAAAATAGCATAGAAACAACATTATAAGACCCTATGGGCATGTTTGAATGTTAGGCAATATACACTTTGTGTTGTTTGCATTTGATTAGCATATAAGTACCATAACAGGGCATTGTATTGAAACATGTCTACAACATTTATTGTATGGTGTTAGTATTAACAAACTTGTTTTGCAGTTACATTGGGAATTGTTTCAGTTATTGACAATTCACCACTTTATAGGATGTGACATGGGCAAACAGTTTTGGTATGTTTTGATTAGTTTAATGGTAGATATAGATTCCTTTACTCATGCCATGTTGTAGGCATTTTCACTTATGTTGAGAATCATTTATTGATATGATTGGGTTCTGTTTGATGTGATGTAGTAGACCATTTATCAATTTTTAGGAGATAGTAGACTTTTGGAGATCAAAAGCCTCTTTTGTAGGGAGGTGTGATCCAGAGTTTAGTTTGGAAAAAGTTTCTAATTTGTGACAAAACCAATTGCATAATGTAGATCTCATCGAGAGATTTTTGGTGCTTTTCATGGTTTGCAAAACGGACACCATATGCAAAAGATATGGTCCGCTAAAGTTCTGATGTGATAGGGAAAAAATGTGGTGTCGCAAGATGATGTGGCACAATGTGGACACACCAAGTGGACCAATCACCAATTGACACATGGAAATATATTTCTATATAGTTTTGCAAAAAAATTGGTTGGTGTTTGGTTTGGTTTTAGCCTCCAGTCTTTGACAGGTGGTCATATGGAGAATCGTGGGCCTCGCTATTGGCTCACTGGGGACCCTCAATGAGGGTCGACATACTTGATTAAGGAGGGTTGCCTTGGCCTCCATTTTTGAATCTATATGCATATACAATTATATTTAAATCCTTATAATGCCTTGAATTTCCTGCATGTGGGACTAATATCTAAGCATTGTAAACTTTCCATTACATTGTAACCGACCAACGGTCGAGAGGGAATGCATGAGCCCCATTAAGCTATATGGGCAAAACAATAGTTGCCACATTGTTATGCCATGAAGGCCCTTCCAAATACTTACTGAGTCATGATCGAGAATTGAAGACCCCCAAGCTAAGCTCAAATACCAAGCCATATGCCTATCTATGTTGGCATTTTAAGCTAAGCTCGAGAGAGAATGGACAAGCCCCATTAAGCCATATGGGCAAAACAATAGTTGCCACATTGATATGCCATGAGGAACCTTCCAAGTACTTATCAATTCAACCGTAAGAATTGAAGACCCCCAAGGTAAGCTTGAAGACCAAGGGCCGAGAGGGAATGGATGAGCCCTATTAAGCCATATGGGTGAAATAATAGTTACCATGTTGCCATGCCACGAAGGCCCTTCCAAATACTTACTGAGTCAAGTTTGAGAAGTGAAGACCCCCGAGCTAAGCTCGAAGACCGAGCCATAATCCTATTCAAAGTTAGCATATATGTTAATCAGTACACCAACAAATTGTGCTATGTTAAGCACCTTGAGCCCACCAAAAGGGGATGTCTGCATTATGTAAGGAGGCCACCTACCTATTAAAAGACTTTAAGCTGATTCAAAATTGCCAATGTGGGACTAAAGTGATAGCCCAAACACCTAAAAAGAAGGTCAAAGACTTGAACTCGTGACCTGCAAAGTAAAAGGGATAAGATTTGATCGCTTGAGCTATGGGTTCATAAACAATATAAAAGGCACGAAATTGTATTTAAATGGAAGCGTTCAGCTGACTATGTATTTTTATTAAGAGGCCGAGAGCTAGATGGAAGCTTGGAGATAGCTACCAAATGGAATTCTCTCCAATATCCAACCTTGTACATAGTAAGTAAGCCTTTTTAATTATGTTTTGTAATTAAAATGAGAATGCTATTATTATTATTATTATTTGGATAGACCAATAGTTTGAGTGAAGGGACCAAAGCACATTCGAAAGGGATTGAAGACTGAGGAAGAATTTTCATGCGATCGAGCTTGAATATATCAATGAGGTGAAGTTTTTGGAAAAAGATCAAACCTGAGGGAAGTTGTGCAGTGTTTTAAAGAAATTTGTAAGCCATTTTTTGTACAAATCTAATAGAAATGGTCCTCACTATTGGGTGGACCCAGAGACGTAGGCAAGAGATGCCAAACTTCGTTATCAATTTCACGTGGTAATTTGTCATTTATTGCATGTTTTAAATTAATTTTTATGATTTTTAATTAATCATGAACATATGCAAGTTTAAAAATTGATAATTTATGACATTTGATTTAAAACAAAAACTAGTTTAATTGGTGAATGGAAGTGAAAATTCTGGTGATAGTTCCAATCCAATTCGATAACCAAGAACAATTTTGTCAAATAATTTGTAAGTTCTTTTGAGTATTTCAAGAATTTGTAACAGTTTGAGAAATTTAGAATCCATAGTTTTAAAACTTCACTTTGAGTTTATTAGTGTAGTTTATGGATCATAGGTGGAGAAGGATCCATAGGTGAGGGAAGGTACATGGGTGAAGGATTCATGGGTGGATAAATATGAGGTGAAAAGGGGTCTATAGGAGTGGATGGAACCATAGGAGGTGGAACCATAAGAGAAGAAGGGGGATCCTTCTTATAACAATGACCTATGGGAGGAATAGAAGAAGGGGTAAGAATAGTTATAAGGTGATCTGTAAGGTGTTGTTAAAGGATGGGATAATGATAGATGTGATGGGTGCCACATTTGTACCAAAGACAATACACCTATCTTTACTTAGGTAGTACCTTTGGGGGAGGTATGGATTTATCTAAATACTGAGGGGTATAATGATGCAAAGTATCAATATATTTTCATAACTTGTGATAATTCATTGATGAATGATTATCTATGCTATGTAAGTAATAGATATACTTATGAGTAGGATTAGTAGAAGTAATCATAGGAGGAGGTGTAACAAAATCAAAAAAGGCTTGGGAAGGCTTGTCGGCCCATTTGGTGGGAAATAAAGCCATCTGAGGTAAAGGAAGCAAACCATCACCAAGGGAAGATAGTGGTGGGGAAGGAACTAGATTAGGCTCAATGGAAGGAATGATAAGATCAGAATCAGGAAGAGACTTAGATAAAGTAGGAACAAAAATGGGCTCAATTATAGTAGGCTCTATCGAGGGAGGATCAGGATCTATAAAAGGCTAAAGAAGGGTTTCATGCATCTCATGGATAAGCAAGCTATAAGGGTCAGGGTACCTAGTAAAGTGGTAAGGCCCAGTCATAACATGATCTATGAGCATACTCCTATGAGGTTCTTCAAAAATTATAGAGGTCGACACCTTCTCTACCCTATGATAAAGAGGAAAAATACTAAAATTAGGAATTATAAATGATGGAATAGAAGAATATACATGTAAAGATTAAAGAAAAGAAGAATGATAATAGATATTCTCAGCATCACAAGCCTGAACAAGTCCACCTAATAATGGATCATCTAAGGAATAACTGTCATCATATTCAGGTGTGTAAAGATCAATGATGCAAGTGGGGATGAATTTTTCATTTGATGAAGTGTGAGGAATGAAAATCTAAGGTTTAGTTAAGATAAAGGGGATGACATCACAAGGTAGTTTGCAAAAATGAGGCTACAAAGAAGTAGAAAGTGGATAGATGAGATGAGGTGAGAGATTAGAAGTTTTAATATTTAGGTTGATCTCATCAGGTTCATCATCATCAAAATCCAAGAGATTAGGAGGAATATTTCCAATGATTTTGAGATGATGATTGTAACCTAAAGTGGAATTAATGAGAAAATTTAATCATTAAGACTCACAAAATGGAACACTAGGCAAGGGTTCAATAGTAGGGATCTTGAAGACACCATGATCTTGAAATTGTTCAAAATTCTAAGGGTTAGTGTCACCTTGAATATTATAGATAGCTCTATTATGAGGGAAATTAATGCATTGGCAAGAAAAAGAAGCAACTAATTTCATTCGATGAGTCCATTGCCTACCAAGCAAGATGTTATAAGATAGAGGAAAGTTAAATATCATCACCTTCACATGAATGGTGACCGGCGAGATGGTAATGGGAAGCCACACATAAACTAAAGGATACATTTACCTTTGATAATATGCTACATATGGATTTGAGATTGCATTCAAAATATCCAAGGGTTTTGATAAAATTGAGAGAGGTAACATAGGTGCCAAAACCCTCATCAATCAAGGCACACTTGACTTAGATATTGCCAATTTGGACACTAATGAATAGAGGATGATCATCTGCATGAAGTAGAATCTTATTGGGAATCATAGAAGCAATGGGAAATTTTAAATAAAGAAAAGTGTCCATTGTTTCATCAACATGGATGGACATCTCTTCACATTGTTAGAATATGCTATCTTCAAATCCAGATAAGGTTGCTTCGCATCCTACTAGAGGAGGAGGAAGGATGTTCATTTTGAATAAGAGTTGCATAAGATGGTTTTGATGATGTAGAGAGGTCCTCATAAGCTGAAGGAATAATACTTGAGATGGGATAATAGTGAGTTCCATGATGGGATCCCACTCATCATAACCCATAAGAAGGTTGTTATAAATAGGTGCATAGTGTTGAAGGAGGTCCTTGGAAGGAGGAGCCAAGTGCATTGTAATTTATGTTGATAAGAAGGAGAAGGTTTAGAACAAGTTTGTAAATTATGTTGAGAAGGTGAATTAGTTGGTTCAGGTTGGTTTTTAGAATCGTTATAAGAAGTGTTGATAAAAACTTGATTATCATTAGTGTTAGGTAAAGAAGATGGAGGGATGGTAGAAATATAATGGAAAGTGTTATCCAAGGGAGGAGTAGGAATTGGCTCATCAAAATTTATAAGATCATCTTACCCCAACTCATTTAAGTGAGTTGGAAAATAATCTTAGATAACATGAAATGTTTGAGATAATGGAGGGGTGTAGATAGGTTGAGGGTCAATGAAAGCAACCACCCTTTGCATATTAGTCATATTAACCACATTCTCTTTAGGAGTTGGGTCAATGAGACTCTCTACATTATTTATGGAAGGGGTGAGATTGTCTTCCATGTCTTGCTAGTTTTGGTGATTTGGAAGAGGGTTTTTGTAAATATTCAAATAAGCATTAACTTGATTCAAAGATTGAGATTTAGTATGTGTTTCATGAACCTTAAAGGTAATGTCATAGGCTTGTTGATGTTTTCAAATGATTGAATCATGATCAAAATTAGGACTAAGAAGAAAATCCATAGCTAAATTATGAAGCTTCCTAAAGGTCTCATGAGAATGACCCCAACTAGTGTGAAACCAACAAAACTTGTTAGGATCATATTAGGATTTCATGCGATGAGTGGGATCAATTTCTCACAGTAGAGGCCTAGGTGGACATTTTATTAATTCAGTTGAGGATAGAGGTTTGTGAACATTGATGTTATTAGATGAAGATAAATGAGGATTGGTGTATTGTTGAAAAGAAGGAGATGGTTCCAAATATTAGTTAGGAATAACAACTTGAATAGTGTCATAAGAGTCCATGACACCATTATTGGTAACATTATTATTTTTGTTCTTAAGTAAGATACGAGGACCTGTATAAGGTTGGGGTGGCACAAATTGATGCATAAGTAAATCTTGATATTTTTCTTGGTTAATGACCTCTTCCAAGGTATGTGGAGAGAAAGTGTGGAATCAATATTGTAACTTGGGAAAAAAGCATTGGTAAAGAGATGGAAAAGGTTATCATCAGCCATGTTATATTCACATTTTTTGGACAATGTTTTCCACATTTTAACAAAAGTGCAGGTAGTTTTGGTTTCAAGTTGTTTACAATTTATAAATTGGGCCAAAGTATTTTCAAGAAGATCACTAATTTGTAGTTCTTGGACTAAAGCATTTGCTAAATCTTCCAAACTTGTAATAGAATGAGTTTTAAGTTGGTTGTACCAATATAAAACATCACCTGTGAGGGTTTTGGCTAATAGCTTGGTAGAGGCAAAGGTGTTCAATTTTATCCAATCCTTATAAATATTTCTAAATGTTTTTAGATGAAGGGTAGGATCAGTTGATCCATTATAATAAATGGTAGGGGTGATACCTCCTATATCAATATTATCAATTTGAGTGGTAAGAGGCTCATTTTGAATATGCTTAATGGTTTTTTTGACCAAAGGAGGTTGAGGGATGAGATTACCTTGGGAATATTGAAGAGGAGGTGAGGGAACATTTTAATTATGCATGCCCCAAGACATTGGTTAAGGATGATTTTGAAGATGGAGAAGGTGATTTTGCATTCTCATCATTTGATTTGTATTATGAGTTTTAAAAGTATTCATTTGATTAAGTGTTTGTAACAAGAGTTGGTGGGTTTTATTGGCATTCTTAGCATTATTTGAATAGTATTAGTGGCTTGGGTACCACTAATAGTATTGGTAGGAGTTTGAGAGGAACTGTTAGAATGTGAGGCACTAGTGGAAAATTTTTCTTGTGTGGCAAAAAATGAACTAGTGAATGGGTGAGAAGAGGAAGCACTAGAAACATGATTACCTTGGGTAGAAAATAATGCACTAGTGAAATAATTAAGGAGAGTGGGTTTTAGGATAGGCCCACTAGATGCAAAACCTATCATGTTAATGGATATACTAGGCATGGAGTTAGAAGAAGTAAAAGAAGAAGAGGTCATGGTATGAGAAGGGGTCATAATAGAGGGAAGAGGCTAAGAATAAAGGAAAATAGTACCCCCAAATCCATGTGAGAATATGGGAGAAGGTGAATGAGGCTCTTCAACATGACCACTAATCATGAGATGGTAAATAGTAGAAGGATTCTTTCCCTGATATTGATGAAATTCATAGACAAAGAAAAGAATTTCAGGGGTATACTCTAATTCGGGTTGATCTTCTAGTGATAAGAGAGGATTATGCTATGAAGAGGAATGAGGAGGGGTCCCATAGTTCATTGTGTGAGTGGCTATATGAACATTATTCTCATCCAGAAGAGGAACCCTACTCTATTTATAGGAGACCCTATGAGGGTTGGTAAGACTCATCATGTCTATTGAGTGTAACTCAATATTGTCTTCAAACAAAAAGTTTTTGATGAAGGAGAAAGACTAAACAAGGCAATAGAGATGTAAAATCAAGAAAATTAGAAGTGATAGAAATAGTATAGAGTCGACTGGGTCGACCTAGTATAAAAAATAGGGCTTGAAAACTATATAGAGTTGACTTGGTCAACCTAACATAGCAAATAGGGGCTGAAAAAAGTGTACAAAGTTGATTGGGTTGACCTAGCATAACATACAAGAAAAAATAGATAGTCTATAAGAGACTGTGTCAATAGAAGCAACTGTGTATTGATATAAAAATAATTTTTCAAATACTTTAGAAAAGCAAGAAATGAAAGGCAACACACAATCAATTAGGTTAATGAGGTTGATCCAATTGAAGCACACAACACAAAATCCTACACCAATGCTAGCTAATGCAAGTTTTTGAAATAACACATACAATTAATCAAAGAGCAAGTAATCAAATTGGAAAGTAAAAGGTAACTAAATGGTCAACCTGAATGTTATTTAGATTATTAGAATATGATTTTAGATGTGATAGGAAGTTGGCTGTAAGCAAAGAACTAGAAATTAATCTAAGGATGGTTTTAGGATGTTTGGGTTGAAAGGGATTTGTATTGGCAATGGTATTGGCTTAGTATTAATGCCTATCCCCTCACTTCACACACCACATCGATAAGGGTGTTAGATGCTTAGCATATATATACCATTAAACACATGTTTATACTTAGCCAGAAAACCAAGTCAATTTCCCCTTTAGTGATGAAATCCAAGTAGGTAGCCGTGGGTAGACAATTATTAAAAAGTACTTTAGGATTTTGTGATTTGGTAGTGTGTGCATAAAATAGAAAAGAGTGAAACTAAGTGGTATATTGAAAGCCACCTAATTAGATTATGTGATCTATTCTAAACATGCAAGCAATAAAAAATGAAAGTGTGAGATAATTACTAGCATATAAGGGTTAATTATAACTTTGAAACATAATATAATGTCAATTTTGATAATAGTGTATGTAAAGAATACATAACAAGGTTGATAGTGTCACCTTTGTACTACAAAATCAAGGGTATGAAATGAACTACATCAATAGAGTTGACCTAGCTTTCTAGATAGAACATAGAATATAAAACTATGTCGATAGGGTCGAAATAGTTAACTATACAGGGGTATTTTTAAAGACTACAAACTATGAAAAATAGAACTATAAGGAAAGAGAGAGACGGATAGAAAGGAACCTTGGTGGGTTGGAGGATTTAGAGAAGTGAGATTGTTATTTAATAATCTTGATTAATATTTGTAAATTTTACTAACTGTGTCGATTGGGTCGACCTAGCTTTTGTAGAAAACTTTTGATAAAAGCTTGAAAATATATAGCATTGACTATGCCAACCTAGTATGCTAACCTAGATGTCTGAAAATGTATAGGGTAGACTAGGTCAACCTAGTAGTCTGAACCTGAATGTCTGAAATATTAAAAATTTATACTGTGTCGACTAGGTTGACCTAGTAACTTATACCTGAAGAAGAACCTGCATAGACATAATATAGTCATTTTGATGTGACTGTATGTTAAACCTATGCATAGAATTTAGTATTGTGTCGATACAGTCAAGCCAACATCACAAATATATGAAAAATAGAATGATAAAATAATGAAATAAGTGAAGCAAAACCTCGCAAGGGTTAAATTCATGTTGGGTTCATTATAATGTATGTAATAAAAAATGCATCATTTCTATAAATTGATCATAACTCAGAGAAGATAGATCATACCATACACTTTTGACTGGGGACACATTTGTTAGGTAGGAACATGACTGATAGGGGGATATACTAGACTAATTAGGGGATCTCTTACCATAATACACCATGCTTGGGAGGGCCTCCCATCAAGCGCAACCATGCAATAACCCTAAGGGAGTCTTGTGTTTTGATATCTCACTAAACTAATAACAAGTAAAATAAATTTGATCTAGTTCTCACCAAAGCCTATGGAACAAAGTGAGGGTTTGAACAATAAAATTAAACATGCATATAATACATATACTCATATCAATGTATACATAATCCTAATTCATGGAAGAGAAGTATAAATTCGTATCTATCTACTCTTATAAAGGAGGAACAAAGTTAGGAATACTTACCTTTGAAGATGAACTCGTTGAGCCTCAATATCTCTCTTGGCCAAGGTGCTTCCCAAGAGGTTGTTGTAGTATGAAAAGATGATAAATACAAATCAGCTCTAGGATACATGAACTATCAATGCATTCAAAATACTTTTACACAAGATAAGATCCATATATCCAAATAAAGTATAAAGGCCTAAGCTTGTTCTTGAAGTAGAATGGTGGATAAGTAAATGTGTAATAACTCTTATGTCTTCTTCTCTTCTCTAAATAATGGTGAAATAAATTTGTATATATAGGTAGATTTGACCCTAAACCCTTCCAAAAATCTTGGCCAATAGTGTTGACCCAGTTGACCTAGCACAATTTTAGACAATAATCACTAGGTCATGAGCTAGGTCGGCCAAAGGCCAAACTAATTCCTAAGTGAAAATTACCTAAAAATACACAGGGTTAAACCAATTGATCTAGTACAATCAGATGACAAAAGGGGATTAAGGTGAGGAATAGGAAGATAAAATGTATTAAATGATTGGAAAGTGTACAATGTATAATAACAAGCTTAGGGATAATGTTTTTAGGAGACAAGTGTGTAGATAACAAGTGGAAAAAGGAATAACAATCCTACGAAGCACTAATGGTCTACCCACCTCTTTCTCAGTGCACACCTTAAGGTATGCACTCAGAGAGATTGAGAATCGATAGGTTACTACAAGATACAAAGTGTCAATAATTGATAAAAGTTTGAAAATATTATGTGTATACATAAAGAAGCTTGAAGATCATCTTTTAGGCCTAATATGGTTTGTAGGTCAAGTTCTAAGAGAACAAAGAGAGAGGATATGACCTAATGGGGTATGAGGTTATATTTATAAGGATATTATGGATAAGTGAGTTTTTTTAGATGTATAATATGTTTTTTTAAGCATGTTCACAAAGTTTTAAGTCAAGGTTTATAACAAAAGTCATGAAAAGTGGTTTTCAGGTCTCTTGAGTGCACAAAATAAATGCATGCAAACCTGAGAAGGAATTTTAAGTGTTCATTTCCATGTGTAATCTCTAAATGAGAAATTATGATATTAATGGTAGATGGGGAAGGGTCCTAGATCAAATTTATAGGCATTATTTTTTGGATTGAGGGGCTATGTTGTATGAATGATTGCTAATAGTGAAAGATGGTTTAAACCCTCAAATAACCTTAATAGTGACTTGATATGAAATAAGTTATTATAAAGTGATTATAATGGATTAGTATGTCTATTTTATTGATTTGATTTTGTATTAAACTCTCTCAGGCATCTCTAGGTGTGATTGAGTCTTTAGGTGAGTGAGTGGACCCTATAGGAAAGACCTTATTTATCAAAGATTTTTTGTAGAAGTCAAAATTGAGAAAGTCAAAGTTTCTAGATGGATTGAGGATAAAGGTTAAGACTTTTATTTTATGTTCATGGTCTTTCTAGACATTTTATATCCCTCAAGTATGCTAGATCATCCAAGACAACCTGTTGTTAACAAGCCTAATGTTATAAATAGTGAATAACCCAAGTAAAAGTGAGAAGATGACCAAGGATGTGTTATTTTGGAAGAGGGATGAATAAAAGTGCATGGAGACATTTTTAAATAATTTTAAGACATTTTAATTTTGGATATAAGTTTTTGAGGTCAATGGTTATAGTGAAAAATTTGCTCACAAGTTGACATGCCTGGTTTAGATGAGATAGTGAGATACAAAGGATATGAGATTAATTTGCAAGACCAACATTGATATTTTACCATATTATATTTCTATATAAAAATATTTTACTGATATCATAATATCATCCATATTCATCATGAGTCTTTGGAAATGGTCATACAGGTGATTGAAGGTCATTGTCACCATAACTGTGCTTCAAGGCAAATTGATAGTTCGGGGTAATCAAGTTGTAGTGATGAGTTTGAGACTTAATAATATAATGTACATGGTGTTACTATTTTTGACTTATATTTCCTATCCATACTTTTTATAATGTTTGGTACTTAGTGAAATTAGTGAAAATGTTGAAGCCGAAATGGCTTGACTAGTTGAGTTAGGTCTATGAGAGAGAAGGTCAACAAATTGGTCTACAAGACCAATAATTTATATTTAAAAATTATGATATTTTTTTATATGTTATTATTATTATATTTTAGGATAATTTTCATACATTTAAATTCCTTTAATGTGTTCTTTTAGGTGTCAAAAGTTCAAGTTTCCATGACTATGTTTAGAGGCTAGTTGGCAGTTCAAAGTAAGCATTTTATAGAGAAACGTTTGACACTTATATCCTAAGTTAAAGTATATAATTAATTTTTTTATGACCCTAAGGTCATGAGGTTTCTTAATATTTTATTTATTACCATGTTTTTAATCTAATTGGTGTTTTATCTTCAATAGTTCAAGACAGACTTTCTGGGTATGCACATGCCTAATTGTGAACAGTACAAATGGTGTGCTTCAAGTGGTGGTTAGAGATAAAAAGTGTCATGGACATAATATTAAATTATTATGGGTATATTTTAGTGATATATTATATGTTAATACCATGTGAGTATTTTTAAAAGTGTTCTAAGGAGTTCAAAAGGTAACGTGTGTTAATGAAGGCCTAATATAATTAGGTCTCCTTAAGGCCTAAAAGAGGTTTTGGTCCTATGTGATATGACTGAAATATTATAATGATTTATTAATTTATTAAAATTCTTATGAGACCTATTTTAATGATAATATATGTGTTTAAGTTTATACAACTGACTAAGAAGTATGTGATCAAGATGCTGGTATATATACAAGGCAAGTTTAGGCCTATTTGTGTGTGTAGAGTGAATGCAAATGAGAGAGCATATTTTTGAGTATAATAAGGTCTTGTATACCATTATATAAGTGTATATTAAATTTTATGAATATTTTATAGATATTATGTGTATGAAAATTAAGGTCACATGACCTAATTAGTCTTGAAGAGACCTAATTGAGCGAGGAAGCCTAGAAGGCATTTTGAGAAGGATAAGAGTGTGAAGAGATGAAGAAGTGGTCATAATTTGGCTGAGAAATAAAGTGTCCTAGAGGTGATCAAATAAATAAGGTGGATAATTTTGTTTTTATTCATCTAGGGGGTTGGTACCTCCTTGTAAATTGGTGCTTGTTAAACCCTAGCTAAGTTGGTTCTTAACTAAATTTGGTGTTTGTATTATAGGACTGCAGTCCATTTGTATATATCATTGAGTTTTCTTTAACTTTATGTTTTACCACATATTTAATTTTTTATTGTGTTTATTGCTTATGTGGATAGGTTTTTATGCTTACTAGATCTATATGCTTGATTGAATCATTCATGATTGTTTAATGAAATGTTAAGAAAGGTTTTGAAGACTGATTCACCCCCCTTAGTCATTTTTATTCCAACACCATTATTGATATTATTTTTTATTCTACTACTAGGTATGATATTTTATCCCTCATGGATATATTCTTAAGATACAATTAGATTAAGATAACTGCAAAGGACCAACACAAAACTACATTCACCAATATGTAGGGAATATTCTATTATCAAGTCATGCCATTTGGATTGAAGAATGTTGGGGCCACCTATCATCATGCTATGAATATCATATTACATTATATGATGCATGATATCATTGAAAACTATGTTAAATACATCCTAGATAAATCAAGAACATGTGGAAAACATGTTGATGTTCTATGAAGAATATTTGAGAGACTTCATGAGTATAAAGTTCATCTAAATCCTAAGAAGTGCATATTTGGTTTCACTTAGAGAAAATTGATTGGATTCATTATGTCACAAAGATGGATTGAATTTGATATTTATAAGGTCAAGGCCATTGTATAAATGCCTCCATCTTCTAACCTCAAATAACTCTGCAGCCTATAAGGAAAGATTCAATCTATTTTTAGGTTCATTTCACAAATAACATACAAGAGCCACCCATTTACACATATATTGAATAAAGGGGTCACGTTTCAATGGGATAACGAGTGTCAATTATCAATTTTAAATCTCACAACATACTTGGCCAACCTGCTAGTTTTGATACCACCAACACCTAAATAACCATTGATCCTTTATATTTCAACCACAAAACATGCATGGGGCACTCTTGGCCCAGCATGATGATTAAGGAAAGGAACATGTAGTTTACTATTTGAGCTACACAATTAAGGCTTATGAGCATAATTATACACCTATTAAGAAGCTATGTTTAGCAATTATGTATGCCTCCCAAAATTTGTGACACTATATGCTGAATAATAAGACTATTGTTATTGTTAAAGTGGACCCCCTCAAATATTTATTAATCAAAACAACTCTAATAGGTTGTATGACCAAATAGGTCATGCTATTAAGTGAATTTGATGTTGATTACCATAATCAAAAAGCTATCAATGGGTAAGTCATTATAGATCAACTTGTGGAATTCCTTATTATAGACATTCAACCACTTAGGTTTGATTTTCTAGATGATTCTATTATGATAATATAATAAGTATCGCATGATCCTAAATAATGGAAATTATAATTTGATGGATCCTTTACATCCTATGGATATAGGGATGGTATTTAGTTGATTACACCACAAGGGGATCTGATTCCCAAGGTGTTTCATATTATTTTCATTGTACCAACAATACGGTCGAGTATGAAGCCCTTATTATAGGACTTCATCTTCCAGTAAAATGGGATATCTAACACTTAATAATTTATGGGGGTTCCTAGTTTATTATAAATCAAAATACAAAATAATATTATACTAGAGATGAAATATTGTACCCTATAAACATATTATGGATAATCTCAAAACTCACTTCAAATCCCCACAATTTGAATAGGTACCACAGGATAATAACATATCTACTAATGCAATGAAAATAATTGGGTCCCTAATAAAAATTGATATAAATGATTAAGAATATCATTTTCTCATTTAAAATATTACATAGCCTGCTCATATAGTTCTAAATTCATAGAGGGTATGCACTATTGCTGGTCCCAATCTCCCACCTGAACTGCCTTGGTTTCAAGACATTTATAATTATTTCCACGACCAAGTTTTTCCACCTAACCTTTCTAATAATCATCAAAAACATTTCTTTCATCGCATAGACTATTATACCCTCCTTTGAAACACACTTTATCATAAATATTATGATGTAAAACTACTTCATTATTTATCTTTGGGAGAATATAAGTTAGCGCTTAAGGAGGTTCATGAAGGAATGTGTGGGACCCACACCAATGATGTGGAATTAGCCAAAAATATCCTCAAAATAGGTTATTATTGACCTAATATGGAAACTAATTATTGTAATTATGTTAGGAATTGTGTTTTTTGAAAACATGGTAATTTGATATACACACCTTCCTTGTCACTATAGTCGATTACTATACCATGGTCATTATCTACATGGGGACTCAATTTCACTATGAAAATAAAACTAACATATTTTGATGGCCATAAACATATTCTCACTACTACCAAGTATTTTATTAAGTGGATCGAGGCCATTCTTCTCACTTGCATCACTGAGAAGAAGATTGCCAGGTTCATACATTAGCATATTATCTATCAATATGGTATCCCAGCCTGTATTATATTTTATAATGGTGGATCATTTATAAATAGAGATGTTAAGGATCTTTGTGAAAATTTCAAAAGCAAGCACAAGAAATCCATGCCATATAACCCACAAGGCAATGGTCAAGATGAGGCATCAAACAAAACCATGGTTGTAATCCTAAAGAAGATTATCAATGATGTTGGCCATAATTGGCACTTATAAATTTTTCCTACCCTTTGGACTTATCACACTAGTCATCAAACCCCCATAGTAGCCACTCCATACTCCTTTATTTATGACACATAAGCTATTATCTTGATTGAGATAGAGCTACCTTCACTACAAGTATCCTTAAAGAATATTGAAGATGATGAAAATTATAGAGTTTCCAGGTTGCTAGAGATAGAACACCTTGATGGAAAGCATTTGGTTACCCTCAACAACTTATAAGATTATTAGAATAGATTATGTAAAATTTATAATAAGTGTATTCTCACTGGGGAGTTTGAAATTAGCGATTTGGTCTTAAAATAGAATCAAAGGAATAATAATGTTGAATGCAAAGAGATGGGTAAGTTTCAACCCAATTGGCTGAGCACATATGTCATCATAGAAAATTATGTATTGGGGGCATATCTGATGGCTATTCTAGATGGCAAAGAAATCCTAGATCCCATAAATATTGTACATCTCAAGTGGTTTTATACTTGACAACCATTTGAACCATTACCTACAAGATCCCTTACTTGGGGGCAACTTATGATGAAGTCATTTTATCTCACTATTATATCTCGGACCATCTTATCTTGGACCATTTTTATTCTATCTTGGCCTACCTTGGAGCATTCTAAATTGAACCCTATTATTTTAATACTCTAGATAGTTGTGACTATGGACCATTGTACCCCTAGACTATTGGCACTTTGGATCATTTATATTCCATTGGACTAATTTTTATTCCATTCTCAACCATTGTAACCCTAGGTCATTCTACTTAAAACAATATTATTTTCATACACTTGATCGTTGTAACTTGAATAGTTTTATCCCTTAACCAATTATGATCCTGATTATGACTCATAGGCATTTTGGACACACTTAGTGCTAGTTCTACAAAGCATTTTAGCCTGAACAATATTTTATAGCTTCCTCTTGTAGACAAGTGAACATAGATGAATCAACACATGTTTTTTTCTTGTTGAATGGTTCTTTAGATTTGTCTAACACTGCATATTATTTTATTATTATTTTACTATTATTTGGTATAAACTAGGAATTTGACTCAAGATAGGGGGTTAGATCAAGTGTTAGTTCAAAATGAAATCAAAATCAAAATAATACACTAACAAGCATGGCATAGCTAGGCCTAGACACTAGGGGGAGCTTAATAACAAACATACATGTGAAAACAAACAAACAAAACATGAAATAAACCTTCCTTCACCTTTCTTGAAGCTTCCAAATGGTTTGTAGAGTGGCTTACTCAGTTTGTGCATGAAAGAGTCTTCATCAATGGAGTTATTTGGCTCCTTCTCTCCTTGACACCTTTGGATTGTGATGGATTTGGCTTGGCTCAACAATTAGGCATGATAAAACTATACTAAATGGATTTTTGGACTCATTTTAAGCATTATAACTTTACACTATCCAAGCTTAAAATTATGAGTGTGAGGCCTCCTATTTATAGATTTTTGAAAATGATCAGAATGAACTTGAACCATCTATATCAAGATAAAGATGTGTGGATAAGAATCCATTCAATTTTGGAGGCCAAAATTAATAAATTCCCTCATAAATATTTGGGATAGAGAGGCAATAAAGAGGCATGGGAGGGCTTAATCAGATATTTGTTGCAATTATGGCTTGTGGATGCCATCCTATAGAATGATGTCTTAGGTGATGTAGTTATTCAATATCAATTTCCAATAATGAAATATTAAACAAGTTCCATGGAAAATTAACTTAAGCTCTTGATTCAAATTAATTACTCTTAAACATGATTTATCAATTTTGGTGTAAATCTTGGTCACTGGTGCACAAATTAATCAAATTGATTAAAATGTCATATTATTGGCTCAAAATTTGATTTGATTGGAATTATGATGAGATTTTAGATTGATTGAAACCATTATCCCATTTAGGATGTTGTCGATGCAAAATAATAAAGGCACATGTCTCATGTAAGAAATTTGGTAGAAAAGAGCAATCTAGAGCACTTAGGTGTGAAATCATCATTTTGACTCAAAATGATCTAATCAAAGTTAGTTGTCTCATAAAATTAATTTCCCCACTTAGGGATACATTGGAAAAAATTGGTACTTATATATGATAAATTCACATCATTTAACATGTTTAGTGTTTCTAGCCCAAATTGTGCATTTTGGTAGAAATTGGTCAAAAGCCTAATTAGAGGTTATTGGTGGCCAGTTTTAGGTGTCTATAGTTTGCATCTATTTTGGAAGGCATTGCAAGATATAGGCATAATAATATCTTCTCAAAGAATGAAGAGGTACTGCATGCCTACAATTTCAATGATAATGGATGAACTATATGATGCCCCCTTGAGGGAATGGTTGGCACAAGTAGGTTAGAAAATGGTCCCTGAAAATAAAGAAGCAAAATGAGGGGACCAAACATATGAAGATGATGAGGTGAGAAAATAATGATTCTAAAAAAATAGTCAAAACTATTGAGAATGTAATTGGGACGGTGTACAATGGTTTTTTTAAAGGCAATTATAAGCATTATACCCTGATAATGGCAACGTGGTATGATAACACAATGATTTGCCCAAAAGTAGTTATAATCATTGAAAAGATGGAGCTTCCCCAGTTAGGATAGATAAACATGGTAAAAACATGCCCTTGTTTGGTCAAAAATAAAGTAAATTTGGTGAGAACGTAATGATTTACCCAAAGGCGGTTATAATCATTGAGAAATGTAGGAGGGATGGTGTACAATGATTTTGCCATAGGTATTTATAATCATTAAACCTTGATTATGAAAAACATGATTGATTGGATGATGATGATGATGATAAATTGACACATAGGGTAATGATGAATTGGAACAAATTACTGGTAGGGAGATGCTCTTTCGAACTAAGAAAGGTTGAAATTCTTTTATTATTAATTACTCAATTTGGGATATGATTGGGATTTTACTAATTCCAGTGCCAAGGAGATGTTGATGCCACCATTATTCAGTAGACTTCTTAAAGCTAATTTTTATTATAGCATTGTATGGTAGGCATCGTAATAGAACACCATGAGGACTGGGCCAAAAGATGCATAAGGGCTGACTCTCATAATCCAATATTCAAGGGAAAATAATGCACCAATGATAACAACCATGATGACAATGTAAATTTATGAATATGGATGGATTCATGTATAAGTGCACAAGGAATCACCAAATGAATGCATATAGAATAAATTGAGGTAATAGTGCCAAAAGCAAACAAATAGGCACATAAACAACAAACAAACAAATAAATAAGCAAAGAAATAAATAAAGAAACAATTAATAGTTAGTCTTACTGTTAGTATAAAAAATGCAACAAACATTGCCCCTAGAAAATAGGTGATAACTTAACAAAAAGACAAGATGGGGGAGTAGAAGAAAAGGAAGGGGGTGGATGAGCTATCTCCATATGCTCTAAGCAAGTGGACATTACCTACATATTTCTATGGACATAATATCAAATAAAAACTTTACGTTGAATTTAGTTCTCCCAGAAAATGGGAAGAAAATGGTAACTGATGAAAAAAAACATGATGGATGTGATAGAAGAATAAGAATGGTCTTAAAAAATGGCAAGTGCATGGGAAAAAAGGTGAAAAAGGATGGGGAAACTAAGTGACAAGTGATTTGCTTGTGACTTAGGAAGGGTTCTTAGGATCCTTAAGGCAAAGAAGTGGTCAATGTTTTTGGGTTTTCTAAAAATTTTACAAATGTTTTTGGAATTTTTGAGTATCTCAACTTAGTCAAGAATGATGAGACACTAAATGTTCTAATATCATAAAATGGTGAGAGCGTTGCTTAGGTTGCTCATAAAATGGTGAGAGTGTGGCTTAAGTTGCTTATAAAATGATGAGAGCGTGGGCAAAAGGTAACTAAGTTGACCTCAACAAGTATTGAGTGATGAATACATAATGATGTATGGTCATCTTAGAAATACCCAAGAGTTAGTCTAGGATGTGTTTGAGAGTCCTAAGAAAGATGTGAAATGGATGAGAAGTCATGAATGTGAAATAAATTTGAATTTGATGTTTTCTTGCCTTTTCTTATTTTGAATTTCCAAGCATGTAATGAGGGATTGAGAGTGTGTTTAGATGGTCTAAGTGGAATATAATGTTACGTCATGTAGAATGAAGTTGTGATAGACCGTATGGTCTCTTGAGAGGTCTTAAGAATAGTTTGTAGTCATAAGTCAAGTTCTTATGTGAGGTGGCAGCTAGTGTGTTCACTACCCTTAGTGATTTAGGTGTGTTGAAAAGGTTTATTGATCAATAAACCATTGTAGAACATGATTTAGAATTATATTTTCATAATATAAGGATATATAGTGTGAGTAGTCCATAGGAAGGAGTGTGTGAATAAAATAGGGGTAGACATGTTTGAATATGGAAGAAGGTTTTCCAAAGTAATGTATGACTGGGAGTCTTTTGTTTTGAACTAAAAATTCAATGAATAGGATAGTGATGGAATTGTTGTGTCTAGTGGATATTTATTAATATTTACATGTCAAAATTTTATTTTCAAACTTGAGGATAAAAGAATTCATGCTTACTCTGCATATTGGATATTACTTTACTCTGTGGTATGATGATAACAGAACCCTGAGTTTTATGTTATGTATATGCATAAAGGCCTGGATGGTAAAGTTTATATGAGAATTGTGTACTCATAAATAACATGTTTGTAAAGTTTATTGAAGTTACTGTTGATAATTTTAAGTTGAATTGGAATATACAATCCATAGAAAGATTGTGCAAACGAAATACCCTGTCTTGGAATAATTGCTTGTGATGTTGAATATCCATGATTTGTTGTTAAAGAATGAGAGTGAAAATGGTTTCCTAACATCCCTAAAGAGTTTTATGTG
This sequence comes from Torreya grandis, assembly GCA_037957365.1. Classification (NCBI taxonomy): domain Eukaryota; kingdom Viridiplantae; phylum Streptophyta; class Pinopsida; order Cupressales; family Taxaceae; genus Torreya; species Torreya grandis. The sequence goes on along the minus strand of JARHVA010000673.1, from coordinate 1,691,439 downwards.
AGTAAAAATCAATATTTTAAGTAATAGTGATAAGATCATTAGATGTTCAAACCTATTTCTGAATAAACCCCTATTTAGGGAATCAATCATATTACATACAAATTGTGTGGTAATGTTAAGGCAAGGAAAGACTTAGAATTGATTACCAAGGGTTTTTATATCTTAAATATAACTAGTTTTAATGTGGGATAATTATATTTAATCTTTAAATGTTTATTATTATGTGTTATTCCATTCTGTAGGAACACAGACTATGAAAACACCATTTTATTGCAACAATCAACAACTTTTAGCATTGGAAATCCTTAGCAGAGGATTGGGAAGAGGAAAAAAATATTGGATTAGTTTCCAAAGGTGAATTAAAAAATATTAGGCTTTATTTGGTTCTTTGAAACCTTTTAACACATGCACAATGGAATTAATAGTGCTCCTGGGTTATCTCAGATCCCTAGAAGCTCTATTCTAGGGTTTAGGCCATATATTAGTTTGTAACCTTTCAAATTATCCAAAAAAATTTAAATATATCCTATTTGAATTTATATGAAATATTATCAAGGTTTAAATAGTTTACGGATAGAAGAGTATGGCTTTTTGATGCCTATGTGTCAAAAAAACCCTAGGAGACCTAATAAGGAGAAATAAAAGCATAAATTGGATTTGGAAATATATCTAATGGATGAGTTTTGAGCCCAATTTCATGGATAGTTTAGGATACATATAGGGTATATTTAGGTGAAGTCATATTTTTCATATTGACAGGTACAATTTTTTACAAGTCATAAATATAGGAAAATAGGGCTACAGGAGACCCTGTTCAACTAGTAAAAGATGTGAGGAAGATAAGAAATGTAAAGAAGGATTGAATGAGAGGAGTCATGAGTTTAATAAGAGTGAAATTCAAATTATGTGGTGTTTTGAAACATATTCTTAGTATTTATTGTTCAAGAGTTATGAGGTTTTGGCATAAAGAGAACCTTAAGCCTAAAGAAGAAGAGTTTGAGAATTAGAATGAAAAGGAATATACATAATTGAAAAGTTTGATTTGAAATATTGAGATTGCCCTATGTTCAAGCCCTAAAGACAAGGAATAAGAGAGTACATATTTGTTTAAGAGAATGATATTGTGGTCTGCAAAGGAGGAGAATTTGATAAGTAAGAATAAGTACATGCAGGTGAAGGATATAGGCAGAGTTTGGTAAGGAAGTGGATTTGCTTTGAATCATTTGGTATTAGATCCATCTTGAATCTCTAGGAATAGGTTGGTAAAGTTATTCATTTGGTAATTAATGTATTTTACATGATTGACAAGGATTTTTAGGAAAGAGGCAAGAAGATAGATTGAGAAGACAAATGGTATGGAGTCTTGTTGAGAGATAACAAATAAAGAAGGTATGAGATATTTAAGGTTGTTTTTTTGGTTTGAATGCATGTTGATAGTATGTAATAGGTGATAAGAGGAAAAATTACATAGAGAAGTGGTGGCAGCCCCAAAATAGGAAAAGCTATTAACAAGCTTAAAGAAGAGACAAGCTCATAAAGAGAGCTTGAGAAGAGAAGAGAGATAGTCCCAGGTGAGGACAGTAAAGGAAGGTCCAGGGGTGACCAAGGGAGAAGAGTGAGAGATAGAGTGTGACTCCAAGTGAGGGTCAAGAAAAAAAATGGTGAGTGAAAAGAAGAAAGAAATGACAAATAGGATTCAAATGAACAACCACAAGAGAGAGAAGTCAGGAAGAGAAAAAGAAGAGATAAAAATGGATAGAGAAATGAGTGAATTGAAGAAATATTTAATGAATTTGGAGATTAGGATGATGTAATTACTATAGGTTTGTGAACAATGGGTTTGAAAACAAGAGGTAGAAGGCCTATGGCAAGGATGGATGATGAATAAAAGAGTGAAGTGGCCTATAGAGCTACTTATGAAGAGGAGAAGACATGATATAATTACCTTGAAGAAGGAAAAGATGAACATAAAATCCCATGGAGATTTGAAGAAAATCAAGTTTCCAAGAGAGTAACATGAGGATGAAAAATTAGAAAAAAGATTTCTCATAGTGGAGAAGATGAAGCGGGAAGAACAAACAAAGCCAAAGTAATCACTTGAAGAAGAAGACAAAGGAAAGAAAAAGGTGTCCATTCAAAAGGAACTTAAAGAGACATTATGGTCTCTTTGTTTCATAACTAACATTATATTTGAGTTTCTATATGTAAGTATGATGATAGTGAGCATCCAAGTCAAGAATCAGGTTTATATTTTGATAAGAGATGGGGCAATACCAGTACCCCTACAACAAAAAGAGTGTAAAGATGAGAAAAGATAGTTCGTAGTTGTTCCTAAAAGATAAAGGCATAATATAGAGGTAAAAAAAGGAAAAGATGATGCTAAGGGAGTCATTCAGTCACTTTATGAAGAAATATAAGATAAATTAGAATTCATTGATGCCTTGGAAAACATATAAGAAAGAGACGTCACAACAGATCACATGAAAGAAGTTTTTAAGCAAAGAAACATGGATAAAATGTATATCATACAATAACCCATTGAAGAAGTAAAGTTAAATCCAAAGTTTGTTATTATTAGAGCATATGTTGATGGCAAGGTATATAGGCAAGTTGAGTACAGGTCTCCAAATGTGGAAGTGTATCATGGATAAAGGGTGTCATTATGGAAAATGCCATCAGTTACAAAGATTAAAATAGAAGATAGACATCAAAAAGGAACATATGGCAATTATGCATACAAGGAACCAGTAAAGGAAGTAAGAGGAATTCATTTTGAGCAAGTAGATCAAGGGAGACCTAATCAAACCAAACATAGGTACAATAGAGTATGGGCTGAAAAAAAGAATGAAAATAATGCAAAAAGGACAGAATATGCTAATGAGAGGACACAAACAGAGGTATTAAATGATAACTCATTCTAAATGCCATAAATATTGAAGAGAATTTTGAAAGAAAATAAGGAAGAAAAAACAAGCAAGGATACAAGTAGAAGTGTGAAGAGCAGAAGGCAACATATCAAGTCATGGAGTAGATGCAAAGGACAACCAAGAAGAGAGTAAAAATGTGATAGTCAAGAGTACACCTATTTATATGAGTATTTGAGGGAAGAGGTCTGTAATCTTTTCTCCCCTTGGGAGTATGATGTAGGGGCATCTTAGGAATGCCCAAGAGTTAGTCTAGGATGTGTATGAGAGTCCTAGGAAAGATGTTCAATGGATGAGAAGTCATGAATGTGAGATAAATTTGAATTTGAAAATTTCCCACCTTTTCTTAATTTGAATTTTCAAGCATGTAATGAGGGATTGAGAGTGTGTATAGATGGCCTAAGTAGAATATAATGTTATGTCATGTAGAATGAAGTTGTGATAGACCTTATGGTCTCTTGAGAGGTCTTAAGAATGGTTTATAGTCATAAGTCAAGTTGTTATGTGAGGTGGCAGCTAGTGTGTTCACCACCCTACGTGGTATAGGTGTGTTGAAAAGGTTTATTGATCAAGAAACCATTATAGAGCATGTTTTAGGAGTATATTTTCATAGTAGAAGGATATATAGTGTGAGTAGACCATAGGAAGGAGTGTGTGAAGAAAATAGGGGCATACATGTTTGAATATGGAAGAAGGTCTGCCAAAGTAATGTTTGACTACGAGTCTTTTATTTTGAACTAAAACTTCAATGAAAATGATAGTGATGGACTTGTTGTGTCTAGTGGATATTTGGTAGTATTTACATGTTAAGAGTTTGTTTTCAAACCTAAGGATAAAATAATTCATGCTTACTCTGCATATTGTATATTACTTTACTCTATGGTATGATGATAATAGAACCCTAAATTTTATGTTCTATATATGCATAAAGGAATAAATGGTAAAGTTTATATGAGCATTGTGTACTCATAAAGAACATGTTTGACAAGTTTATTGAAGTTATTTCTTATAAGTTTAAGTTTCATTGTAATTTATAATCAATAGAAAGAATGTGCAAACTAAATGCCATGTCTTGAAATAATTGCTTGTGATGTTGAATATGCATGTTTTATTGTTAAAGAATGAGAGTGACAATGGTTTCCTAATGTCCCTAAAGAGTTTGATGCATGTGAGTAAGAATCAATATTTGAATGAATAGTGATAAGATCATTAGATGGTCAAACACATTTTTGAATAAACACCTATTTGGGGAATCACTCATATTATATATAGACCGTGCGGTAATGTTAAGGAAAGGAAAGACTTGGCATTGATTCCAAAGGGTATTAATACATCAAATATAAATATTTTGAATGTGGGATAAGGAGATTTAATATTTACATGTTTAGTATTGTGTGTTATTACTTTCTGTAGGAACACAAACTTTGAAAACACCATTTTATTGTAACAGTCAACAACTTTTAGTGTTGGAAATCCTTGGTAGAGGATTGGGAATTGGAAACAAAATCTTGGATTAGTTTCCAAAAATTAATTCAAACTTGTTAGACTTGATTTGGTTCTTTGAAACCTTTTTAACACACATACAATGGAATTAATAGTGCTCTTGGGTTGTCTCAAACCCTTAGAAGTCCTAATCTAGGGTTTAGGCCATATCTTGGTCTATAACCATTAAAATTATCCCAAATTTTGTAAATAAAGCCTATTTGAAGTTATCTAATCTATTATCAAGGTTTAAATAGTGTATAGATAGAAGGGCATGGTTTTTTTATGACTGTGTGTAAAAAGAACCCTAAGAGACCTAATAGGGACAAACATAAGCCTAAATTGGATTTGGAAATAGATCTAATGGATGAGTTATGAGTAAAAATTTCATGGAAAGTTGAGGATCCATAGAGGGTATATGTAGGTAAAGTTAGATTTCTCATATTGATAGGTGCAGTGCCATACAAGTCATAAATGTAGGAAAATAGGGCTATAAGAGGCCCTATTAAACTAGTAAAAGTTGTGAAGAAGATAGGCAATGTAAAGAAGGATTGTCTAAGAGGATTCATGAGTCTAATAAGAGTGAAAGGAAAGTGATGTGGTGTTTTTAAACATCTTCTTAGTAGTTATTGTTCAAGAGTTATGAGGTTTTGGCCTAAAGAGAACCTTAAGCCTAAAGAAGAATAGTTTGAGAATTAGAATGAAAAGCAATATAGAGAATTGAAAAGTTTGATTTACAAGATTTAGATTACCCTGTGTAGGCCCTAAAGGCAAGGAATAAGAGAGTACGGAGTTGCTTAAGAGAATGACATTGAATTCTGAAAAGGAGGAGAAGTTGATAAGCAAGAATAAGTTCATGCAGGTGAAGGATATAAGCAAAGTTTGGTCAGTGGATTTGCTCTACATCACATAGTCCCAAGATGAGACCTCAAGTCACTATAAATCTACTTGATAGTAGGGGAATTTGACTAGTGTAGTATCCAATTAAGACAAAATAGGCACAACTGGTATAAAGGCATACTATGACATAGGAAATGGCTAGTTAGTATGTTAAGGCACGATAAATGAGTGTTGCCCATAGTTTTCCCATGGGCGGTTATAAATAGGATACAACGATATAGTTCAATGATGCTAATTTTCCCATAGGTGGTTATAATTAGTAACAAGACCGGTGGGACACTGATTTGCCCAGAGGTGGTTATAATCAAGTCTACATAAACAAAGCATGGTATAAAATGGAATAAGAAATGAAAGATGAAACTCCCAAACTATTGTCTTACTGCTCTAAAATACTATCTCTATCTAGAATTATTGAAATAATTACTAAAACTGGTCTGAATCCTCTTGCTAAAAATGGTGATGGGACCAAATAAAATAGAAACAAGGTCATATGTCTAGGTAGAGAGGGAGAAAACAACTCGATTTATGAGAAGGGTATGGTAGAATGGATATGCGGTAGGAAAAAGTGATATGTTGGTAGGATGGTAAAATGGTATAGTACAAAGAAGAAGATTGATAAAATGATATACTTTGAAATGGTCCTTATAGACAATATACCAAGTCACTTAAGCTTAGTACTTCTTAAGGTGGATAATGTTCATTGACTCATCAAGTTTGTCTCTGTTTGGTGTGGCAAGCCTATATGCTCATGTTCCATAGTTTTCCATAACGATGAAAGGACCAACCCAATTGGGTTTAAATTTGCCTTTATGCGTATTTATGGATGTGGTATTCTTTTGGTTCTCTTTAAGGACAAGATCACCAAGTTCAAATTTTCTATGTTTCACATGTTGATTATAATGGCCTCAAAGTTAGTTTTGATAGGCTTGGAGATTGTTTACTGCATCCATGCATTTCTCATCAAGTAACTCTAGCTCTTGTAGGCAAGCTACTTGATAGTCATTATCATCCACGACATCCTTGAAAGAGATGTGTAGAGAAGGCTACTCAACTTCAATGGGAAGAATGGATTTTATACCATAAATGAGTATGGATTGGCTCCTATGAGTGTATGATGTGTTTCTATGCTAAATTGCTTTCTACATTCAAAGAAGAAATAAGAAACTAAGAGAAATGGTCAAGGCTAGAAGATACCTGATTGTAGTCGTGCGCACCGAAATCAGACGTTGGAAGGTTCTCCTCTTTGGCTGTGGAGGAATGACACCTGAAAAGAAAAGAGACTGAAACACGGAAAAACGTTAGTCAAGGATATGGTGGGCTGTCAGGCGAACGCCCGATCCTAGAAGTACGAAGACTTCCTAGAAGGATATCAACCCACTGATAAAAAAGTAGAATATTGGACTGAAGTAGATGTAATGAAAGATAAAATGATAGAAATAAAAGATAGAAAATAAAATGCATACCTGAGATGCAGCACACTGTTCTGCACAGTCACCGGTGTCAGTCTCTATGGTGCCGGTGTCGGTCAGGGGAAGGTGCCGACGTTGGTTAAAGTGCCGGTGTCAGTCGGGGTAGTGACCGGCATCGGTCAGGGCAAGTTCTGGACAGAGTCTGGGCGAGTTGCAGAAGGTTTGGTAGAGTTGGGATAGGGTCTGGATAGGGTCTAGTCAAGATAAGGTCGAGTTCGGATAGGGTCTAGGGATTTTGGTCGAGTCTGGACAGAGTTATAGATTGGGATAGTGGGCAGAGATGTAAAGAAGGGACTCAGGGCTCGGGTCTACGGTCTGAAGATCTGGGGTGATAGAAATAACAAACAAATAATAACCAGAAAGAAATAAAAACAAATAGAGGAAATACTTACCTGTTAGAAGACATGATAAAAGCCATGATTGAAGTCATCGAAGCGTTGCCGTAAGTTGATTGAAGCGAATGCGGATTGGTCAAATGCTGGAGTTGGTTGATCACCAGAGCTGATTGGTTGCAAGAGTCTGTGAATGTCAGAGTTCGGGATCAATTGGCAGAGATTTCAAATGGTTTTGCTGATGAAGGTGAGGGACGGTTCGATAACCAATCGAGAAACTGATTGGGAACCGAATGATAACTGATAACGGGTAATGGTAAGGTGACTGACGTCAGCGACATCGGTCGGGTAACAACCGTCGTCGGCAGATGCATAATGGGGATAGAGTCTAGCTTTAGCTCTGTGCTCATTTTTACATGCTGCCAAGGTCAAGGCTAGTGGGAAAAGTGGTCGACAAGGGTTAAATAGGCGAAGAAGAATAAAACGGGGGATGACCAGGGGAGTCGACACAATTTTGGTGTCTAGATTTGCCCCTTTTTGTCTTGTTGGTTGTTCTGGACGAACTGCAAGACAAAAATAGGAGTGATTGCCCCAGGTGAGGGATAAGGTTGATTTCGTCTTGTTGGTTGTTTGAATGAACTGCAAGACAAAAATAGGTAGCAGATTGCCCCGATTATGGATGAGGTATTCTTCCTCAAAGCAGGAGTCGAGGGAAGGGAACTAGGAATCGGGTGCTGATTTGACAAAGAGTGGATGAAAAAGGGGTGAGGGTGAACGCTGCAAAAGTTGTGATTACGCGCATACCACTGCACGAGATGGTTAGGTTAAAGTGTCACAAGTCAAAGGTCGAGGAGTGCCAAAATTGAAATAATCGGGCCCCAACATTTAGTCGTCTGCTGATCGGGTTATTCAATCTAAGCTGAAGCTCCAATGGGTCATCACGTTCTAGGTATCCCAGTCTCAGGAAGTGCTCCTAGAAACATGAAAAAGTCACAAGTAGTGCGGATCAATTGGCTTGCAATCCTATACTTGTGAGGGTCCAAAAAGGTATGCGCACAATTCTGCTAACCAGTCATGAGGTAGCATACATGCAAAAACAACCAAGGCAACATTGTCTTGGAAGTGGTCGAGGTTGGAGGAGATAGGCATGATCTCCAATGGTCAGTGGTCGAGGGGAGGAATGGACGAAAAGATGTGGCTGAGCTAACCCCAGATGATGTCGTATCATCTGAGTGCTGCCTACATAGCCCCTGTGGAAGGGCCTCAGGCCAATGTAGTTCTCCCTAGAAGGGAGGGAGGGACAAAGGGATAGCATTGGTCGTGGTCAAGGGTAAGGTTATGGTTAAAATAAGTAAAGAAGGTTTGTCCATCAGAGAGACGAACAAATGAGGGTGGTCGAGCTAACCCCAGAATACAGTCGTGTCATCTGAGTGCTGCCTACATAGCCCCAATCATAGGGCCTCAGACCAATGTAGTTCAGACAAAGGGTTCGAGTAGTAGATAGGTGGTCAAAATGGTCGATAGATTGGTTTTGGTTATGATGAAATGATGAGGAGAAGAGATGTTGCAGCCTTTTCCATATTGTGTGATGGTGTATTCTGCAACATTGGTCGAGAGATCTTTCATCCCTAGCAATATTCCATATTCATGATGGATGTATGCTAAAAATGAATTGAGGTCTATTTATGCTTCAGCAAGTATTGGTTTATGCTTAACATAAATTGTGGCTGGTCGATAGTTTCCATGTGTATTGGTGTCTATAGAAACTAGTGGGAATAGGCTATGGGAGTGGTCTAAAAAGAGAGTTGAGTTGAGTTGATTGACAAGTGATGAAGGTGAATGTGACCAAAGTGCAGAAGAAGTGAAAAGCATATTGCTCTTTCATTGACAAGGACCAAAAAGATAGTATAGATAGGGGTGATTAGAATCAAGAGCCCCATTCATGCGTGACGTCGTTGACCATAGTTATGTTAGAGCGGTAATCGAATCACTTTGACATTAAAGTGAGCTCGAAGTCCCTTGAGCAGGTGATAGGAGGAGGAAAAAGGGTAACCCATTTTAAGAGTAGAGATAACTTTGCCCCTTTTTATAGGAGACCCTGAGACAACTACAAGTCAAGTCCATGACTCTTTTTTTTTTTTTTTTTTTTGGCGCAGACTGATCAATGCAGGAAGCTTGCATAGAGATGTCATTTGCTTGGTGGTCAGTTGTGAAGCTGATCAATGCGGGAAGCTTCTAAAATAGTGTTGTTTATTGCCAGATTAGTCATAGCCATTCTTCGAGGGAGTGGTCTAGATTTTTGTTTAATATAAGGGCTTTGGAATAGCTGTCCTTCGAGAGAGCAGTCTATTAATTACATCAATGATAGTACAACTATCCTTCGAGGGAGCAGTCTGCCTTTTGATTTGATATTGATATAGTGACCATGGATATTGTGACATCTTGATTTGTTTTTACAGAAATGTGAGTCATGGACAAGATTATAGAAGGTCAAGGGATCCCTTTTATTAGGACAAAGCATCCATACATCATAAAAGGGTTATAGGAATTGTTAAGAGGAATAAGGTTGAAAGGAATTAGGACTAAGAGGATGGGAATTGCTTAAGGGATGAGCTCAAGTTAAGTGTCAAGTTGACGAGTACTCGACTAGTAGTAGAACGGTCACAGATGCAACGCATTAAGAGGCTCAGGTTCTGGTCGTCCATCAAGAGAAGACAGATGATAAGTCCCTGATCCATACTTGTGCGTGATAATAAAAGGTCTGAACCAATTAGGAGCAAGCTTGCCCCATTTGCCTCTTTCCAGATTGGTCAGGTGTTGATTGTGAAGTTGGTTGATATGATTGTTGATTGGTTGAGACTGGCTGAATATTTTGATAAAAAGGTTGGTCAATGTTTGGTTGAGATTTGGTCATTTGATAGTTGGTCAATGGTTGGTCGAGGGTTGATTGGTTGGTATTTAGTCTTTGGTTGGATCGAATGTTTGGTTGAGGTCAGATTAAATGTTTGGTTGCTAGTCTGGTTGAGGCTAAGTTGAAAGAGTGATTGATATTTGGAAGGTTGGTCGAGGCGTGGATGAAGGTTGAATTCCCCCAGTGGCTAGGGAGAATGTTTGATAGATTGGTTAAGGTTGGTTGAGGTTTAGTGGTCAGATGGACTGTGTTGATGTCGAATAAGGGGGTTAAAGGCGGCAAAGGGACCATAATCGGGCATGGAGATCCCGATTTAGGTGACGAAGTTGGAGAAGCATGGATTGGTGTTGATTTGTCAGAGAGGTGGTCAAGAGGATCCTTGATGAGAAGGGAATCCTTTCTCCGTTGTTGATGATTGACAGCTTTGAGAGTGCAACAACGCTCAATGTCATGTCCCAGAGTGTGATGATAATGACAGAATTTAGAGTTGTCGAACCAAGATGGCCTTGATCCGAGAGTTGATGAATGGGGTGGTGTTGAAGGTTTATTGATGATGTGGTCGAGAAGAAGGGTGTCATTCCCCAGACATTGGCGAATGGCAACCTTGAGGGCACAACAATGCTCGGTGTCGTGCCCAGGCGTGCGATGATATGCACAAATGTGAGTGTCGTCGAACCAGGGTGGTTTTGGTCCGAGAGATTGATATGGTTTAAGAGGCGAGAGATAGATACGAGAGGACTGCAACAATTGCCATAACAGCAAGGCATAAGAACCTGCTAACGGGTCTAGATGTTTTGTTGTAGTGAGGGTTGATGACTTTAGTTTGAGAGGCGTAAGAGGCATAGGTCAATGGTTTGGAGGAGATATAAGTCTGACGGGTTGAGAGAGTAATGGAGGCAACTTGCCTCTGTGGAGTATGGGAGTAGGAAGCATCCCTATCAAAGTGGACAGATGCGGGCCTAAAATTGAAGGTAATGATGAAGGTGGGGGAGGAGGCCTCCGGTGTGGTTTAGTAGCCTTCTTTAGTTTGAGTTGAGGGCCACTATTGCAAGAGGCGAGATTAGATGTGGGGCGAACACCAAGAGGTTTAATCTCTTTGGGCATGATGGACACCTGCGTGGGTTTGAACTTAGATGTGGACAGTTCTTCTCTCAATGGAGAAGGGATTAAAGATGTGGGCTCTTTAAGTGGAAAGAGCGCCGGAGTAGTCATGGCTTCTGTGTGTGGTTGAGGAGTCGAAAAGGTATGATCATCTATGGATGATAAGAAGGATGAAGGTGAGGCAGCTGGTGTTGATGTGGTCAAAGCATCCTCCAATATGGGAGAAGTCGATGGAGGACAAGTAGGAAAAGAAAGTTCTTCACCATGTGGAGGAGGTATAGGGGAAGAAGGGTCTTCCACCTGTGAAAGAGGTTGGTCAGGGATAAGAGAAAAGATAGTGTCGACCGTGTGTATATCATGGTCTTGAGGGTCATTGGTCATGGTTTGGACATTGTCTTGAGTAGGCGGGTGATTAGGAAAGGGTTGCTTGAAGATGTCAAGGTTTTGGTTGGGTGGTGCGTTCGGGTTGTCCAAGATAAGATCCCCCTTGTCTAGCATGTCTTGGATGATGTTTTTGAAAGTTTGACAGTGATCTGTGTCATGGCCTTTGACACGGTGATAGTTGCAAAAGTGGTTCTCCCTGTACCATGCAGGGATAGGTGTTGAGGGGTCGAATTGATGTGGTCGGATTGAAGGGAGATTGAGGACCCCCTGCTTGACGAGTTTATCCAAGACAGAGGCATATGACTCCCTAATTGGAGTGAATTGATGCTGTATGGATTAACATTGAAAATGTTTATTGATGTAGTCTAATGTTGAAGATGATGGTCGGTTGGTTATTGTTGAAGATGATGGTCTAAAGATGACAGTGTTTTCTGACCCCTTGGATTGAGAGTGGGCAGAAGAAGGTCTGGAAGAAGAATGGTCATTGGTTCTTGTGTTGGTGTTACGCAATTTGACCTTATCTTCTTCAATGGCGCAAAGTTCAAGCTTTCAGGCCATGGTGAAGGCCTCGTCGAAAGTGTGGAATGTTTGAACCCGCAAGGTGGATGAGATGTGACTGGCACATGCTTGGGAAAAGAGCTCAATAAGCTCGGGTTGAGGCAAGGAGAAGGAGAGCTGGTTAATCAAGCCTCTCCAATAGGCGACAAAATTGACTATTGATTCGTCGTCAAATTGCCTAATGGAGTAAAGGTTTGTAATCAAGATTTGTTTAGTGATATTGATTGAGAAATGGTCAACGAATAATTGGGCAAGTTGAATGAATGAAAAGATAGAATGTCTGGCAAGAGAGCTATACCAGTCAAGGGTAGGGCCAGAAAGAGACATAGGAAACGTGCGTAGAAGTAACGCATCGTCATGGGCGATAAGGTAACAGGCATGTCTGAATGCCCATAGATGTTGTTGCGAGTCCTCCTTACTCTGGAAGTGAGTGAATTTAGGAAGCTCCCAATGGTTGGGGTATGGTCGAATAGGGACAGAAGGATGGATGGGCTCGTTGTAAATCTGGTCATATGAAGAGACATTACTTGAACCGGAGATAGAAGCTTCGAGACTAGACATTTTATCCATCAACATCTTGATGACGTCTACTGACGGATTGGCGAATGGAGCACCCCCTAGGTTGTAAGGCGCTTGAAAGAGGCTATAAGAGGCGTACAACGTAGTCAGTTGTACCAGTGAGGGCACAACGTACGGATGACTAGTCGCAGGGACAGAAGTGGAGGCCAAAGGTGGTTGAGTTATGAAGGTAGAAGGCATAGGCTAACTAGATACCACCAAAGGAGGTTGTGTGGCGGCATGGGCAAAAGAGGAGGTAGGCACTCCTACATATATGGGCGCAAGAGTGTGTGGGGTCGAGACAATCAAGTTCTGGTATGATGTAGAACTTGTTTGAATTGTGTGTGGTTGAGGGGGTAATGAAACCCCGATGGAGGTTGGTCTAAAAATAGATGAGGAGGCCAAACTTTGCGTATTGGCCATGGTTAGGTTAATGGTTGAGGTGAAAGGTTGGGTAGCGGACGATGTTGATGTCATCTCCACTTCACCCGAAAGGTCTCGCGTTGGGTTTCTCGCGAGATAGTTTTGGAGGGCTGCAGCATTGAGGTCCAAGAATCATGCAAAATCTTGGTCCCCTTTTGGGATGATAGGCATCTGGGTCGGGGATGATCTAATAGGAATTCTTTCGATCTCCGAGTTGAACTCCATTATAGGGCTGGTTATAGGCGGGGTAGACAGAAGAGGATGATGCCTCGCGTGATCGACTAGAGCCTTGGCTTGGCTACGAGTCAGAACCATTCAAGGCAAGGAAGAATGTCCTCACAAGCTCAAACAAGCAGATAAGAACTAAAAAATATGAAGACACAAGCAGATCCTAAAACCCTAGAAGTAAATTATTAGGATTATAGTGGCTTATGCCTTAGAATGTGTGTAGAGGAAGATTGGATTTTGAGTCAGGTCTTAGAAGAAGTAGTCTATGGATGGTTTCGGGTTTTGTTATGGTGCTCATGAAGTCTATGTTAGGTTTCATACAAGGCCTGGTGCTAAGGAGCAAGCTCCCCTCACTTCACGATTCCAATGGTTAGCTGGTTTCGCTTAGCCAAAATATACTTCCCCTAGAGTTTAGACTCTGCCAGAGAACAGAGTTGGCTTTCCCCTTGGTGATGAAATCCAAGTAAGATCACCGGGACGGGTAAGGTATCCATTGGGGGATGAAATCCCAGTCGGGCCTTGTCTCAGGTAAGTTAAAATGTTTGTTTTGTGCAAGTGGTTTGGTCATGTAACATCAAGTGATCTAGATTAATTCAATATGCATTTGTTAATTACTATGTGTGGTCAAAGAGATGTAGGCAAACAGAAATGAATGCAAAGTGTTTTAATGCCCAAGTCAAAATGTTTGTTCGTATGAAGACGAATGGAGAAAGAGTCGAAGAATATGAGTTTTGACTAGTCTAGAAGTGCAAGAAAGAAAAGAAAAGTTTTTTTTAGTCCTGCTTATGATGTCATTTAAGAAGAGACGAAAGGAGGTGAAAAGGAAGGAACCTAATGCACCTATATGAACAAAAGAAAGAAAGAATTCAAGGAAGGCCCTAGGGTCCCACCGGGCATGCCAGAATGTTTCTATGCTAAATCGCTTTCTACATTCAAATAAGAAATAAGAAACTAAGAGAAATGGTCAAGGCTAGAAGATACCTAATTGTAGTCGTGCGCATCGAAATCAGACATTGGAAGGTTCTCCTCTTTGGCTGTGGAGGAATGACACCTGAAAAGAAAAGAGACTGAAACACAGAAAAATGTTAGTCAAGGATATGGTGGGCTGTCAGGCGAACACCCGATCCCAGAAGTATGAAGACTTCCTAGAAGGATATCAACCCACTGATAAAAAAGTAAAATATTGGACTGAAGTAGATGTAATGAAAGATAAAATGACAGAAATAAAATACTGAAAATAAAATGTGTACCTGAGATGCAGCACACTATTTTGCACAGTCGTCGGTGTCGGTCTCTGTGGTGTCGGCGTCGGTCAGGGGAAGGTGCCGACATCGGTTAAAGTGCTGACGTCGATCGGGGTAGTGACCGGCGTCAGTCGGGGCAAGTTCTGGATAGAGTCTGGGCGAGTTGCAGAAGGTCTGGTAGAGTTGGGATAGGGTCTGGATAGGGTCTAGTCAAGGTAAGGTTGAGTCTGGATAGGGTCTGGGGTTTTGGTCGAGTCTAGACAGAGTTATAGATTGGGATAGTGGGCAGAGATGTAAAGAAGGGACTCAAGGCTCGGGTCTACGGTCTGAAGATCTAGGGTGATAGAAATAACAAACAAATAATAACCAGAAAGAAATAAAAACAAACAGAGGAAATACTTACCTGTTAGAAGACATGATAAAAGCCATGATTGAAGTCGTCGAAGCGTTGCCGTAAGTTGATCGAAGCGAATGCGGATTGGTCGAATGCTAGAGTTGGTTGATCGCCAGAGCTGATTGGTTGCAAGAGTCTGTGAATGTCAGAGTTTGGGATTGATTGGCAGAGATTTCAAATGGTTTTGCTGATGAAGGCGAGGGACGGTTCAGGCGATGATTCGATAACCGATCGGGAAACCGATTGGGAACCCAATGATAACTGATAACGGGTAACGGTAAGGTGACCGACATCGGCAGGATTGCCGACGTCAGCCGATAAGTGACCGACGTCGGTGACGTTGGCCGGGTAACAACCGTCGTCGGCAGATGCATAATCGAGATAGAGTCTAGCTTTAGCTCTGTGCTCATTTTTACATGCTGCCAGGGTCAAGGCTAGTGGGAAAAGTGGTCGACAAGGGTTAAATAGGCGAAGAAGAATAAAATGGGGGATGACCAGGGGAGTCGACACGATTTCAGTGTCTACATGATGATTGGTATGATATGCCCAAAGGGCATGTAATGTTTGAAGGTGCAAATCATGATCAACATCATTGACAATATTTTTGAGAATATTGATAATAGTTTTGTTTGATGCTTTGGCTTGACCATTACCTTGAGGGTAATATGCTATAGAAAAGTGTTGTGTGATTTGGTACTCGACACATAGATTTTTGACATCCATTCTTAAATGATCCTCCATTATCATGTATAATTTTAAAAGGGATATCCTAGTGTCAAATGAGATGGTTGAAAATAAACTTGAAAATTTGATTTCAAATCATGTGAGGGGTATAGATTCAACCCACTTAATGAAATATTCAGTGAAGGTAAGGACATGTTTATGGTTGTCAGATGAAGTGGGATTGATTTTCCTAATGAGGTCGAGGTCCCATGTAGAAAATGGCTATGGTGTCAACATTAGTTTCAAAGTCTTGGCCAAGGCATGAATCAGATTAGAATGCCATTGACACTCTTCACACTTCTTCACATATGCAACTATATCTACGTCCATCATGTTCCAATAATAACTAGTATGTAAGAGCTTTTTGGATAGGACTACCCTACTAGTGTGGGCTCTATATACTCCTTTATGAACCTTCCATAATGTTAGTGTAGATTCTAATGAAGTTAAACAATGAAGCATAATTCCATCAAAACTATGTTGGTAAAGGGTTGATCTAAGTAAGGTATAGCCAGTGGTTTGGTGGATGAAGGATTTGGATTGCTTTCAATATAAGTCAAGTGGTATAGTTTGGTCACAGAGGTAGTTGTAAATGTCTAAGTACTAGATAGAGCTAGGATGAATAATATCATAAATCATCATGATGGTTGAAAGTTCATGACCTGATGATAGAAAATTATCAATGAAGAACTAATACTCTTTAGTCATGTTGGTTTTCCAAATAAAAGATATAATAATAGCCATAACATCTAATGTTCTATTACTTGCCCCTTGTATATGTTTAAAATGAATTCCAATAATTTTTTGCTTAAGGGTGTCGACCATAGCCTTATATGGCACCAATTTGTCAAATTTGGTTTGAAAGTGGTTTATAACCTGATTGATGATTAACTAAGAATCACAATAAACCTTAATATGAGATATGTTCCATTGTAATGCTTGGTGAATCCTTACAAAAAGCACTTCATAGTCAACCATGTTGTTGGTACAAATAAAGTTGATCTTAAATGATTTAGGGATTAGATCTCCTAGTGGTGTAATAAATAAAAGACCTACCCCCAATCTATGCACTATGAATTATCCATTAAAATATATCTTCCAATGTTACTCCTTAAGGGGTGTGTCAATGATGGTCACTATGGATTCATCAAGAAATTAGAATGTGAGCGGCTCTATATTATCAAGGGTTACTTCAGTAAGTGGATTTCCAAGAACTTACCCTTTAATGGATTTTTGGTTGATGTACTCGATGTCAAACTCATTGAGAATCATGATCCACTTAGCCATGCAACCTTGTAAAGCTATTTTAGATAATAGATACTTGAGTGGATCTACTTTTGAAATAACCATAGTCATATTGTTTAATATGTAATGGCATTGTTTATGAGATATGAAGACCATGGATAAACAAGATTTTTTATGGGCATATAATTATGTTCATATGTGACTAGTATATGACTTAAATAGTACACAACATGTTATTTTTCATTATCATCGTGCTAAGCCAAAAGTTCCCCCAAGGTATTGTCAATAGCGAATAGATACAATAAGAATGGATTTCCTAACATAGGAGGCAATAAAATAATGGGATTCACTAGATAGTCTTTTAATTGCTAAAAAGTTGTCTGGCAGTTATCATCGCAATGAAATGTGACTCCCATCTTTAGAATATGTGTAAAAGGATGGAATTTGTATGCCAACTATGATATGAAGCATCAGATAGATTGGATCTTTCCTTTCAAACTATGTAGTTATTTCTAATTAGTTGATGGTGGCATCATTGTTATGGATTGGACTTTAGTTGGATCGACTTTAATGCCTTGATGAGACATAATGAAGCTAAGAAATTTTCTTAAATAAATCCAAAGACACATTTCTTAGGATTTAATTTGACTTTATATTCATATAATATTTCAAATATTCTATATAGTACCACTAGATGATTGGCTTTGGTCTTTGATTTGCCAAGAATATCATTGACATAGTCTTTAACAATGTCATGCATCATATCATGAAATATGATGATCATGGATATTTAAAAGGTGGCCCCTATGCTTTTAAGATCAAAAGACATAACCTGATAATAAAATGTTTCCCATGGAGTGGTGAAAACTATTTTGTGTTGGTCTTTTGGTGCTATCTTGATCTAGTTGTACCCTGAAAAGCCATCCATTAATGAAAGCATGTCATAACCCACTATGGAGTCAACTATCATGTCAATGTTTGTCAATAGAAAATAATCCTTGAGGCAAGATTTGTTTATATCTTAGAAATTAGTACAGATTATGATTCCTTTTAGCTTTTTTTTATTAGCATAACATTGGAGATCCAATATGAATAGTTGATTAATCGAATACATCCTGCTTCCAAGAGTTTTTCCAAATCTTTCTTCACTAATACAGTGATGCAAGGATGCATCTTACACAGCCTTTGTTTTATTAGTTTGGCATCAAGATTTACCATAAGGTGGTGTAGAACCAAGGTAGGGTCTAAACCTAGCATGTCAAATATGCCCATATAAATATGTCAATAAATTCCCTCAAAAGGGTTGTAAGGACTTCATGCTCCTTCTCAGTAAGGGGCATGCCTATCTTGATCCACTTTGGGTCATCTAGGGACCCAATGTTTACCTTTGTTGTGTCCTCCACTATAAGGGTCAAACTATCTTCAAGGATAGTGGGCAATGATCCGAACTAATTTGCAATGTTAGAGTTCTCTATTAAGACTAGATCTTTGAGCTCCCCTAAGCATGATGAATTTATCATCCCCCAATGGGAGGTTTGGCCATGTAACAATTTTTTTTGGAAACTCCTAAATGATTTGATTAAAAGCTTGTTGTTATTTAAAACTGAACTCAAACTCATAGACAAGTTCATCATTGGTGGTCTCTTGAGGTATATTTGAAGAAGGTTGAACACACCCATCTAATAGCATCTAAAACAGGTTTTCACCACTAGACTAGACTTTTTATTTACTTTTTCCCTGGTCAGAAAGTGCCTCAAAGAGGTTTTCACTTTGTGACCTCAATGTTTTATTTATTTAATTTTATCTAAGGGTGTGCATCCACTCTCCAAAATAGGCTTCATGGTCCAACTTGATCAAGAACCCTGATTTATGGTCCCCCAATAGAACATTATCTCTCAGGCCCAAAAAATCAAAAAAAGCTTCATCATTTTGAAACTCATCAATCAACACATTAGATTATTATTTTTCCTAGTCTATCAGTTAGGGATAATACAATGGTAGTGGGTTATGATGAATGATTGGTCTAAGGGTACAAATAAAATGAGGGTTAAATAGGTTGGTCTTGGCTAGGTCATCAAAAAGGCTATTATCAGACTCTACTTCACTTCTAGCATCATCATCACTAGTCGATGGTAATGGAACATGATTAAGGTACATGGGGTCACCCCCCAGGTGGTTTAAATCCAAGTCCATAGGGCCCTTTATATCTGGTCATGGAAATCAGCTCAAGTATTCCTTGTTGATTTGTTTTGAGGCCTCCTCCATCATCTTGATTCTTCATCATCTTATTGGGAATAGGATACTTTACAACCTTGTAACAATTGCCTTGCTTGTAATTATACAATTATGATTCATATCCCTTGAGAGAGTCCTATTCTATGACAAATGATGGTATAACTGTGATAGGTCTTGGACTATACTTTTTACCGTTGCCCCTTTTTTCCATTCTAGATGAAGTGGCTTGACTTTAGGTCTTATAAAGGAATTTGGGTTCTATGGAAGGTTTTTAATGTGAAAGGTATCATGGGTCAAATACTCTCTTAGAATATTAGGTGAAATGGTATAATGATTGTATATCTCAAAAGGTAGTATGTGAGAAAGGGAATCAAGGGTATTGGGATCAATGTAGTTATCCTCTGGCAAATCAATGAGTATTGCCTTTCCCTTATCCTTCTTGGCCATTGGATTCATGATGACATGATAGTTATAGCTCTTGAACTTGGCCTCTAGGTGTTTATAGTGCTTGTATGGATGAAAATATCCTAGTATACAAACTTCTATTCCTAAATGGGAGAACTTGATACATTGGTGCAATGTCGATGGGACTGCATGAATTTCATGTAACTAATGTCTACCCAAAAGCATATTATATGAAAAATTGAGATCTAACACATGGAAAAGTGTATCATGGGTGAAGGGCCCAATGATAATTGGTAAATAGATGGTGCCTTATGATTAAATCATTCTTCATTATCATAGGCTTTGATGGTTATCATTTATACTTGAAGATCTGCCATCATGTACCTAGGAAGCTTGATGAGATTCAATGACACTATATTTAGACCTGATCCATTATCTATAAGGACACATTTCACTTTGAGTCACTTTATGCAAAATTTGATGTAAAATGGAATATTATGTAGTGGGTCAAGGGATGACATATCACTTTGGTTGAAAGTGACTTGTTGGGTTGGAGCTAGGTGTCCAACCAAAGCTTGGAATTTGTTAGGGGATATGTCACTTGAAATAGTGGATTAGCTAAGGAACTTGTTCAAAATGTTTTTATGGATAGTTGACATATGCAATAAATATAAAATGGAGATCTGTGCTAGTATATTTTATAATTATTCCATAATTTCAAACTTGTTTTCTTGGTCAGTGTTAAATGGCTTGTTCTAAGGTATAATAGCTAGTTGGGTGATGGGAAAAGTGGTAGATGGCTGTGGGCTTGGGATGGTAATCTTTGACCTTTAAGTTATGATTACACAATTAGGATTAAACACAGGACCATGATTGCTTATAAATAATGGTGATGGTAGGGAACCAAATAGGATAAGTTTTAATTGCTGGTGCACTTGTGCGTGGTCATAAGGTAATGATGAGTTATCAGTATAAGGTCCAAAATTAGTAATCCTTGCTTTTTAGTATGCTTGTATGCAGTCCAAGGTTAAGGAAGGATTATCAATGTGAGTTATTAGATCGACATTATTTAGTAAAGTCTTGATTGATTATTTTTGGTCTTAGATTGATGGATATGGTGTTAACACAGCCTCCTACAATATGACCTACAACTTTGTTATAATGATGTGTGGCTACATGGTAGGTCTATTGGTTGTTGCCATTCTGACCTTGGTTTTATCCATTATTCAGATGTTATTAGTTATGTTATTGGTGATATTGTTGATTATATTGGTTCGGTCTTGGTTGTTAAAACTTTTTTTGTTGGTGTTGCACTTATGAACATAGGATTGCAATAAGGGGAGATTAGTATTGTGTTAGTATATGAAATCAAAATCAAAATAACACACTAATAGCTAACACCTTAAGCCTATCTCAATGGGGGAGCTTAGTTAATAAGACTAGAATGAAAAACATAACTAAAATTTAAAAGACAACCTTATTTCACCTTCCTTGGATGTTCCAAAATGCTTGTTGTAGTGGCTTGCTCAGCTTTATGCTCATGAAGTTTGCGTCAATGGAAGCTTGGCTAGGTCCATTTCTTCTTGGCACATTGTGTGGATTTGACTTGGCTTGGCTTGGATTTGAATCAATATTTTGGCATTATAACACTAAGATGAAGTGATTTTTGAATGCATTTGGGCATGATAAGTTTGGCATAAAAGAGCTTAAAATTTAATAAATAAGGCCTCCTATTTATAGATTTTTTTCAAATAGCTAGAATCAACTTGAATCGTCCATCTCAACTTGAATATATATGGCTAAGGATTAATTTAATTATGTAATTAAAATTTATAAATAGGCTCATCAATATTTGGGATAGAGAGGTAATAAAGAGGCGTGGAGGGTCTTAATGAGGCATGGGAGGCATTTATCTTGATATTTTATGCATTTATGGCTTATGGATGCCACCCCATAAGATGATGTCATTTGATGATGTAGTTAACGACAATTAATTTCTAAAAAAGATTTATTTAATAAGTTCCATGGAAAATTAACTTGAGCTCTTGATTTGGTTTAATTATCCTTAAACATGATTAGTCAACTTTGATGCAAACCTTGGCATTTTGTGCACAAATTAATCAAATTAGTCAAAATGTTATATTATTGGCTTGAAATTTGATTGGATTGAAATTGAAAGTTTATGTTAGATGCATTAGAACCGTATTCCCATTTAGGATGTTTCCAATACAAAATAATAAAGACATGTGTGCCATATAATACATTTGGTAGAAAAGAGCAATCCAAAGCATCCAGGTGCAAAAATGCCATTTTGACTCAAAATGATCTGATCAAAGTTAGTTGGCTCAAAAATTGCATTACCCCAATTAATGATACCCTAGCCAAAATTATCACTTGGTTATGTCAGTTTAAACTCATTTAATGTGTTTTAGTGTTTTTAGGCCAAATTGTGTATTTTGGTGGAAATTGGTCAATAGCTTGGTTGATGGTCATTGGTGGCCACATTTAGGTATCTACAACACTATCCGTTGTTTCTGTTTTTTATTTTGTTACTACTATGGTTGGTTATTATGTTGCAGAAATGAGTTTTGATATATTCTAAGGGTCTGATTGGAAGTGCAAACACCACCATCTAATGTTATCTCCCCATTCTCCAACATATACTGAATCAAATGTTTGATTTTCACACAATGGTGTAAATTATGTATATTAACCTAATGATATTCATAGATTTATTTTGGTGGTACCAATAAAGATAAGGAATGCCCTAAGGATAATGTTTTAGTATAGGCTAGCTAATCAGATTAGCGATGGTGAGCTTGTGAAACATAGATTCAATAGGTTCTCCAAGGTCACTAAAAAGCAATAAGTAGGCACTATTCTCTTTGGAGGAGCGTTTTGTAATGGAAAAGGTTGCTACATTTATTGCATGGGCTTGGGCTATTGTGTTTTCTACATTTGTTGAAAAGGTTGTGGGTTAGGAGTAATTTGTATATGTTTCATGGGCTAAGTAGATGGTGTTTGCTCCATTTGGACATGACATGATTCTATTACTCTATTTCTAAAAATATTTTTGTTGTGGTTGAATTGCTTTGGTCTATCATTGTTACTGGCCTATGCCAGCTGTGATGCTTACACTTGGACTTGGTTTTAGTTTTGGTTCTGGCCATTTCTTTATTTGGTACCTTAATTTTGATTTGCCATTTCTTTGATTGGTACCTTGATTCTTATTTGATAAAGTAATATTGATGATCCCTTTGTTAATAAGGGTTCACTCGATCAACAAACCTTTATCAATGATCTCTTTAAAGGTATGCACACACTGCAGTCCCAGATGATAGGATATCTCATTGTGCAAATTTTTGGTAAACATAACAATTAATTGTTTTTCTAGTAAATTGTGAGTGAATCATCTTGAAAGGGCTCTCCATCACTCTAGATAACTTTAAAAACTTTATCTAGACTTTTCTTAGCTTACATTAAGTCAACCAATGAAATCTCATGCTCAAGATTATATGAATTGCACAAACTTGTCTAAAAGATCATCAAAATCTAATACAGAATTCTTGGACAACTTTAAAAATCACTCCAAGGCTTGTCTTACCAGACTCCTTGGGAAAAACAACAAAAGGTATATGTTACTATATGCCACTTGTTGGTATGCAACAAAGAACTCAGTCAAATGAGCCTTGGGGTCACCTTTCCCCTTGTATTTATAAAATTTTGGTGGTTCATATCCTAGAATAAATAGTATCTAAAAGTAATCTATGTTAAATGGACAATAACACATCTCATCCAACTTAAATTTTTTGGTTTGTTCCTAGCTTGGATGGCAACAATCAAATCCTTCATCTATTGCAGTTCTTGGGTTAGGAAACTAGAGGGAACATTGGTTTGAGGTGGAATATTAGTCTGGGTAGATTGTTGAGTGGTCATAAGTGGATCATTTTGATTGGGGTATGATGGAGGTATTTGATAGGGTATGTTGGTTTTGTTGGGGAATGGACTAGGAATACACATGTGTGGATTAGTGTTTGATTATTGAAGTTGCACGTATAGTGGTGTTATATTCTGGTTTAGATTGGGTATATAGGATTGATTTTGAGGTTGGGATGGAGGAAGCTGGTTGTACTATGCTTATTGAGTTTGAATAGGAGCATATTAATAACTAATCAAACCTTATTGTTAAGGGGGTACTTGTGAACCAAGACCCTATCTTTGAATTAGTGGCATGTTCTACACAAAAGGTAAAGGTTGCCTAATCGGCACTTGAGGAACATTAGAACATCTTTATTGCATGAATCTAAGTTGGGAAGTGGATGCATGTTAGATATTTAACATTTTTTTCTGACCAATAGTCATATGCTATTGATTAGACATCATTTGGCTTTGAACTGGTATATTAGTCTATGAGGAAAGAGGTATGTTCAATGCTACCTAGCGAGATGGAATATTGGTTTCCCCTTATTGAGGTGGCAATATGTTATGCCTCTACTATGTTGGTATGATTGATTGTGCCTATTTTTGTGGAACACTACTTGTTACCTATTAGGGAGGATTAGGATTCATCACATTTTATTGTTGAGGCATGACATTGATCATTGGCTAACTACCTAATCCTATTAGTTGAGCACTTAAAGAAGCAATTGGTTGAGGATTAGTGGTAGTAGTTGGTTGAGGTTGGGATGTATATTCTCTTACTCCCAAATTTAGAGAACCACTCATGGTGTTAACTAAAGGTACACTTATTTATAGACTAGTTATTTGTGTACTTACACCACTTTGGTTTGGATTGGATATTGCTTGTGCATTGTCAACTACTTTTTACTCAGTACTCTGCATAGAAGCATCAGACACTTATTCAATGGTTGGCATATGAAATAAGTTGTTGATCATAGTGTTTTTCATGAATGGGTATATACCCATATTTTCTTGACCTGTCAATTCTATTAACACTCTTGTTAAAATAACCAAGTCAATAAGAGGCCTATTTGACATGGTCATCTAATTAAAATTATGTGATAGGTTCAAGTAAGATTGGTATGATGTCTGCATCTATAAAAAGTGATCCTCCATGGGGTCCTTTCCTTTGATAAGCATACTATGGTCCTGATATATCATTGGGGCTAGAGCTGAGGGGTTTCTAGAAGAAGCTTGTTGACTATATAGTATGTTGTGAGGCATTCTTACTAGACTTAAAAAATTCTCATGGGGGAAGTCTGTAGATAACTTAGCCCCTAATTTTATATCTCTAACCAAAATCTCATCTATGTTTTCTAATAAGTGACACTCAAATAGATAAGGATCATATGTGGATGGTGTAGTAACATAGTATGATTATTGTGGAAATGGTTCTTCAACTATAGGTACCACAACTAGGTATTTCTCTATTATGTCATGATATTTATCTGAGTATGGAGGCGTGTTAACTAAATAGTGAGCCAATAGGTCTTGGTTTTGTGCCCCTATTTGAGTGTTATAAGATGGACAAGGATCTATCTCCTAAGCAACATTGTGTACATAAGGGTCTTGAACCATTTCATCCTATGTGACCACATTACTAAATCCAACACATGTTGGGATCCATAGTAAATGTTTCATGATCAAAAGGAATAGAGTTCTACAAACTCTGTAAAAAACAATGTCTAAAAAGGTAAAAGGTTCACACTTGGTATACCTTAGTCAAAAATATGGATATGTATATCTGAAAAGATTTATGCAACAACTTGTGATAAAAAAAGCTAACGTCAAGTGTCCAACATTACACGTTTCACATAAAAAGGTCAAGTAGATGGATAAAAAATTAAAATGCCAGATTCTAGGATCAAAGTGTTTCAAATGAGTTTAATCTAGGAAAAATAAAAGTTTCTAGGTCTTTTGTCCAAACATGGCATTAAAAGATAGGCTCAAACAAAAGTACATGCTAGGGCTTTTTGCCAAATGACATCAAAAGCTAGACTTTAAACAAAGATGAGATATTTAATCTAACAAATTTGAAACACTTCTTAACAAAAACTTAGGCATTTGACTCTTGGACATAAACTTGAGCAATAGGTATGAGGTATGAAACAAAAGGCACTTGGAGATATTTTATTTTCTCCCAAATAATGGCACAAACTAGAATCTTTTGACTAATAAGCTAGACAAAAATGAATGGCGTAACTGTGCTAGATAAATACTCACAAAGGTATACTCAAAATGGTTGGAATTTTAGAAAAAATAGACTCTATGCAAATAGGCCTATGAAATGAGTTTTGAAATAATTTGAGAAATGTAAAAATGGTAAAATGCTCAAAAGGTATGACAAATTTTTTTCTTCAATACTCCAAGGCAAAATGGTTTAACACAATTTTGACAGTGTAAGACTACTATCCTCAACTCAAATGACACACATACACAAAGTTTGACAAATATATAAGGCAAAAGTGTGGTATCAAATGAACTCAAGACAAATGGTAAAGTAGGATGGGTAGTACAAAATGTAGCATAGGACTCAAATCATTATTGATACACAAGATGAATTGAGTCCTACCAAATGACGATAATGATTATGAGTCTAAGAATGGCCCTCAATTCAAATTAGAAATTGAACTAAGTTCCCTCCAGTTTAGTGCAAATGGAGAACCCACTTAAAACATCAACCTTATGAACTTATAAAAGTGTAATTTGAAATTTAAATTATCAATGGACTTAAGAAAATTATGCAAATGGTCTAGACTCAAATGGGTAGCATAACTATGCCAAAATGGAAGATATGACACAAAGTTTATGATAAATTTTTGAACAAGGAAAAATTTGATTTTCACTTGGGCAGCTTAACACCTCTTTATTCAATAAAATGGTGGATAATGTGTTTGGTTTAAGGATTTATGTTAACAAATAGTTTTGACTCCAAACAAGACCAAGTAATCTAAGACTTAATCATCTTAAGCCCTAAATTGACAAGGTGTGGTAAAGTAGGGTTAACTAAACTAACAAAATTCTGAATGTCTAGATGGATCAAATGCATATGACTTTCAAGTCAACATATAAAATAAATGCACGTCATTTGGGTCCGCATCATATCTCATGTTGTAAAAAGGTCTTTCCCTTTTTACAACCACTATATCCATCACTCTCTTAGTGTAGTGTGATGTCCAACATGCTCAAAATTCTCAGGCTTAGCCTTTACTAATGAAGATGGTTTAACCACTCAAACTATCATCCCAATGAGGGGATTATAATTTATATGCCCCCCCATGGAGAGGGGTTGAAGATGACATTGAGAGATGAAACCTTGGATCAAAGCTTCCCTATAAAACGTATGAGAGTTAATGAATTCCCCCTCAAAATCCAAGATGAAACAAAAACAAAAACTAAGTAAAAGAGATTTATGGTTGTTTCTAGATCACCCAAGCCATGTGGGTCTTGGGGAGAGCCTTCAAAGCATCTCTTTTACACCTTTAGACTAAGGAAATTTGTAATGAAGATGGTGATTTTGATCCCACAAGTTCCCTATAAGGGAAGGGGGGAGAGCATACGTGCACAACTTCTTTTTTTTACAAACAACTTCTAACTAAGAAAATGATGATTAAATTGCATGAAAAAAAACTTGGAAGTGAGTTCAATTTTAGAGCACTAAAATTGAATATTTGGTGGTGTTCTTTGGCCCCTTGGCCTTAAGTTGTAAAACTTTTAAAGAATAATAACAAAACTATTCAAGTAAACACCCTAAAAATTTATTTAAGTACTAAATGAAAGATTCCTAATTCTTTTTAAGCATCCAAAAAGAGGTTTAAAAATATCTAATTTAGTATGATTTGGAATTTTTCAAGTAGGCCCTATAAGAAAATTGTTAGAATGTTGTTTATCTTAGAAGCTCTTTTGTGGATGAGACAAACAAACTTGAAAAGTAAGCTCTCAGGTCTATGTTTTAGAAAACATAGTGACCATCGATAGTTACTCCTTGACCATCAACGGTTACTCCTTGACCATCAGCGGTTACTCCTTGATTGTGGTGGTTACTTCCTAACTATCAATGGTACTTCTTGATCACCAGTAGTTATTTCTTGACCATCAATAGTTACTTCTTGACTATCGATGGTTAATTCCTAACTGCAATGGTTAATTCTTGACCATTGATGGTTAATTATTAACCATGGTAGTTACTTCCTGAAGTTATACCTGATCATCGATCATCCCTATATAAACCCATGAAGATGAAATATGGCCAAATAAAGTTAAAAAATCAAATTTAACAAGTTTAAAGCATTTAAATCTTAATTGAAGACTTAGATATTGATATTCTTCATATGTAGGATGCGTTAGGTTCCACTAGTGTGTCATTATGTGATCTAAGAATTTGACTCAAGAGAGGGGGTTAGATCAAGTGTTAGTTAAAAATGAAGTCAAAATGAAAATATCACACTAATAAGCATGACATATCTAGGCCTAGACATTAGGGGGAGATTAATAACAAACATGCATGTGAAAGAAAATAACTAAAACATGAAAAAAACCTTCCTTCACCTTCCTCGTAGCTTCCAAATGGTTCATAGAGTGGCTTGCTCAACTTGTGCATCAAAGAGTCTTTATCAATGGATTTGTTTCTCCTCTCCTTGACACCTTTGGCTTGTGATGGATTTGGCTTGGCTCAACAATTGGGCATGATAACATTATACTAAATGATTTTTTGAACTTAGCTAAACATTTTAACTTTATACTATCCAAGCTTAAAATTATGAGTTTGAGGCCTCCTATTTATAAAATTTTGTAAATGATTAGAATGAACCTAAACCATCCATCTTAAGATGAATATGTGTGGCTAAGAATCCATTCAATTTTGGAGGACCAAATCAATAAATTCTCTCATAAATATTTGGGATAGAGAGGTATTAAAGAGGCATATGAGGGCTTAATCAGATATTTGTTGTAATTATGGTTTATGGATGCCACCCCATAGAATGATGTCTTAGGTGATGCAATTATTCAATATCAATTTCTACTATTGAAATATTCAACAAGTTCCATAGAAAATTAACTTAAGCTCTTGATTCAAATTAATTAGCCTTAAACATGATTTATCAATTTTGGTACAAATCATGGTAGCTGGTGCAAAAATTGATCAAATTGATCAAAATGTCATATTATTGGCTCGAAATTTGACTGGATTGGAATTAAGATGTGATGTTAGATGTATTGGAACCATTATCCCATTTAGGATGTTACCGACACAAAGTAATAAAGACACATGTTTCATGCAATAAATTTGATAGAAAAGAGAAATTTAGAGCACTTAGGTGTGAAATCATCATTTTAACTTGAAATGATCTGATCAAAATTAGCTATCTCATAAAATGCATTTCCCCATTTAGGGATACATTGGCCAAATTTGGCACTTATATATGGTAAATTCACATCATTTAACATCTTTTAGTATTTTTAGCCCAAATTGTTCATTTTGGTAGAAATTGTTCAAAAGCATGGTTGAAGGTTATTGGTGGCTACTTTTAGGTGTCTATATTTGGTAGGCATTATTTCCTTAACACGATCATATGTACCGTTGTAGCCAATTTAGCTATTTTAATTACTTGTGGACATGTAACTCCTTACTTTTTTGCATCATTGTCTATATTCATGTAGGTTATTGCAACTAGTTTTTAGCTATTATTGGAACTTCTAATCTTAGACATGCATCTCCTTAATTAGTTGGTTCCTTGTGCTATTGTTTATATCCTTGATCCTTGTTACAACTGATTTGACTGTTATTTGAACTCTTACCTATAGAAGTGTATTTATTTAGTTAGGTAGTTCTTTGGGCCTTTGTTAATATTTAATTTCTGTTGTTTATCTCAAAAACACAAAAACATTAGAAATTGGTAGATATATCAAATAAAAAAACATTGTCTTACACTTTTGTTTATTCTAATCCCACACTCTTACTGCTTTGTGAGTAATCATTTAAATTCACTCATCATTTTTTGAGCCCATTTCCTTATTCCTCTACACTACAATCATATTTTCTTATCATCAATTTTCTTATCCCATTTCTTGGGAGAACTACATTTGGCCTGAATTTCATGTTGGATCTAACATATATGGAACTATGTACGTAGCATCCATTTGCCTTGTGCATCTGGAGGCAGCTTGACCACCTCTTCCTTTTCTTCTATTTTCCTCCATTTTGTTTTGTCTTATTGTTTTTCTATCACTTGTGGTTAACTTTATCATCTTTGTTATTAGCTTGTTGTGCTAAATGTCATCATTTATTAGATTAAGGGTCACCCTATCATAGAGAGTAATGCCTTTATTACACGTACATGAACAATTATTTTCTATTTCCCCTAACATTGTGACTAACCATTCTTTGTGTGTGTTTATTTGATTTTTATTGTTGTTTTGTTAAGCTTTGTAATCTCTTCATTTATTTTTTGGTGTTTATTGTTTGTTTGTTCATCTATACTTAGTTTGTGTTGTGCCTTTATTTTAATTATTAGTGTTTTATTGTTGAGTCGTACTTTCTCTATTGTTGTTTTATTATATGTTCATTTTTATTAGTATTTTGTTCTTTATTTCTTAATGTTTTGTTGTAACTCTCTTTTTATCTTTTGTTTTAATATTTGGTCTTGTTATTATATTATTTTATTCTTTTGTGTTCAAATGCATTCTATAATCATTTTTAGTCTAGTTTTCATTTAGTCTTGATTTGTTTAGCATTGTGTTTGACTTGTTTTATTATCTATTGGTTTTCCAAGTACATTTTTGTTAAAACACATGGATCTTGATTACTCATATCTTGAATTCATATTGTTTAACTAATCTATTCTTGTTTTTATTTTATACATTCTTATTCCTACTTAAATCTTCATCGTTCATATCTTGATTTTAAGTTAGGTTACATTTGTGTATTATTTTTTATCTGACTTTGTTTGTTTTTGTTTAAAAATGTCAATAGTTGTAACTCTAATTTTGGTAATATTTTTATCATCATTATTAGTTATAAATATTCATATTTGAACTGGTCAATTATAATAGAAATACAATGTTATTATAAGTTACTCATACTTATGATGCATAATTTCAATTTGATATATTAAACACTAA
This sequence comes from Torreya grandis, assembly GCA_037957365.1. Taxonomy (NCBI): domain Eukaryota; kingdom Viridiplantae; phylum Streptophyta; class Pinopsida; order Cupressales; family Taxaceae; genus Torreya; species Torreya grandis. Next base: position 1,660,841 of record JARHVA010000673.1, on the reverse strand, counting down.
GTGCTCCAAATCCAAAAGTAAATAAATATTTGAAGATCATTTTTGAATGCACCATACCTAACACGAGACTCTATGAAAGACTTTCATCTCTTGACATACACTATGAGTCTAACTGACTATTTCTATGATTAGTTTGGGAAGTGTATCTCCTAAATTATATCCTCACATCTAGTCATACATAAAACAAAATAGAAACATCAACACTCATATGCTAACTAAATATGTGCATATCCTAAAACTAGCATATCAAAGCATATCATAACAAGAGAATTATCAATGAACACATCATGAGACAATCAAATAATATTAACAGTCCATGTACAAGTAGCATTACACCAAAAATGAACACACACACACACACACACACACACACACACACACACACACACACACATGTTTTCATACATCACGAGCATATCTATACTTCTCATAAATACACACACATAAAAAATTCAGAACTAGTACAATCAGCTCTCATCCTCCTCATCCTTGGGAGGACTGTGATGAAGACCCTGACCTATCCTAAATGTAGTAGTTGGTGGTGGAGGCCCCATGATTGTGTAGATAGATACATCACTGATCATTCCAAATTGATCTTGTGCCTTGAATTGGTAGTTTAGCTAGTCCATTGTGACCTTGTATACTCCCTATAGGATGACACTCTCAGCTTCATAGGAACTATCACATCGTATGCCTGCCTTTACTAGGATATCTCATCTTTGGAATGTAAGACATCTTCCTTCACATACAAGGCATCATACTTGGTCAAAATCATGTCAACCAAGGATCTCACTGACCCTATTCCTATATCTACCTTAACACTATGCACCTCATCTTTCTCTTGAGTCAACCTCTACATCTCTATCTAAGCAAAGTACCACTTGCTAATTATGCTCACATACTCTACGTCTTGTGTGGTTAATTAGGATTGAACCCTTAATAATTGTGCCACTTATCCCCTAAGACCTATAATCTCCACATATCTAACTATTATCAAACCCTACAACCTTGTGGTTTCTCCCTATGTAATAGCCAAATGCACCTGTAACCTAGCCATAATGATTTTTAAACCTATTATCTCCATAAGATGTGTAGATATCTCCCTCTAGAGCTTGTCAATCAATGCCTGGTCTTATGTAGACCTCCCTATCCTTGTATTTAGGGCATTCCCTATATCCACATCCTAACCATCTAACTCATCCATCTCCACATCCTCTACTAGATCCTACTACCTTTGAGGTTATACAACTTGTAGTGGAATGGAAAATGGGATGGATGGCTATACTAGAACCTGACCCTGATGCTATGATGGAACTTATCCTTGATATATCCTCATCTTAATCCATCATTATCTCAAAAATAGTTACTGGAACAATGGCTTAGTCAATCAAATGGGTCATACTCCTAGCCACCATGCAACATAGGCATCCATCACCCCTACATATGGTGCTTCATTGATGTAATCCTATATAACATGGACTACCCTACCATAATCCATCACTACCTCTACCTTGGGCACTGGTGGTCCCCACTCTTTTATCTTCCTAGTCACATGCATGAAGTAATGTAGACCCTTGAGAATATCTTATTGCATCTTAAACTACCACTAGACATGATCTAGATTGTATCTCTCCATAGTATAATCATGCTACCCTATGATATAACATAGTGTGATCATGTAGTTGATCACAAATAGGTCCTCCACCCATGTAAACTATATCCCTATGTAGGGACACCAAATGAAGTCTCCATCCTTGATCTCATCAATAGTCTACTTGTAATAAGGTAGATACCTTTAGTGTTCCTACATCCTCAATCTTGTCAAGTACCATTCCCAAGCCACGAGATCCTTTAGTCACCTATGATACCTCATCCTTATTGGTTGTGTGATTGCAATGTGCTCTCAAGCCCATACCTACAACAATGTTTTATGCCCTATGCTAGACCCTCCCTTGTATATGATCATGTGAAAATACATGTACAACTGAGCCAAAATCATAGCTCCCCAAGAGAATCATGTTAGATGATCGAACATCTGATGTATCACACTGATCAATCCCAAGGGAAAGTAACACCCACTCTTGTCAGGTAGTATAAGGCCACTGATAAGAGCTATCAAAACCACTACCTCATGTGGGAACTATTGCCTATCTTACTCCATCCTCTAGGGTCTAATCCAAGTCCACTAGTGCATCTACATCAATGCACTCATCTACTATATCCTACTCCACTACCTAAAGTAGGTCATTTAGCTTAGTCTATATCCCCACCCCCATCCATGTAATTCTAAGTCCTTATATGGGTACCAACAAAATTTGGTGCACATCCTTTAGTGTTACTATCACCTCCCTAATTGATAAATGAAAGGTGTAAGTCTTGGAGTATCATCTCTCTACTAACACTTACAAGTATGCTCTATCTGCATTAATCACTAACAAGTGTGCTAGATGATATAGTTCCACTCCTACCAAGATGCCCATGAGCTCATCTGTCATGAGCCCCTATCACTATAGAACTCGAGAGCACCACTCTTGTGATGTGATAACCACTACTCACTCTTAAAAATCAAAATATGGGGATCATATCAACTATCTTTCTAAATCATGTTCTTCTAATTTTAAGGATTAAACTAAAAATCTATGTGTCTCTACCTCTCTTCTTCTAATTTTGGGCCTAGTTTAAACCCCTATGGGTCCTATTCTAATTTATTATAGATTTATCATCATTGTTTTTATGATCTTATCATTTAGAAAGATGTTATTTCTATTTCATAGGGTGATCCTACTATTTTCCATGGCCTTGCCAATCTATAAGTCTTTTCACCATTTGGCAAGGCGATCCCACCAATCTTGGCAAACTCACCATTTGATAGGGCAAAATTTACCCCAAAAAGTGAGATCACCATTATCTTAGTGATATCTCCATTTTGACTCATGATCTTGCTGAAGGATTTGTTGATCTCTTAGAAATCCTTCCATTTTTATGGGTGAAATCACCATTTTCCAAATTGGGAAAATGGTGATATTGCCCTAACTACCACATCCTACATGAAATAAATGCATTAAATGACAATTTCAAAAACCCTAAAAGGTACCTATCAATGCTCCACTCTATGATGGTCATTTTTACTCTCTCACATGATCCCAAAGATGTCAGTGGTGTGATATATTGGCCATCTTACTCATCTCACTCATGCACAAATACCAGAGCTCTAAATTTACCATAGCTAGGGTGTAAAATGACTTTTTTTTATCCCCATGGGTCAAAATATAGTATTTGTTTCAAAAAATTTACCCCCTAGGCTTATAGTTATTACATTTTATCTTCCTTGGGATACTATTTTAGCCCAACTAATCTATTTTTCCTTCTACTTTCTTTTAATTGCTCCATTTTAGCCTTCTTTTGCTGAAATTAATGAGATTATAAATTCTCTTGATCGAGGGCCCATCCATCAAATATTTTTAAATTATTTTTTGCCCCTTGAGGGGGTATCGTGGGCCACCCAAAAGATGTTTGGGGCATTTTGTAAACTTGTTTCTCCATAATTCATGTAAACTTAAAAAATGTAAAGTGGGAAAGAAATTTATTTCTTCTGATTATAGCGACCTTTTAATTATTTGAAAAGAGGTCACTTGGATTGAATGTCTCACCACACCTTTTCAAATAGGGGTAAAATTTAGACATATAATTCCTATCACTATTGTGTTGCAATTTTCAATCTAAGCAATATCATGTGATAATGTACAATCTAGGCCAAAATCACTAAAATGTACTAAATGGTCTGAACTTGTCACGTATAGATGCTGATTTAGGCTAATGTATTCCTAAATAAGGCAATGCATTTTATGTGATTATTATCTTTTCTCAAAACACTTTGAGTCAAACTGTGACCATGCAAAATGATGCTTTGGATCATTGAATTCTTTTAATTTGACAACACATGTCATGTGCATGTGTTATTTTACATCCATAATGCCCTAACTGGGGTATTATTCCTTACACAATTGATAATTTTTTCTAATTATACTCCAGTCAAATTATGACTTTGTAAATTGAAATTTTTGACTAGGTTGATTAAGATTACAATATATTTCCAAATAATTGTATAAATTTAAGAAAAACCACTTAAGCAAATTAAACTAAATCAATCACTTAAGTGAAAATTCCATAGAAGTTATGTAAAAACTATTGATTAGAAATTCATTCCTCAAATTTGCATCATCTCGTGACATCATCAATAGGGTGGTATCCATAAGCCATTAATGGAACAAATATTAGGATTAAGTCTTCCCATGCCTCATTAATTTCCCATTCTTCTAAATATTTATGGCTTGTCCCTCAAAAATTGAATCAGTTCAAGGCCACACATCTTGATCTCAATATGGAAAATCATGGTTGATTTTGATTATTTTCAGAAAGCTATAAATAAGTGAGCCAATACCACCATTTTTAGAGCTTCATTCATGAAAACTTATCATGCATAAATTAATATATAAAAGCTCCACCTATTTGCACAAATTAATCAAACTCATGAGCCTGAGCCATTGGTGTACTAGGAAATGCTGGAGGACCTTGTTACTAATCATTAATATAGACTTGGAGTACCAAATATGGGTAAAAACATGCTTCTTGGCCTCACTTGGATGGAGGGATGCTATTTGGAAGGTTTGGTAGTATTTCTTCTTTAAATAACTCTTAGAATTCATTTGCAACACCCCATGAGGGAGTCGAATTGATGTTTTAGTGTCTATATGTTTATTTATAAGAGATTTTCTTTACTAACTCATGGACTAATGCATCTTGTAATCCTACTCTATAATAGTGGCTTGGTAATGCAACAAGTGATAACTCCTATTGAGAAGTCTAGAATAAGATATGGGTTAAGGAGATATAAAGAAAATATGGCACACCCAGAGATCTATATGCCACCCTATTAATATGGTTCACACCAAAAAGAGATACACAACAAAGTCATGAATGTCATACAAAATTTTCAAGGTAAGTTTCAACTTGCTCCATATTTGGAGAAGAGGACAAGGATAAAATTCCAACCTAAAGATTATGAGTATGGAAGTGATCTCATAGACATACTAACCCTCCTTCACTCTAAAAGGATGATCCCAATACTAAAAAAACTTTTATCTAGATATGTAAGAAGACATCCAATTGAACTACTTATGTCAAATATAACATGAGAGTGTGAAGTAAGGATAGCCTTGAATTTATTATATGAATAATCAATGTAGACATCAATGGATGATTGGTATGAAAAATTTTAGTACAAATAGGTGCCAAAGTCAATATTCTCATGGGATATTCTTAGCTCAAGTTGGGCAAACCCTATCTTATGATCCTTGACACATGTTTTATTCATGGAAAATAAAATGTGAGCTCAATCATGGTAATTATACATAATTCTAGTATTAAGGTAATGGGTGCAAATTTTTTTAGACTTTGAGGTGATCAAGCTAGATGAGGCAAAAAACTACCTAGATTTACTTAGGTGACTATGTGTTATGCCAAAAATGCAAACATGTGCTTTAAGAAATGCTAAATGAGTTTTTATAATAAAAAATAACATGTGGTGATTCCATTATCAAAAAATCAAGGCACCACATATGTTGAGAATGTTTATTTGAAGGATGAAATCAACATCTATAATATCATAGAACAAGGAGTAGAGAACTTGGAGCCAACTAGTGATGTCATCTTGAGATGGAATGAGGCAAACTTTTCTTTTGATACAACAACCATTACATGTGATCGATGGGTACATGAAACTTATGAAGCAACAAACCATAAGTGTGGCATGGTGAAAAAAATACCTTAGTTATATTATGCATGAAAGGCCTTATGCACCAACATCAAAACCTATTCAAGTATCATGAAGATATTAATGCCACACACCACATCCAAGATCAAGAGAGTGTTCCAAATAATAAAATAAAAACTTGTTTTGTTTCCCTAGTATGATAGATCCATAGACACTACCCCATTTATACATGAGTTGGAGGCTTGTGTCCCTAAGGAGAAGGATCACACTGGTGCCTTAGTGTACACCTTGAAGAACACTATTATGTGCTAGTAAGCCACACATAAGCTACATATTCCAACCTAGATAGAGGTTAAAGATGCCATATGCTTTTGATTTGAGCATATAAATAACTAAAAATGGTTACCTAAATTTAGTGGTGACTCTAATCCATGGGTGTATATGTATGAATGTGAAGACAAGTGGATAAAGCACACACCTTGTTTCTTAGTAGAGCTATGGATTCATGAATTATCCCAAACTCTAAATAATTGGGACCCCACATGGTATGTTGTGAATGAGATGTTTTGGGAGAATAATGAATGGAACACTTTAAAGAAGAAATTCATCCATATCTTTTCTTTCTCCTCATCCAATTTGTAACTAGTTAGGCCCTTGCAATACATTCACCACACTATACTTGAAGATGAAGCCAAAATGAAAGAATAATTTGGGAATATATGAAATAATAAGGGACTCACCCTACCTAAGCTCTTTGATGATTTTGAGGTAAAAAAAATTCTAGAGCAGAGGATGAAGTAATATAGATGGCATGTGACTAAAAATTCATGACCAAAAAGGAAAATCTTGTGCGTAAGGTAGAGGAAGTGTCCCAAGAGGGTGATCCTAGCCTTTTATAGGTTGAAACTTCTCAAGTAGTATGAGAAGTGCTGATGCACAAGATGATCAACACCAAATCTACCGAGAGCCCTAAAAAATAACTACTAAGATGAGCCTAAAATAGCCACCATTAGAAACTATTAGTCTAATGCAGAGTTAACACATTACTGAGCTGCTTTAGGAATATAATGACATCTTCTAAAGAGGCTACAGGAGATGAAGGGAGTGCATCCCTCCTTATGAAAAATTAATATCACCTTGGTTGATAGCACAAAACCCATAAAGAGTCAACCATACTAGATGAACCAAAACCTATGCACCAAGGTGAAGGTAGAGATTGACAACCTATTGGTTATCAACATGGTCTATCTAGTGGAGGAGTTTTAATGGGTCAAACCCATGGTTATCAACATTAAAAAGGATGGATGCATCTACATATGCATTGATTACCAATTACTCAAAGTGGTGTTCTTCACCAACCCCTTTCCCACTCTTTCACTCTAGATATTCTTGATGGACTGCCAAGTTATGAGGTTTACACTTTTGTCAATGGCTTTTTAGGGTATCACCAATTATATATTGAGGAAGAGTACAAGATAAATACCAAATTCATAACCAAATGGGGATTATTTCCATAAAATGCCATGTCATTCAACCTAAATAATTCCTATTTTGTCTTATATGCATCATCATAAAGGTCTTTAAATGTTTTGTTCATTGATTCTGTTAGGTATATCTATATGACTAGACACTCTGTGGGTTAGTATAGGACCATCATAATAATCTATGACTCATGTTTGAGTATTGTCACCAATTTCAAATATCTCTCAATTTGAAGACATGTATCTTTAAAACACATTTCAACACACTTCTTGGACATGTAATTTGTAAGGATTACCTCCTTATTGACCTTGTTAAGTAGTCATCATTATCTAGTTATAGGTACCTACCTTTTAGTGAGAAGTGTGTGCATTCTTAGGTCACACTAGCTACTATTGTAAGTTTATTCATCACTATGCCAAGATTCATCCACCACTAGAACACCTTTTTCATAAGAATGATCCATTCATATGGGGTGAGGCACAAGAGGACATGTTGGATAAATTGAAGAAGAAACTTATGAGCACACTGATACACTAATTTATCAATTGATAAATCCCATTCCATATACACATCGACGCTTTAAGAATAATAATAGGTGCCATTTTAAATCAGTTGATTGAGAACAAGATGGACCATCCCATATTTTTAGGAGAGGTTCTTGATACAATAGAACATGTTAAGAATGAGGATAGCTAAGTATTATTCAAGTGACCAGGATAGTACAAAGAATTCATATTTAACAAGGAAGATAGAAACCTAGCAAAGATATATTTTAGTGTGTTTGATAGGAATTAGGATTATCCAGTATTTCAGTAATCATTCACAGAGAAAACAAAATAATTTAGGATTAAACCATATCTTAAACATGATTTTTCACACAAGGAACAAAATAAGAAATACAAAAGGTAACCATAACCAAGATAGTCTATATTGATCTCAATAAAATCTCATCATCTTCTTCATACAAGCATACACATACATAGTCATTTATAGTCCCTATATATTAATTTTATTCTCATAATATAGTGTCAAAATAGGAGACTATTCATATTCTATCCTTTTACGAGTCATGAAGGATAGAAAAAATAAATATAGCCAATAACTTCTTACATAATGCATGAATATTTGAAGAATATCTTGTGTAGATTTACTTATCCATTTTTTGCTCTCAACACTTTCCTGGACTTAAAATGTTGTCTAGTCCTAAGACAACATTGTAGGATCATCTGATGGTGTGCTGAGGGTAGAATCTAAATAAATGGGTAGACTAGTGAGAGTCACAGTAATCTCTCAAGGTGTCATTTATGGTTTTCACCTCTTACGCACTATTTAGCCACCATTTCAGGTTTTTAACTAAGTAGCATACCAACTTACCACCCTTGTGGGTTTTCAAAAGGCTAGCATAACTAAGTGGATGCCCTTTATGGGTTTTTAACCATCTTAGACCTGCTTATCATAGTAGTCATTCCCAATACAATTTTTTTTACAAAATTTCAAAACTTGTGCCTTGTGCAGTACTTAACTAAAGGGAGGTGGCATTATTATGGAAGATGACTAGCTAGTAGGATCCTTGGCCCCTAAATATGTAGATTTGTAATGCATGATGACTTATTAGAGCTTAGATAGTGGCTTGTAAAATAGAACATTAAAGATCTGGGCTACCTTGATGTAAAATAGAGCTAGGTCACTTTTGTAGGTGTGCTAGTTGAGCATCACTTCCAAGACCATGCAGATCAGGATGTATATCAGTGTATGATATCTAATAAGTTATTTCAGGTTTAAGACCTCAATGGTACTCATGGCTAACTTTGTATTACTAACCTTCATCTATATTTCAATTCTCAACTATTCCAACCTTTATACGTGGCTTTTTGCTTGGAGAGCTACAAATGAACTATGCCACAAGTCATGCTGCTAGTTGATGAGTTGATCGTACATGTTGTCCTTGAATTTGAATGATTATTTGAGAGCAAGGTCATTTTAATCCACTAATATAGTCTAACTATACATGTTTATCTTGGCCATTACATCTATGGTGAAATATGAACTAGAGCTCGCAAGAGAGTTATCAAGTTATTACTTCTAATCGAGAAGACTTTGTGTGACTTGATGAGTTTGGATGGTTGTAATATCAATCATGATTTGATATTCCTCTATAAAAGTAATCAAATTAGTGGCCTTAGTCTTCATACTCTATCCCAATGTCCCAACTACATAAATTTTTTAGGTTGCACACCAGTCCTTTGTGAGCTTAGTGACTAATGTCTTAAGCTTACATTGGTTGGACAACACTTGGTCCCCAATTACTCGATAGGCCAAATATGGGTAGGTGTCTTCAATCATCTTCCCTACTTCATGAAGGTGTGCCCTAAAATCCACATTTTCTACCTGTGACTGAACCCATTCTTGCTCTAGGGAGGTATCCTTTTATGAGATGGACTCCTAAGAAGTTATGGCATCCTCTAATTATTTCTTTAAAGGCAACTTAGAGACATCAAGTGAATACCCCTACTTGATTGAGAGTGTGGCTAATGTGCTTTTAGATGTTATAGGGTCTAGGCATGGCATGATGGCTAACAAGAGTGAGATGGTAGTGTAATTAATAATTACTATGGGAAATTCCCAGAGCTAGACACCTCTTAGCGATAACTCGGGTTGTTATGATCCTGAATGCATGGTTACTGGTGTTTATTGTTGTGTTGTGGCCTCTACTACTAGCTTACTTTGTTTCACAACATCTTTAACCATATTTATTTTGGCTTCCTCCTCCTCCTATTTCTTCTTCTTATCTTCTTCCTCCCTTATCTTTTTCTCATCCTCTTCTTATTGCTTCCTTTTCTCTTCCTATTCTTTCTTCTTCCCTTCTTCTTCCTCTTTCTCTTTTTTCTTTTTCTCTTCTTATTCCTTATTTTTCTCTTCATCTTCCTACTTCTTTTGCTCTTCTTCTTTTTGATTTCTACTACCATAGTCATAATCTTGGATTACTCTTGCATAGATTAGCCCTATTCCTAAGCTTGTGATTGGGCTTGTGCCTATGATTGTTGTTGTCATAGGGCTTCACTTTCATCCTAATTCTTCTCAATAGCTTCCTCTACCTACTATTATGCTTGGATTGTTACATCTTATTTTCTTTTTTCTTATTTTTCCTTCTCTTTCTCCTCTTGTGCATTCTTAGTAGCATAAGTTGCTTCTTGTGCCTATTTGGCCATCTCTTTGGCCTTCTAAATGTCTACCTCTATATCCTTGGCCTTTTGTGTGGCCTCCACTTCTTTGGATTACTATGTTGCATGATGTTATTGTGCTTCTTATTTCTTTCTCTTCTTTTCTTCCTTCCTTAATCAACGTTCAGTTATGCAAGTAACTTCTTTTCTAAAACCCTATTATTCCTCTATTATTGACTACTCTGGTATAAGTTTTTTATCTTCTTGAGCCTACAATGATGGTGGATGAATTAGCTAGTCATACCTACAAGCTTGGAACCTATGCTTTCCTCCTCCTGATCATGACTAGTCTACATTTGGGTGGTGCTACATTAGGTATAGGGGAAGATTGTGCTTCCTGCATATCTGTTGGTCATGCAAATGTGCACTCTTATAAGGTAGGGGAGACCATGGACTCCCATCTTATTCATGGCTTGCACACAAGTTATTTGAGTGGGATCTCTAGGAGAAGTGAAAATATGTCTTCAGTTGTGAATGTTGATGTCAGGAATATAGAACATAAAGCTCTGATACCACTTGATAGGACCTAGGAAGCACAATTGATTACCATGTACAAGCAACTAAATATGCAGAATTTAACCAGAATCACAAGTAACTAGAATTCAGAAATAACACAAAAATTGAGAGATAATACAATCTTGTATTCAACTCATCCAGAAAGAAAATAAAATAAAGAAGATGCCACACTCTTCTTACACCTCTAAGGCTTCCCACACCTCTAGGACTTCCAGTAATTCTCAATCAAGAGTTCTCTCTCTCAATTACGATCACAACAATCAACTCAAACACAGAGTTATTGTTCACCTCTAACTAGTCAGTAACAATACTACCAGTACCAAGTACTCCATGTACTCCAAGTTCGAGTATACACACATACTCCAAGTACACAACATACTCCAAGTAGATCTCACCTGATCTTGCTACCTATTGTGTTGTTGACTTCCCTGGTCTTGCACACTTGCAAATCAACCTGGTTTTGCACACCTGCAAACCTAGACCTCACACACACACACACACCTATAGATCAAATGACCTTACTTACACATGTAGATCTCCTTCTTGATCTTGCACACCTGCAGACCAACCTGATCTTACATACCATGAAGAACACTTGTCCTCCAAACCAGCACCCCTGTGGATCTTCTACCAGACCTTGCTCTCCCGCAGATCTACCTGATCATACACACTTGGCACTATGGCACTATGAGGAGCCAAACTTTCTCTCTCTATCTAGCACCCAAGGAATCCCTGCTTTGATCCCTCACACTTTACAATATAGCCCATGAGTCTATTATATATATCCCATGTAAATAATAATTAGAATTCTAATTACAATAATTAGAAACTGTAGCTCAAGACTAAAATTAGTCTTTAACATGCAAACAACCAGTTTGTTAACAAACAGTTCATGAAATTGACAATTCCAGAACCGCACAGGTGATCGACGTCAGTCACTGTTAGTTTGGAGGTGATCGACATCAGCCGATACTGACCAATGTTAGCAGCTTTGCACACTAGATATGACTGACATTGATTGGCCTAACTGACGTCGATTGCACTGCAACTCAGCTACCTCCTCCTTCATGTTTGTATTAGTGAAGCTTTTAGCTCCACAACCTAATAATCTCCCACTTGGAGATAAATAGTTGCACCTGTACCTGTACCTATACATCATTTAATTTGTTTTTTGGCTTGTATCCCTCTTCAAGCTCAATCTTGAAGACCAACCACCACACATCATGTGGTGCTCCACCTGTCATCCAAGTAACCTATCGTATCCGCATCTACAAACCCATGTAGAAAAGAACTTGACCTTTCATAGCATGAATCCCTACTGCTGGTCCCTCTCAAATACCTGAGAACCCACTGAACTGCTCTCTAGTGCTTCTTTCCTGGATTGGCTACAAACTTTCTGACAGCACCCACTACTGGGGCAATATCAGGGAGTACACATGTACTCAACCTCATCATGTGATTGGGGACCCTATTCTGTGAACTGTCCATCCATAGGTGCACTTACCATTCTACATCTTGCACTACCTTCACATAATCATCCTGAGACAACATCAACCTATGATCTTCCCTCTCTCTAGGAAAACTCATGCCAAATAATTTCACTGCTCCCAAATTCTTCATGACATACCACTGAACTAACTTTTCCCTTAGCTCAGCAAATCCCTGTATGTATGCACCTCCAACAAGCACATCATCCACATATAGTAACAGGATAATGTAGCGACCATTATCTAACCTGGTAAAGAAACACACAATGGTTATAATGACATTGACTAAAGCCATGCTTTGTCATACACCTGTCAAACCTGTGCCACTGTCCTGCAGCTTTCTCAAGACCGTATGACCTGGCCTTCTGTCTCACGTGTCCATCCTCTCTCTTCTTCAACTCTGCTAGCAACTCTACCATACCTCCTATTTGGTTCTCTCCCAAGGAATCAACTTCCTCATCCATGCCATGCTCCCACTATTTCTTGGATTCTACCTGCTCTACTTCTTTAAAACTTCTTGATTCTTGACCATCAGTGAGCAATAAGTAGTGTAAAGAAGGGGAATAATGAATTTGAGGCTTACTTACACTTTTAGTCCTCCACATAGGTGTTTGAGACTCCTTAATAGCTTGTTATCTACCTAAAATCCATTCCAGTCAGTGATCAATGTTGGTCACCTCCCAGTCTGCACCCGATCGACGTCGATTCCTTATGACTGACTTGACTGCCGACGTCAGTTCTCTGACTGACGCCGGTGTCCACCCATCTAACATAACCAACTTTACTTGTCTACACATGACTAATGTCAGTACCTATCTAATCGACATCAGTTCCTCTTGATCGACGCTGGTAATTGTGTTTTCCTGTGAGTGATGACTTTTTACTCGCGAGCTCTCTTTGGATCAAAACCCTATCCAAACTACCCTGCTCAGATTTATCCAGACCCTTCCACTGATCTCTGTCCATCATCTCCTCCATAAACACCAAGGCTTTCCATTTCTTAAGTCTGTCAAACACATCTAACTTCATCTTAAGAACATGCATCTCCTTCTTGTTCATGTGACCAAGCCTACAAAGCCACGTCTTTGCAACAGAGGAAGAATTAGTAATATAAGTAGATAGATAAAGGATACCTACTTTCTTACCACCTCCTAATTCAAGTGCATCCACTATGAGAGTTCCTGTGCATCTCTCATCACCCAAATTTCTTGTAGAAATTAGCCACATCTTCAGGACTGGGACCTGCATGACCTCTTTCAACACCCATGTGTTGGCCATCTACAATTTCAGCTGCACTTCCCCTTTGCCAATCCTTTGACAAGGCTCACCAACCCCTAAATAAATATTTCCAAAGTCTCCATGGACCTTAACATGGAAAAATACTCTATTTGGGGCTGCATGGAAAGAGGCAATAGAATCTATAAACCAAGATTCTACTTTATCCAAGGAACATATAAGAGAAACCAGTGCAACAATCCATACAACAATACCTGCTTCTTTATTTCCTTCATGTTGATCTTCTACCAACCAAAAATCTTTCTTTACTTGCTCTTTCTTTCCATAACACCGTAATTGATCATTATTGCTTTTGAATTCCTCCATTCTTAGTGTACTTTCTTTTGCCATTATTATACTCCCACTCAATCAGAAATCCCTGAGAGTGACCTATAATCAAACATAAACCTACTCCCTGCAACCTCACTCTGATACCACTTGTCAGGAATCTAGAACATAAAGCTCTAATACCACTTGATAAGACCTAGGAAGCACAATTGATTACCATGTACAAGCAACTAAACATGCAAAATTTAACTAGAATCACAAGTAACTAGAATTCAGAAATAACACAAAATTTGAGAGACAATACAATCTGTATTCAACTCATCCAGAAAGAAAATACAATAAAGAAGATGCCACACTCTTCTTACACCTCTAAGGCTTCCCACACCTCTAGGACTTCCATTAATTCTCAATCAAGAGTTCTCTCTCTCAATTACAGTCACAACAATCAACTCAAACACAGAGTTGTTGTTCACCTCCAACCAGTCAGTAACAATACTGCCAGTACCAAGTACTCCACGTACTCCAAGTCCAAGTATACACACATACTCCAAGTACACAATGTACTCCAAGTAGATCTCACCTAATCTTGCTACCTATTGTGTTACCGATGACCTCCCTGATCTTGCACACCTATAAATCAACCTGGTTTTGCACACCTGCAAACCTAGACCTCACACACACACACACACACTTGCAGATCAACTGACCTTACTTGCACATGTAGATCTCCTTCCTGATCTTGCACACCTGTAGACCAGCTTGATCTTACATACCATGAAGAACACTTGTCCTCCAAACCAGCACCCCTATGGATCTTCTACCAGACCTTGCTCTCCTACAAATCGACCTGATCATACACACTTGGCACTATGGCACTATGAGGAGCCAAACTTACTCTCTCTATCTAGCACCCAAGGAATCCCTGCTTTGATCCCTCACACTTTACAATACAGTCCATGAGTCTATTATATAGATCCCATGCAAATAATAATTAGACTTCTAATTACAATAATTAGAAATCGCAGCTCAAGACTAAAATTAGTCTTTAACATGCAAACAACTGATTCGTTAACAAACTGTTCGTGAAACCGATAGTTTCGGAACCGCACAGGTGACTAACGTCGGTCGCTGTTAGTCTAGAGGTGACTGACGTTGGCTGATACTGATCGATGTCAGTAGCTCTGCACACTAGATATGACCGACGTCAGTTGGCCTGACCGACATCAGTTGTACTACAACTCAGCTACCTCCTCCTCCATGTTTGCATCAGTGAAGCTTTTAGCTCCACAACCTAATAGTTGATGCATGTTATGGTTGGAAGAAGTCCATTCTATATTGGAGTTATTTTGCTTCTTCTTGAACTATGTTAATACTGAAAGGTGAGAAGGATGGGAGGTCCACCCATAGCTCTAAGGGAACCTAATTTCATATTTGAATCATGCACACCACATTATTAAAGAAGAACTCTTTTTATTCTTCCTTCTCATAGGAGTCTCTAGCCATATCTACCATCATGACCTAGTATACTTCTTGATTATCTATACCCATCTGCATGAGGTGGTAGGAGCTCACTATCTGTGATACATTGGGATCATCCTTCTAAGTCATGGTGTTACATGTTGTTATCTTTAGGGGAGGGGATGCCAAGTAAGGGTTTGATTTATGCATTCCCTTCTACTACTATGAGTTGGTTGCTAGCTCTAGTAATTATGTGGTAGGAACATTTACACCAAGTGGTATGACTTGTAAGGGGGTTTCATGCTTGGGTGTGAATGATTTTTATCAGTCCACTTTAGCCTATGTCATATCCATTATCATGAATAAGGGGAACACTTGGAAGGGTGACCATGATAGCTCATGAATGGTGATGAATACACCATTCAAAAATAAAGTAATGGATGCATGTTGACCCAAATAGTGCATGACATCAAGTGGTACTCAAGGATGTGTTCCAATGAGGTTGAGACATTCCTCCAATGAAACTTTGAATTTCCCCTCATATGTGAGGGCTCTATGTTCCTGTATCTAGATGAGATCCTAAAACTACTCCATCAGCCAATAGTCTATGTTTGGATGCACTTCTCCCTCTAGTGATTTACACTATTTGAAGTAGAGCAAGAAGACTAGGAAATGATATTGGAATGTTTACTTAGGAGTGGTGGGGCACTTCTTGATGTCTATGAGTAATTCTTGGATGAATTATTATGACCAGTTGAACTATTTTTTTGGTGGATCATCTCATGAGTGAAGTCCATAATGCCCTTGGGTATTTGTTTGATGGATTTGCTCATATACCAATATCATCTGGTGATACATTCCATAAGGATGCACACTAGATCATCTAAAATTTCATCAATGGGGACCCCTTAGTTACCCTACACATATAGATCGTAGACTTCTTATAGAATTGGAGGCATTTACATCTTGTATGTGAGCAAAGAATCTCCTCACATAGGCATTCCTAAAGCTTGGGCCATGGCTTGTGTATTGATTACCACAGTCTCATCTAAACACATATAGATTATACCCCCATTTTATCTCCTAATCAATACTTGAACGGTCTCTCCTAGGTCACCAAATGTATGTAATATTAACAGCTACTCAATGTCTATATTCTGAAATTGGTGGGGAGCTATGAGGGTGAGTGGTTGAGCAACATCAATAGGATTAGGGTGGAAGAGATTTTGTTCATCTTGCTAGAGGTATTCAAATGACTCTTTGTCACTATACTTGGTTTTTCTGAGTACCATAATGACACCCATGGCTTCTTTTTGTGTATTAGTGAGAGCCTAATTAGCTATGAGGTATCCATAGCTATATAAAGGATAAAATTGAAATTATCTCTAATCTATATGTAAGAAAATAACTCATCTCTTGATAGTTATAGCTCATGAAAAATATGCTCAAGGATGAAATGTTGAATTGGTATTCAAACTTGGCTTTTAAAGGATTCATTCCTATTAGGGTCTGCATCAAAATCTCACTTAGATATCTACTCATCTTGCATGCAGTGGTGGATATGGAAAATTTATATCTAATTTATCTATTAAAGTAGTTATTTGTTGGCACATGTGTAGAGTTACGTCGTTATGCTCTTTGGTGTCCATATAGGGTTACAAGTAGTTAATGTCGATAAGCCATCGATTTATTGAAGATTACATCCATTGACCCTTGGATTTGGCATTTAATTTTAGTGGATGGCCATTACCCAATGTATATCTTGCTAATGTGATGTTTTTGTACCTTTCCCAGACTTAATATTTTTGAATCACTCATATTTGAATTTTTTGACTAACACACGTAGATCTTCTTGTGCATTCCTAACATACGTGATGCTTGGTATTTTTAATTCACAATTGTTGTTTATGAGGTCAAATAAAAATAAACAAAAGAAAAAATAAACATACATACAAAATATTAGCAGTAACCATTGAAATTTACATAGCTTATGGCATTTGATTATCTAATTTGATTTGTCCTCATGCTATCAACATCTTCATTCCAAGAATGATTATTGATCCTCAAGGTGTGATTGTCTTTATTTACATTAATCTTCACCTTATCTTGAAATATTATCTTTTATTCTTATTTGTAACTAAATCCATTTCTATCACTAGCATTATTTTGTATTTTCATAATGTTATCTGGATCACTTGAGCTCTTTTCAAACAAAATATGGAAATCCTAATCTACATGGTGTTACTCAACACTCGCTTAGTTTGTAGAATGACATCAATTGACTATTAGTGGTAGGGCTTAAGCCTAAATCCATTTACCACCCTAGTAACAAGGTTCCCTTATTATCTCTTAAAAACACAATTACTTGCTACATTTTATCATATATAATGTATGCCCTTTCCATCATATTTTTAACTTACCCAAGAATGCTCTAAAATGATTGCCATATAATAAGGTTGGCTGCTCTTTATGAAATTATTTTTGGCATAAGTTTTTTTCATGCCATGCTTTTTGGATCTACTTGTGGACTTCCTACATCTAAGCTCCTCTACATCTAAACTCATCCATCTGATTTAGTTTAAGGAATTGGTTATTAATATAATCATGATCTTTGAGTCACATGACCATGATAATGTGCAAGATGGGTACTAAGTATTCCATTGATATGATTAATTCTAGACCATACACCAAATGGAATGGTATAAATACTATAGCCATTTTTTAATGTGTACGATATGCCCATAAGATCATAGGAATGTGATGTTCTTAGTCATCTTGTTGACATTATAGTTTTTTCCAGCATTTTACCTAGTACTTTATTATATGCTTTAGCTTGGCTATTGGCCTTCAGATGATACGTAGTGATTTTGTGATGAGAGATAAGAGATTATTTAGTTATAGCCTTGATGGTGTTATTTAGAAAGTGAATTCCTCTATCACTAACTAATTTTATATGGAATCCTAACCTTGTAATTATGTTTTCATATAGAAGCTTTGTTGCATCCTTCACATTGTAGCTTAGTATTGCAACAACTTCAACCCACTTAGTAAAATAATTCATCATAATGATGATATATCTTGCTTTGTTGTTCTTGTTTAGTGGGTTGATATGTCCAATAAAACTAATGCCCCATTATTTAAAAGGCTATTCATTTATTTGAGGCTACAAAGGAATCTCATCTTTGTGTAGTGGTTTACCATATGTTAGTAGACATCATAGTGTTATGCAAATCTATGTGCATCTTGGAATAGATTTTACCACCATAATCCACTCTGTATTAACTTTCTTACCATATATTCTCTCACAACATGTCCTCTTATGACACCTTGATAAGTTTCTTCCAAGAGTTTAGGTTTTTCATGTTCTAGAACAACCCTACACAGAATTTCATCCTTCCCCAAGTGATATAGAAGTCCATTGATGATGGTATATGGAAATGCTTTAGTCACAAACTAATTTTTATCATGCTCTTGATAGTGCACAGGGAAGACTCCTTGTTTGAAGAAGTTGGAAATAGATTCAAAATTATCAATAATTGTAGAGACACATAAAAGATGAGTATTAAGAGAGTCTTATTTTAATTCTTCAACTCTTCACCATTTAGTATATGGTTGATATGGTCTGGTCCTCTATTCTATCTTCTTAGATTTACATTTATGAGGAATTGAAAATCCTGAAACAACATCAACCATCAAGAGATGCATCTATCTAGCATCAAATTTTTGACTAAGTATCATAGGGCTTGATAATCAGTGAAGACTTCAAACAATGTTGTAAGTAGATAATGCCAAAATTTTTGAAGTGTGAATACAATGGCCAATGTTTATCACTCAGTGGTTATGTAGTTTTTATTTGCATCAAATAGTTTCTAATTAGTAAAATGAATAGGATGGTCAAGTCCACCATCCCTTTGTTATGCAATTACAACACCAAATACGATACCTAAATCATCTATATGTATCTGAAAGGGCTTGCTCTAGTCTAGAAAAATAAGTATGGGAATAATAACCAATCTTTTTTGTAACTTGATGAAGGTTTCTTGACATTTTAAAGTCAAGATAAACTTTACATTCTTGTATGGTAATGATTACACTAGAGATGAAATAGTTGAATAGCCTTTGATAAACTTGTGATAGTATCCTGTATGCCCTAAGAAAGAGTGCACTTTGATGGAATTGATAGGTGGAAGCATACTCAAGATTAATATGATTTTTGCTTGATCTTCAAGAATACCTTCGTTGCATATGACATGTCCAAGGAAAATGCCAAAGGGTGTAAAAATAAGCATTTATTTATATTCAAAGCAATGCATAGAGCTCAACATCATTCCAACATTAGAAAAATGTTTTTTGAATAAGGAGAAGATTACCCAATCATCAAGGTAAACTTCCAAGAAGTCATGAATGAAATCCTTGAATAGTGTAACCACTGCATGAGAAAACATTGTAGGTACATTCTTAAGGCCAAAAGGCATGACCTTATAAGCAAAATAACCCAATTCTATTGAAAATGTTGTTTTGGCTATGTCTTCTTCTACACAATTGGTATATGATGATATCCACTAAAACTTTCCATGAAATAATAAACTTCATGTCCTATGACAAACTCCAAAATTTTGACTGTAAAAGGAATTGGGAATGGATTATTGACACATGCATCGTTCAAAATGTGGTAATCCCTACGTATTAAAATTTTTCTAATTTTCTTGAGTTGGAATACCATAGGAATTTCCCAATATACCTTTTTGCTGGATAGATGATTATTACATTGTACATTATATCCAATTCAACCTTTACTTTCAGCTTCATATTTAGGTTGAGCAGGTATGTCCACTTCTTTATAGGGCATGTAAACTACTTTAGTTCAATATGCATCTCACCAAGAGATGGATTAACACCTCAAACCTCTAATAATTCCAAGGGAAAAACATCTTGATAATCCCTCAGAAGTTACAACACTTTAGAGACCTCAATTTTTGTCTAATAGTTGCCAATGTTTACCAATTTTGGGACCTCCTCTGTCTTGATGTTTGCAACATGATTTTTGAGGGGTTGTTGATAAAATTTGCATTTTTATTAATTAACATATTCATATAACCTCTGTTTCCCTTCTTATTTGGGAATTTGGATACTGTGCAACTTATATTATTTAATGGGTTCTACATTGGCATTCTTGAGTGGTTTTACAGATCGCTTAGTCTCAAATAAATCATTCAAATCTAGGTCACCATCAAAATATAAATCCTCAATATATTTTACCTCATCTTGTATGTGATGACATGGCTACGTTAGATCTTGTTCTTCATTCTTAGTAGCTTTGTACCTTTGTAATGCTTCATTAAGATCAAAGGCTACATTCTTCTATATAGTAGAATCAATTGTGGTGCTCATGTCTTCTGCACACCCATGGCATTAAAAGTACTTAAGTTTCTATAGTGCATTGTGAACTAGAGGATTTTCATATTTGAACACAAAATTTTGTATAAAATCACTTTACACTTGTACTCATTGCTTGGTTTCCCTTTTGTGCTCTTGGTGCATATACCATGCTGCCAGTAATGGAGCAATTGTATAGTGGAAAATGTGAACCTAATATTTTGGTGCCACACGTTCCTCATTCTAGACTTCAACACATTTATGTATATGAATTTTGGGGCACTCACCTTCTTCAAAGAATAGCTAATTGGTGCAAATGAATTATGGCAATTGAAATCTATTGAACATGATCTCATAGGATTCATCCCACTTCAGATGGTCATTTTGATGAGTTTCCCACCATGTCGCAACAACTCCTTCTAGGGCATAATTTATAGCACTAACCCTCTAGATAATGGTCAATATATGAAAATAAAATCACATACTAAAGTCATTGATGTCCTCCATTACATAGTATACAAGAAGTTGTCACTCACATATAAATACCATTCACATCAATTAGATTTTATGGTCACCTTGGGTCCAATTAAGGATGTGGGTATCTAAGTTACCATTGTTAGATGAAGCTATTTCCCATGGAAAAGTGCCTTCTCTTGTCAGATCCATGTATTCCTACATGTGATCATCAACTTGATAAAGGAAATTAACTTTTGACTGAGTAGGATATTTTGTGGACATAGACACACACTCTTTGATGATAAGTTGGTTTACTACCAGCTGCATAACTATTGGTTTAGGCTAGATATCCCAAATAAACTTAAAGATTATGAGCATAATCTTAGAATGCTCATCAAGGAAATTAGAACAAAGATGGAGTAGGTAACATCAAGCATCTGTGCTGCTGCAGCTAGCCTTGGAAAAAGAGTAAATGAAGAAATAATATCCTTAGAGGGTTCAAGTAAGAGGACTAGGTAGAGTTCGAGGAAGAAAGCCTTGCAAGATGCTGCTACTTCAGCTGCTAACTCCATCCAGGATACTGCTACGATTGGGAAGGAGGTTGTTAAGATGATCATGAAATTGCAATAGAAGACTAGGGTCTTCTTTGTTGATTTTGTTCCTGTTTAGGTCCTTATTGTTGGATGTTGTAACTGGTTCTTGTTTTTCATCATGTTTCTTGGTTCTTAGTCTTAAACTTATTTTGAGTTTCCAGGTCTCTATAAAACCTAGGTACTTTTATTGGTTTATGTTTGTGGTTTTAGGTCCCTGTAAAACCTAATTTTGATGCTTTTCTTTAGTAGGATTTAGGAATGCTTTTCCTGGTGGATGTAAATGCTTTATCTTTTTTATTTCTGTTAAAGGGTTTTGGGGTCCCTTCAAAACCTGCTTTTACCTTAATCTAAAAAAAAACTATTGGTTTAGGCCTCTATTGTTCTGATGTCTTCAATTACTGAGTGAGAAATGATTATACCTAAGGTTTGGTATGCTGGTACAAAAAGTTACATTTAGTTATGTGCAAAGCTTTTGGGTTTTCCTCAAAATTCACCTTCATCCAACTAGTTTCTTGTACAACATATGGAGAGTCTAGTTTAGTTGGAATTATGTAAGGCTTATGTGATTTATTGAGAGGAATGACAATAACTTTATCACCTTGATGTGCCGCTAGTTGTGTATTATATTGATAGTCATTTGACCATCGTATGCCCACTTTTTACCTATCAGTGTAGGGTAATATGTTATTCCAGTCTTCATATCGATGACTTCAAATTCAGCTCATAGAGACAAGTTTGTAACTTTGATCTTGACATCTTCTAGTCTACTAATAGGATCAACCTTCCCATAATCAGCTAAGCTCAGAGTTACTGAGTTGTAGCTTAGAGTTGGTCATTTGATAGATTCCCATATAGATCTAGGAATCATATTAACTATGTTATCAAAATCAAAGATAATGTTTGAGATCTCGTAACTAGCAACCTTAATATCAATTTGTGCATCAACATCTCAGGGCTTCTTTGTCTTGATATACTAGACCAATTTTCCATCTTTTGTTAGCCATGTGGTGCACATTCAAATAGGTTATGCATTATATTCATGATTTTCTATGAGACATCTTCATTGTAAAATTTACTTAATAGTTTCAAAAGATCTATGAGCATAGTGATAACTCCATCTTGATGCATAATGCACAAGATTTGGCCATATATTTTCACATCAATTGTTGCAACATCACCATCAATAGTCTCCTAATGTTGAATGTTTTTCAACATCTACACAACTTTGTACATGAGGCTCTTTTCTTTAGCTAGATTTGGGTATTTATCTTGTTTAGATTTTTTAATCCCCTAATCTTAAGGCATTTCTAGTGGAGGAAAACCTTTGTCTACATGTTGTTATCATGTTATAGTATTCAAAAATGCATTTTCTTTAGGCTATGCACTCACCATATTCACATTCCAAACATCCTTATCCTTCTTTTTCTTATCTAAAATAGGATAATCTTTGGTGTCATACTAGTCAGAGACTTTGCAATATGCATAATATGACTATCATTGAGGATTCACTGGGTAATTACATTGAACATGATTATATTTTCCATATAGGTAGCATTGTAGAGGAGGCCATTGATAGTTATTGCCTCTACCACATGGTATCATCCTCTATATCTATGTCAAGTTCCTCCTTTATTGGATTGATATCTACCTCAATACCCTCCTTGTGGTTGTGCAGTGTTCCAATGCTAATGCTATTGATTATTATCTCTAATTATGAATTGTTATTGCATAACTGGTGGGGCCCAACTTATTTGTTATTATTGTGTTATGGGTGAGCTCTAGGGTGATGCATACTGGTATTGAGGGGATGAAGGTGTCTAACCTAGTGAAAAAGGGCTTCATCTAACCAAATCTTGAGGCTAATACTATGGTAAACTTGGAATCCATTGTGGACTTGTCTTGGTTACACAACCTTATTTACCTCTGGGCCTGGGATCATCAGCTTTGCTAAGGAAATTTGTTGCACAATGACAGTGTACACATTTTTATTGATGCCTTAGTTAAGCTCCTATAAATCCCAATTGTTTTTCTCATCATGATTAGGTGAATTATAGAAATTACAATACAAATTTTGTGGGTTCTTGATATATTGTTATAGAAGATTGCATTACATAATGGCATGCCCACCTACTTGACATAGTTCATAAAATTTAGACTTGATTTTAGGACAATAATTTATGTGGTGTTCCTATTTTATACACTCCATACACCATAAATTCAATTTAGGCTTATCTACCTCGTGGTATTGTTCTATTTTTTCATGAAAGCCTATAGTGTATTTTCAATCTTAGAATTGGCAACATGAGCTTCTCCATAATCTTCAATGTGTTTGTTGCTTCTCCATAATCTTTAATATGTTCTATGCATAGGGCAATAACTCTGACATTTGCTGTCATGGCATATTGAGTTTATATAGAGTTAAACTTGATTCTAAGGCATAGTCCTTCGATGAACCATGCAAATTTATGCTTAAATCTTAGAACAAACTCTACCTTATTCATTACATTAGAGAATATGTGGTCGTAGTCACATATCAATTCCCCTAACTTTTGTCATATCTCCTTTAGGTCTTGTATAGTCTGACTGGTGCACTTTTTGATCTTGAATTATGTAACCAACCAGTCCTCAATGTCTTTTAGGCTTGAATGTTGATGGTCTTTTTGGTATATGAACTCCAATGCTATGCTAGTTAGTTCCCCTACTAATTTATACTTTTGGATAAATTCATCACTGATTCCCTTAGCTTGCCATCTCATCTTGCAAGTTAGTAGGTATTGTTCAGGATTTGTGGACCCATCATAATGGGATAAGTTTATGAATACTCCTAGATGAGTCATCATATTGACTATTATAGATGGAGTCTTCTATGTAGTTTTTATTAGAGGAGGTTGCATTTTGATTGATCCTACCTACGTACTACTCTGTGCACTAGGAGAATTATTATGTGCACTTCATTTATATGCACTTCCTTATTTTTATTATTTAGATTTAACTAATTTTATGGCCTTGAAAGCCTTTATAATAGATTTAGTATTAATTTTAGTTCCCTAATGATTCACATGTTCTAAAAATGGTCCTTCCCAACTATCATCTTCCTATTTATCTAGCTAAAATATTCTACTAGAATATAAAATATTGGGCTATGGGGAAGTGTGCTCTTCTGGTGAATGGTTCTTTATTGTGTCTTCTTCTTTGACTATGCTTGAACTTGTGTTTAATCTGAAACTGTATTCTATTTTTTTGCATAATTATTGTTTTTTAAAAATACCATTTCTCATAGCTATGCACTAACTTTATCATCTATCTTTTCTACTTCTAAACCATTCTCACCTTCTTCTTTGTATGTCTCATCTTCATCTCATTCTTCATCCTCTCATTCTATCTTTTGGCATTCATCATCTTCTTTCTTTGTCCTTCATTCATCCTTTCACTCATCACATCTTTGCACTCATTCATCATCTAATCTACTGCTACTCTTAAATCTACTCATAATTAGTTGGGTATTCTTCTATTTATTCCATCTATTCTATTGTCACAGTTCCCTTTTTAAATCTAGGCTTTTCTGCTGACTCTTCTTCTTGTTCATCTTCATTCTAGATTTAGGTTCAAGCTTTAATTATTCTTCTATCCATCATTAACCATCATGCGCACACACCCCCATATGCCTAAAGTGACTAGTCCATATTATCTAGAGTAGGCACCATGGCCTTATCCATAACCAACATCTTTATCAAGAGAGGTATTTGCTACAAACATTTTCCTCTAATTCATTAGATAAAATAGTCTTGCATAGTTTTTACTGCTATATACCCTTACACTATAAATTTAGTGATGTATCCATCTATGGTGGTGGTGACCCAGTAATCTATTGCTCTCATCCAATTAGTTTCTAGTTTCAACAATTGGTCTATCTTTTCTTTAGTCTAGGTAATTATTTCTTTCATTTTGGGATTGAAGCAATAGTATTCCAATCTTGTCAACTAGTTAGTTAGTAGTTTAGGTAGTTTGCACCAAAAAATCTTATATATTTCTCCATATATCTGCTCCTATATAATTTCACTTGTGGTAAGACCAATCCTTTTAGATTCCTCTTCTGTGAAATTCCATACTTTTTGGTCTAACCATGTTTCAATATCTTGCTATCTCAATAACTATATTAACATAGTTTCCTCTAGAAGGAGTGTTTCCACACTCATCGCACCATTTTTAGTAAAGGTTCTTGATAAAAAAGACCATGCTAAGGATGAGTATAACTAAATCTTATTCAAGTGCATATGATAGTGTAGAGAATTCATATTTAACAAGGAAGAAAAAAACATAATAGAGATATATTTTAGTGCATTTGATAGGAATTAGGATTAACCAATATTTCAGTAATCATTCATAGAGAAAATAGGATAAATTAGATAGGATTAAACCATATATTAAACATGATTGTGAACACAAAGAATAAAAGAATAAATACAATAGGTAACCATAACCAAGATGGTTTATATTGATCTCAATAAAATTTCATCATCTTATTAATACAAGCATACATATATATAGTCATTTACAGTCCATGTCTATTCATATTCTTCTCATACTATGACACCAAAAGAGGAGACTATTCATCTTATATCCTTTTACAAGTCGTGGAGGATAAAACACAATACATATAACCAACAACTGCTTACATAATGCATGAATATCTAAAGAATATCTTGTTCAAATTTACTTATCCATTTTGTTCTTACAACACATATACTTTGTTATTATGAAGCTTACAAAAATTGAGTAGAATTATATAGCCACTGAGTGTAAAACACTCACCATGGTTTACACACTACATAAATTATGTCAATACCTATTGGCCACACCATTTTTTTTTCACTGACCATGAAACCCTGAAGTACCTTGTAAAGAAGCCCATGCTCCATGGAAGGATTTGTCAGTGGATTGTGTTTTTCCAAGAGTTCTAGTTTTCTATGGTATTAAAGCTTGGAAAGTAGAACTTGGGTTTTTTACCACCTATTAGGCATCATTAGAGGTGAATATGTGTAGAACATAAAATATGGACTCATTGATGCTAAGTTATACATAATTTAACAAGTCCCTTAATATTTTGATGATATTGATGCATTTATTACATCTAGCATTAGTTTGAACAATATCTCCACTAAAGAGAAGATTTTTTTGCTATCCACACTATTCCATATCAACTCATCGATGGAGAACTCTACAAGATTAGGAAGGATGAAGTTCTACATAGATGTGTTTTGGAACATGATCACCCATGAGTGCTATAAGAAAGAAATGAAGGTATTGCTAGAGGACACTTTGGTGAAGAGGCCACTATGTGCAGGATCCTACTTTATAGTCCTTAGTGTCCTACCTTATTCCATGATGCCAAAGAATATGCACATAGGTGTGATGTATGCCAATGAATTAGGAAACCCAACAATTAGGATGTGTTGGAGAATTAATCTTATTTAAGTTTTTTAGTCTAGTTTAGGTTTATCCTAAGTCTTGTTTACTTGTACATTTATTATATTTATAAATGAACATTAACCTAATTTTATGAGGTGTCACTCACCTCTCTTGTCCACTTGTTAGATTTTGGAATTACTTGTGTAAGTAATTCCTACCCCCACATGACACACACATCCTCCTCATTTGTAAGAAGATTAAGACACTTGGGACACACACACAAAGCTTTCTCATGTAACTCCCTTTTCTCTTATTTATCTATTTAAAGAGCTTTGATCTCCCATTCTTCTTATCAAAACATAATCTAGTCTCTTATTGACTCTTTCTTGCATTCTTGTAATGCTCTCTTGGCTTATGACCATTCTTCTCCTTCTCTCCTAGCTTTTACTTGTTATGTACTTGATAATTCATTATTTCAAGGATTCTAATAATATTCTCCCTTCGATGGTTTCTCTACTTGTTAAATCTCTTGTCTCACATTTTGTGGATTGTTCATTTTTCAAGGTAACTTTGTTCTTTTAATCATTTTCATTGCTTATTTTTAATGTTAATCATTCAATTTTTAGTAGTAATTATATTATGGTATTAGAGGCCTATGGTTTCTAATGTTGATTCTTGAGAAATTTGCAAATTTGGAGGTGGAAAAGAAGATTTTTTATCTTATAACATTCTATTCTTTTTTCATTAATTGCATTTATGTAGGTTTATTTTACCTATGGCATATTATTCTACATTCTAACCTCTTTTTGTAGGTTGTTAAAAGAAGATTTTTTCATAGTTATATTTTTTAATTAAATTGTTTGCATTCATAAAATTTATATCAGTCAATAACATATGTAATTCTATTTGATATTATTCTTTTTATTTATTCATCTTAGATCTCCAGTCATTAATCTTCACAATCAAATTTAAAGATTTGTAAGTTTTTTAATTTTATGCATTTCTTCGGGTGTTTTTGTCATCTTTTTTCTTTGAACCTTTTTTTGTTGTTGTAGTTTTCTGTCTAATGAGGCTTTGCTTTTTTATGCAAACTTCTATCTCTTTTGTATTGAAATATGTCTCTGGTATTTTTTAACAAGTTATTCTTTTCCCAGGTCTCTTTTGTGCCATTTTTGAGGCAGACCATATTCCTTTTGAGGTGAGGTTATTCTTTTTATATTGTTTTTGAGGTGCAATACATGATAGAGGCATTAATGTTGACCATTTTTTATCACCATGGAAAAGCAACATTCGAAATCATAAAAAGGATTCAGGATCACTTGTAGGGTTTACAAGTTCAGTTGAGGTTTGGCATAAAAGGGGCTAAGTAAGAAATAATGTATTTTCAAAAGGTAGGGTCCATGATTTTGGGCAAGGAGAATGGTCTTCATGATTTTTGTTAAAGAACAAGTCATAAATTTGAAATGGCAAAACTTGTGAAAGATAAAGGCTTCCTTCAGAACAATTGTTGCGATGATAATTGCCATGAAGTCTTAGGTCTTCAAAATAATTGTTTCAACAAAATGCCTAGACAGAGGTTCTGAACAAAAGTTATGAAGACTTTGAAAAAATTGTTTAAGTTTTTAAGTCTTCAGAGAACAATTAAATGTTATGATTAATTAGAATAAATGTTGCGACAACAAAAGTCATGAAGTCTACAGGTATCCCAAAGAAATCTTCACAAGAATTTTCTAAGTGTTTTGATATTCAAAAAATATGTTGTAGAGACCAGTCAAAACTTTTGTTCTGAACAAAAGATCCAAAGACTAAGAACAAGAGTTAGAATAATTATTCTGACAAAATCTAAAGACTAAGTTGTGAAGCAAAAATTATGAAAGATGGGGCAAGAAAAAATCTTCTAAAGACTAAAGCAAAAGTCATAAACATGTTGTGAACAAAAATTTTGAAGACAAAAGTTGTGAAGACTTAGTTCAAAATAAAAGTTCTGACGACAAAGTTTGTAGAGACTTGGGTCTTCAAAAAAAAATTGTAGATAAAAGTTCTTAATGAAAGTTTTGAATGTAATTTGCAAATATTAGGAAGAAATAAAAGGTGTGAAGGCCTAAAGAAAATGAACTTGCCCCATGTGTCTGCCCCAGAAAGTGCCACAGCATCAGTGCACTAGCTTAAATTTGATGACCTGGTCAATTGTGAACACCATCAAAGACATGAATATTGTAGATAAAGTGGATAATTATCATTTAAAAACTCCCAATGTGGACAAGGTGTCAAGAAACCTTGTGATAGTTAGATGCAAGTGTGGGTTTGTAACTCCTCGATCAATAAAGGAGGGTAGTTTAAAGAGATCAACAATGAGTCATCAAATACAATAGAAAATCCTATGCCACGTTTCATGAAACTATCATCAAATAAGGCCAACTCATATAGGAAAGGAATATATGGTTATTTTCTTGCATTTAATTGATATTGTAACCAATCTCATGATTGGACAAGAGACATCATAGGCTTATTACACATCCACCTTATATCTCTCCTCTCTATTCTCTTATATATACTCTTTTAAGTGAAGTTGTGAACATACTCTAACTGGTTACTATGTAGCCCTACCAAAATTGATATTGATTCCTACTTTTGAAGTGAATACAAGCTGATTTATGCCTTCTCGATCTTGCATCTAGTGTTTTTATGATGAATTTTTAATGAATGATAGTGATAGTGTTCAACTTATTTGCATTTTTCCTCTTCATTATTGCCTATTTATGAGTAATTCATCTTATTATAGGTCATATTGTGTGTGTTAATTAGTTTTATAAATGTTAGACATGGAAATCTTCACTATTGTCTTATTTTAAACCTCTTGATTATCCCTCTTGATTGAGGCATTAACCATAAATTTCATATTGAAATACTTATATTGGAAGGACTATTTAGAGTGGTGAATATCAGATTTTAGTCTTGTTTTAGTCTATAATATTAATCATAAACAATTAGAAGATAATTATAATTTGGTGCATCACCCTTTTTTCCCAATTCTTTCAGTTTTTTCTCTCCCTTTTCCTTATAATTTGAGTAGGTGTAGCATTAGTTTTAGGTTTAGTATTAAGGGATCCAACCCTTTCTAGAGATTCACTCCACCATTTAGGTTACTCACAACCTAGGAGTGTTTCCATTTTTCCAATTGAGTGAGAAAACCTAAAACACCTCCTAAAAGGGAACAACTTAAAATGACAATAGTTTTTAGCATGCCTAGTGGGACAAGTACTTAAAGTACCTCATCTATTAAAGATTATTGGTGTTGTCCTTCAATACATAAGCCTTCAGAGGCATTTATATAAGCATCAATGGTGACTCTGATTTCATTTTAGTAGTCTAGGTATTCTTTCTAAGCAATTACCCTTTGTTTTTGTTTTCTACATGAAATTTCATGGCTAAGTTTGAAGTAGGTTTCAACTTGGTCCAAGTTATTGATCCATATCAAACCTAAAAAGATCCATAACATCCCTATAATTATCCCACCTTCCATTCATATGGATCTAATTATGCATCTAACCAACTTTACCAAGCTTGCCAACCTTCACACCAACCTTTCTAAGCATGTCATCAGTCCTATATACCCATTTTTGCTCTAATTCAGTGTTCTCTTGATCTCAACCTATCCCAAATTGTTAGTAATATCAAGGCCAAGATTTTATAAATTGATCAAAAAGAGATTTTTTTGGAAACTTGCTTCCTCAAGTTCATCAAACTCCTCAATCGAGTAAGTTTCCAAGTTTCTCACCCACTCCTCATGTGCCAATCAAAAATCAAGAGAGGGAGAAAGTTGTAGAATCCAAACCAAGAAAGTTTTCAAGTTTCTTGAGCCCTTCATCCACTCTTCAAGTTGGAATTGTTCATAAGGATGAAGGTATATTATAATTTGATAAGATGATTGTTAAATGGAAAGAGGAGAATAAAAAAACTTTAGCAAAAGCCTCATTTTCTCTTTCCCAAAAGCTCTTAAATGAGTCTATTAACCCCAAGTTTCCAAGTTGGAAGAGTACTCCTTCAAAACCCAAATCAACTCATGAACATATTCATCCTACTCTACCAAATGAGAAATTTTTCCCTCCCACCATCTCTCTTTTTGAAAGAGGACTTGTTGTATGGAAGGTAAGTGAAGGGGAGCCATTAACGACTTACTTTCCATTTGATAATGAGTATTATACCCCTAATCCACCAATTGGAAATTCTTGCCCTCCCACCATATTCTTTTGCATTGGAGGACCTTTTGTATGGAGATAAAATGAGGAGCATCTGAGTGAACAAACTAACTCTTTAAGTGAACATGATGAAGAGCTTTAAATTTTAGTTGCAACTACAAATGAACCTCAAGAAGGCTATACTAAAGATGTTCAACTGGTGGCTGAATTAGAGATGCAATTGAACATTCATCAAGATGTATCAAGTGGCCAAAAAGAGAAGGAGCATTTATAAGAAGATAATTCAATCATTCCTAGTCAGGAGTGCATTCTAGGTTATGAATACAAGTTTTATTGGATAAATGAGCTTCCACTCATCATGGAAGAAGAAGATCAGATTACAACAGTTATTTCATAAGGTAATAGTCTTAAACATGAACTAAGTAAATACATAAAAGAAGATGCAGTGATTCCTAGTGAATCTCAAGAAGCTCAAAGTGAAGATCAAGAAGGCTTTGATGGCATGTGGCAGTCATATTTTTACATTTACAAATAATTTGAAGATATTAGTAAGCCTGTAACTCATGAGGATAAAAATGAGGGTGTCATAGAGGTTGCTTCCCTCCCAAATGGACAAGAGGATGATCATAAAAAGTCAAGACAACATCACTATGATTTCATTTTAGAATTTGAGGTCTTTAGTAGACCTACATCTCCTCAAGGGTAGAATGAAAACATAAATTAGAATAGACCAGCTAACTTGCAAATATAATTGCCTCAATTTATCATGACTAATTAGGAACAACCTTTTAGTAAGGCATAAATTACATTTTTCTCATAAAAAAATCAAGCTTGGACAAGGTATGATACGGTGCTTAACTTGCATGATTAATCCATAGGTAAAAAAATGGAGATAGGCCTAATTTCCAATCAATAAGATCATGAGCATATCAACATCTCAAGAGGTAAGGCATACCTCTCACCTCATAAGCAAGATTCCAATAGACTTCATCCATCAAGTGCCAATTTGCTCATATGAAGTCAAGAATAGTTGAAAAGTTTTTCTTTTGATCCATGTGGAGTAGGCCTTTAAGGTCTTAAACATAGTATATTAGTGTTTTCTTTCTCCAAGTGCTTCTTTCACATGTTTTCTTAGTTGTTGATCTTTTTTCCCTAAATTCCTCTTGGCATAGTGTGTGTGTCTCATTTTGTTATGTGTGTCTTGAAGGTATATTCAGTTGTTTAGTTTTGTTTCAAAGGCTGATATCATCTTGACCAGTTTCAGTTTGGTCTCAAGGAGGCAATGCTCAATGACTTCATGCGCAATAAACTTTTAAATCTACCAATATAAATTTTTAATAGGCAAACTATCCTAGGAGGTCACCAAAATGTTGACCATTTTTTGTCACCATGGAAAAATGTCTAAAATCATAAAGGGGCTTTAGCATGACCTACGATGTTTTCAAGTTTAGTTGAGGTTCGACATAAAAGGATCTATGTCATACATAGCATATTTTAAAAAGGCATCCTTCATGTTTTTGGGCAAGGAGAATGGTCTTCTCACTATTTATTAAAGAACAAGTCAAAAATTTTGCAATGATAAAACTTGAAAAACATAGAGGCTTCCTTTGAAATAATTGTTACGATGATAATTCTTGTGAAGTCTTAGGTATTCAAAATAATTATTCTAACAAAATGCCTAGACAGATATTCCAAATAAAAGTTTTGAAGACTTCAAAAAAATTGTCAAGTTTTTAAATTTTCGAAGAAATTATTATGATTAGTCAGAACAAATGTTGCAACAAAAAAATTTACAAAGCCTATAGGAAGCCTGAAGAAATCTTCATAAAAAATTTCTAAATGTTTTGATCTTCAAAAAAAATGTTTTAGAAACTAGTTAGAACTTTTGTTCCAAACAAAATTTTTGAAGACTAAGAATGAGAGTGATAAAATCCAAAGATTAAGTTGCGAAGCAAAATTTGCGAAAGACAAGGCCATAACAAATCTTCCTAAATCTAAAGCAAAAGTCAAAAAAATGTTATGAACAAAAGTTTTGATGGAAAAATTTGATAAGATCAAGTTCGAAACAAAAGTTTGAGGGCAAAGTTTGTGAAGACTTGGGTCTTTGGAAAAAATGTTGCGCACAAAAGTTTTGAACAAAATTTGTGAAGACCAGGAAGAAATAGAAGTCATAAAGGCCTAAAAAAATGAGCTTGTACCATGTGTCCACCCCAAAAAGTGCCACATCATTAGTCCACTAGTTTAAATTTGAAGGCCCACCCATCCATCAAAACCATCAAAGATATGAAGATTTAGGTAAAGTGGATAATTATCATTCAAAGACTCCCAACATGGACAAGGTGTCAGGGAACTTGAAGACAGTAAGATGAAAGTGTGGGTTTGTAACTCCTTGATCAAGAAAGGAGGGTTTTTTAAAGAGATCAACAATGAGCCATGAAAGATGATAGAAACTCTTACACCACCTTTCATGAAGCTATCATCAAACAAGGACAACTCATGTAGGAAAGGAATATATGATAGTTTTCTTGCATTTTCTTGATGTTGTAACGAATCTCATGATTGGATGAGAGACATCATAGGCTTCCTACATGTCCACCTTCTCTCTCTCTCTCCTCTCTATTCTCCTATATATACTTTTGTAAGTGAAGTTGAGAACATCCTCTTGTTGGTTACGTCACAGTCTTGCCAAAATTGATATTGATTCCTACATCTGAAGTGAATACAAGTTGATTTATGCCTTCTCCAGTTTGTATATATTGTTTTTATGATGAATTATTGATGAATTATAGTTATAATATTCAATTTATTTGCATTTGTCCTCTTCATTATTACCTCTTTGTGAGTAAGTCATCTTCTTGTAGGTCATATGGTGTGTGTCAAATAGTTCTGTAAAGGTTAAGCATGGAAATCTTCGCTAGTGTCTTATTTTAAACCTCTTGATTATCCCTCTTGATTGACACATTAGCTATAACCTCCATATTGAAATACTTATGTTGGAAGGAATGTTTCGAGTTGTGAAAATCAAATTTTAGTCTTGTTTTAGTCCATAGTAACAATCATAAACAAGTAAATGATAACTATAATTTGGTGTATCACCCTTTGTTTCTATTGCTTCAGTATTCTCTCTCTATTTTCCTTGTAATTTAAGTAGGTGTAGTGTTAGTTTTAGGTGTAGCATCAAGGGAGCTAGATCTCTCTAAAAATTCACTCCACCATTTAGGTCACCCATAGTCTAGGAGTGTTTCCATTTAGTCAATTAAGTGAGGAGACCTAAAACACCTCCTCAAAGGGTACAACTCAAAGTGACAATAGTTACCTCTCTATATGGCAACGTAAATTTTATTTGAGTTCTATTTTTTTATCCCTGCATGACAACTATTTATTTCCTTTGATGTAGCATTCTATTATTATTTGCTTCTCGCTCAACTCATTGCCAGTGTTTTGCATTTTTCTCCTTGCCTTTCCCAAGTTTCATTCTTCTGGTTCTCTACTTTGTAAGCATTTTTTGCTTGGCATTATCTCTTTTTTTTGCGCTTAGCATCCTCCACTAGATGTCTCTAGTGTAGCTTTCACTACAAGACATTCATCTGAGACATGTATGGCAATCTCTTTTTTCACTTAGTGCTTGCTTTATTTCTTGATTTGGAAACATTATTCCAAACTGTAGTAAAGGGGTTATTTATTATTATTTTTGTTAAGTTTGCTTATAAGCATAATGCCTTGCTATACATTTTTTTAACCAAAAACAAAAAATTCGTACCATGGCATTTCAAATTGCATATGGATTGTTCATTTTTTTAAAAATTCATATGAGTCTTCCTTTTTTTAGTAAGCTTAAAATTATCACTCTTTTATTTTTCTCCAACGCCTTTTTTACTTATGCATAAGAATTTATATTCTTATCCTGTATTCGGTTTGTGGCATTATCAATGAGGAGATTTAACTTTTTTTATGGAGTTAAATACAAAATTACATAAATAATTGAATGCAATTAAAGATTTTTTTTTTTTAATATTATTAAATTCAAACATCACGTGTTGATTTGGTAATTCATACTTTCTAAAAGTAACATAAGGCATCATAATCTTTTTAATGTAAATAAATTTAAAAACTTTAAATTATTCTTATTTAAAAAATCAAGTATTTCTTTCAAGCTTTGAGAAATTTAATATTTTATTTACATGATACATTGTTTTACTTTTTAAAAAATTGTTAAAAAAAAATCTTTTATGCTTTAAATCCTTTATGTAAATGTGTCATTTTCAAATGACAATAACATTACAAGTGTTTTTTGTTTAAATAAAATCACTTAAAGATTTTTCTATAATCATTTTTTAAATACATGTTTGTTTTGGAATTTAAATTTCAAATTTCAATTCAATTAGTATAAAGTACAATCTAAACCATACCTTTTGGGAAAATCTATTTCAAATCTTTTTTTTTTAAAGATAGATATTGGGGTTGGAGGGACCCTTCCATTTATTAATAAAAGAGATTACATAAAAGGGTCAAGCAAAATCGTCATGGTCAAAAAAGAATCAATTATAACAGATGACTAAAAAGCCACGAGTAGATTAAAATGCAATTTTCAAACATCCAAATATCGACATCAACAAAAAAGACTTCAATTAATGGGGAAATAGTCTAGAAGGTTGACTGTCTTTCCCTTTTTTACCTTTTTTTCTTTTTTACCTCTTGCCACATTCCTTATTCGGAGTTAACCACAACCAATTGCATATCATGATTCTGAAGTTCTACATTTTTATTTGCAAGCAACTCTTTATTTGAATCTGAACTTTCAGATTAATGTCCTCTTTTTACTCACCCCACTATCTTTTTTAAGGGAAGATTCTAGGATTTTTATGTTGCCCCCATAATTGACTCATCTTTTTTATCAGAAACAACTTCTTTCTCTCTATCTTCAAATTCTACATTTTATTGAATTTATGGCTCTTGGAAACACTCTTCAACGACTACTGCTAGATTTGGAGTGCTCCATTTGCTCGAGGTTGACTTCTACCTTTTATTTTCCCCTACTTTAGAATGTCCCAAGGGAAAAAAATTATAAATATGACCTGGTAATTTGCAATTGCAACATCTAAATGTTGTATTCTCATAATCTAAATCTTGAACATGAAGAACTTCACCATATCTCAATAAAATTTTCTCTGAAACTCCTTTACTCAAATCAATCTCTACACAAATTCTAGTGAAAGTGCATAGACCTACAACATCCCTTTCATGATTATTATTTAAAAAAGACCCTAAAGCATTACCTATTTACTTATAAGCATGCCAAAAATGCAAAGGTAGGTTGCGGAGCCAAACCCACACTGGCATCTTCGTTACTAAGAGAGTGTTTGGATCAAACTCAAAAAATCAAGGAATCATAAACAACCCTGTATTACCCCAAAATCAGGGGCCCTCTGAGAGGCATTTCTGATAATTTTTATCCACACTAAAATGAACAATTAAAAAACCTTTAGAGTATAAAGAAATCTCACATTGTGTTGACCAAGTTGCATAAACCCATTGATATAAGGCATTCCAAGAAGGCCACAAGCCATTAAATTTGTAGATAACTACATCTTTAATCAAGGTATGATAATACTCATCCACTCTCTTATTTAAAATCTCTACCGAAGGTACCTCCTTCACTTATTCTACAATATAGACTTGAGACAGAGAAGGGTATTTTACAAGATTTGGCTTGGAAGTGGCATTTTTTATGGCTTCTTTGAAAGTTACAAGTTTGGAAGAGGAAACTTGATTTAATCCTTCCATACCTTCTTTCAGTCTTGAAGCCATGAAGATGAGTGAGTCTTTACCCAAATGATAGAATGATAATGGAAGAAGATCATGTGATTCTTTTCCTTATTGCACTAGGGATTGAAACTCAACCGAAACTCCTAAAGAAGCTATCAAATTTAATTTTAAATCTTTCACCAAATATGTCCCTTTTGCCCTGCTGTAAATTATTTTTCCTGAAAAATATTTGACCAAGATTTGAAACCTTGAGTTTTCCTCCTTTTTATCCTATAAATATTAGGATGCTCCCCCATTAATAACAGTTCCTGATGCACATTGATGATGAAGATAGCTTTCGAAGGCGGTCCATGTGGAGAAGTCCATTGCGGATCATGGAAAATGATAACCTTAGTACTTCCTTGATTGTCATGATTAATTCCTTGTATCATGAGGTGCAGGTGCGAGAGTCGCATCATGAAAACCAAGGGGGAATTATTTTCAAGCATGAAATTTGACGTCACCGCGGTGGGCCATTTTCGAAGCTCAAGGCGGTAATTGGGGTATGAAGAGCCAAAAATTCAAGAAATTTCAGAGGACACTGGTGGGAAATAGGCTTCTCGAGTTTTTGAGGTCACTGAAGAGCAGGGTGTTGATTCTAGGGGAACTGCTGATAATAAGGAGAAGATGCATGTAGAAGAAGCTGGTGAGGGTTTAGAGAATGAGAATGATTGGAAAATAGATATTGGGGCCTTGAAGGTCCACATTCAAAAGCTGGAAAAGGTCTTCGCCAAAGGTCTTTGCAATAACATTCTATTGAATATGACTATGTTGGAAGCGGTGGGTAATCCAGGCAATGCTGACAATGCAGACAATGAGAATCTTAAGGATTTTATTAATTCTATAGTTATGTAGTTTTGTCCTTTCTGACTCTGGTCTTTCCAGTGTTTTATTTTGCTTTTGACTTTGTTTCTCGACTGTGTCGTTGGTTCGGTGCTGGCATCTTTTGTTTGTTAGCCTTCCTGTCTTTTTTGACTATATAGGGTTTGGCCCCTAGTTTTCCACCTTAATTAATCAAAAACAGTGCCATCCTCAAGCGCCTTATAAAATAAAAATGCATTTCTTAGTGTTGTTATTCGCTATGGTATTTTGCCAAAAACTTGGCCTTCATTATCTAGCTTGACATTCTTGCCTTTACCCACCAAAGACTGATCTAAAGTAGTCTAGGCTTGGGTTTCTATATGAGAGAGTTGAACATAGGAGACCAATCTTGCCATGTTTCAAATGTCCCCTGCCCACCAAGACCAACCTCCAATTCAACACCTAACATGCCCTTTCCTCTTGACACAAATAGTTCAAGAAAAATATTGATCTAGTCAAAAAACCTTTGACACCTATCTAACCCACCATCCAAATCTTTGACCTCTCCCACCATTAATAGCTTATGTTTTCCTTCAGATATGAGGGTTGAGTGTGGTGAAATCTTGCCATCCTTCACCACCAGATCTATCAAACCTTTGACTACTGGGCTCTTCTCTATCTTGACTAGATTTTGAAACCCACCGATGTCATTCTTCCTCCTATCATTGGTAGCTTTGACATGGTCATCCAGCTTGAACGTAGCTCCTCCTAGCACCACTACCATCGATCTATCCTTGTCTATTATATGTTTGTCACTCGAAACCTTAGTGCTTACCATTTTTTTAGATAAAAAAATCCTATCAGAGTCTTATTTTTACTACTATGCACTTCAATGCACATCATTTCAAATCTTTTTTTAAATAACATTTAAATTTTTTTTTTTTAAAGATTTGTTTGCTTTCAAGCAAAACTAACCTTTTACATTGATTATTTCAAGCAAATCTCAAGTGATTTTATTTTTCAAACACTCAAATTAATTTTAGTTTGAGTTTTGATGTAAATTTATATTTACAAGTTAATTGATTAAATTTTTAGTTGATTTACAATATATCATTAGTTAATCTTTGAAGAATTTTGCTTCTTCTCATTGTACTTAAATGGTATTTAAATTAGTTATTTTTTAGTTTTTAAGAAGCTTACACATCAAATTGACTCCATAAATGATGAGATAGTTGCTCTTAAACATGAAATATAATGTAAAAATATTACAATTATTATTTTACAAAACTCTTTTAATGCACATGCAGATAAAATGCAATATTCTATTAACGCCTTAAATACTGAAATTGCATCTTTTACATATGTTAATAGCTCTAGTGTTGAACTTCATTGTGCTTTTAAATCAAATTGTACTTATTTGAAAACTCTTTCTACCAAACCTAGTTTACACATTATGAACTCTATGGGCTATACAAATAGTGGGCTTGGTAACTGTAAAGATGGTATTTTTGAATCTATTTTACTTAATTCAAATGCAAATTGTAAAGGTCTTGGTTTTAATGATTCAACTATTTCTAATGTAAATTCAAAATCGTATTGTCTTCCTCACTGAAGGACTTATAATACAACTTATTTTTTATTATAATGTTTGTAATGCTCATGCATTGGTTAAAAATGACAAACCTTGTGCATATTATGGAAAACACGGGCATCCTATATCTAAATATTGGAAATTGCATGCATGAAAATCTTGTGGTAAATCCACTCATGACACTTTGCATTTCTATAAAATGACTAATCTCCTAACTCTAAGGTTAACACTATTTGGATTTCTAAAGATAACACTTCTTTTATAGACTTTATATGTCTTCTTTAGATAATTCTCTGATTGCTTCATGATAAATATATTTTACAAGTGACATATCTTCTTTGTCTCCATTTTGATAAAACTCTTTATGCATTCCTTGCTTTTATGTTGCAAAGTAAATATGCTCTCTATTTTGATAATTATATTAGGATGAGATGCCATTAATACCCATCCTACCCTATGAAACTTTTGGAAAATTGGATATTGATTTTGTGGGTCCAATCTCTCTATCTACATGCAAAACAAGCATGCACTACATCATTACCACCATAAACTACCTCACTCATTGGGTTGAAGTAGAAGAGATGAAGAATTGCATAATAGCCACAATAATTCAATTTTTATAAGAGAATATCATTAGTCATTATGGGTGGCCCTTAAGCTTAACTAGTGATAGAGGTATCCACTTCATCAATGAGATTGTGCACATATTGCTATATGAATTCATGACTGCACACCACAAGACTATCCCATACCATCCACAAGTAAATAAAATTGTATAGACGTTCAACAAGATTATTAGGAAAAGATCAACTAAGATTTATGATTTTAGGTGGAAATATTGGGATGACCATGTTGCTATAGTATTATGGGCCTACAAGACAATCTATAAATGCCTCAATAAGTCCACCCTCTTATAGCTTGTGTTTAGGACAGAGGTTGCTCTGCCTATGTAATTTTTCATTCCATTGTTGTAGATCACACACACACATTGGTCAAATAAAGGACCAAGAGTCACTTGTTGAATTCCTAAAAGACCTCATGTAGCTAGATGAAATATATGTAATTTCTCTATGGAACTAAACTATGAAGAAGGTTAAACAAAAATCTTGGGATGACCGATACATAAAGGGAAAGATATTAGTTGAAGGATCCCTTATCTTACTCTATGATTCTAAGTACTTGAAGAATCCAAGGAAGATTCAACTCTATTGGTTAGGTCCCTACATCATCTATGACATATTGGAAACCGGTGTGTGTAAGCTACGTACATTGAATGGTGAAATGATCCTTGTGCATTTTAGTGGAAGTTTACTCAATGCATACTCTGCTCAACATGATTGAGCCATGTTTTAATAAGGTAAAGGCCATTTATTTTATATATTTTGTGTTTAGTAGGTTAGATAGTGTAGGCTAGTTTTTGTACATAATATTTTTGCACCATCATTGTAATAATGTGTGCCACTTTGTAAGTACAATCAAACAAGTTGAGCAAGGGATTTATTATGGACTATTTATGCTAGACGTCAAAGTTTATTGGTGAGTGTTGTTGCATGATTTTTTGTACTACCCTCTCTTTATGAATGAAAACTTGATAGACTAGGCAACTTGAAGAATGAACAATGCAATACAATCAATAAAGTTATACCTTGGTGACCATTGCAATGATAGAACTAAAGAGATTTGTGAGTTTGATGTTGTTTTACTCAAACTTATATTCACATAACATGCATCAAGCTTTGTGCACATGACACAATAATTGACATAAATATACTTGTTATGTTGGGGGACCAAACACATGATTTAGTGTGGGGTAGGGGGATAAAAAGTGGTGGATAAGAAAATGACATGTTTTAGATAAGGGTAACATGGGATGTGAAGAGTGACATAGATAGGCATGAAGATGGGATTGATTTGATATGAAGTTATTTTAGGGGAAATAGTGAGTTATTAGAGTGTCTCACCCATGAACACAAATATTCAAATGCATGAAGAGAAAATGTAGGGAAGAAAGCATGTTATGGAGCACTATGGCCAAGCATTCATGAAGAGGAATTATGTGGGAAGGAAGTGTGCAAGAAGAAGGGGAGCACAATGCCTAAGGACGTAGAGGGTAATAATGCACATGTAAAATATCCTACCAAAATTTGATAAATTTCCCAAAATTATGTCACTCCAAAATGTTTAAAATTTGAAATGTTTGTGGTTAACAACTAGCACATACTAGTAGTTAATGCAAAGGTGGTAGCATTAAAACCTTGAGTGTGAGAAGTTGAAATATGTTGCATGTACATCCAACTATTTGAAATAAAGTTTTGAGAAATGTTTCAAGCATTATAAAATAATATTTACATTAAATATTCATGATTTTTTTATCAAGATATATTGAGCGAGTTTACACAAACTAAGAAATATAAACCACCTAAAATTTTGAGTTAAGAATGACTACGAGACACCATTTGAGGGATAAAGACAAGAAATTTATGGAGTTGTGACTTGAATTCACTAATATTTGAGGTATTTTAGTGAATATAATTGAGTTATTCAATGAGTTATATGTTTTAGAGGTCGTCAGCCACCATTATTTAGTAGGGAAGCTCAGAGTTGAAGTATCACAACATGAAATCTAGAAGTACTTGTGCACTAGCCAAAATTTAAGGATTTAACTAAGTAGGAAATCAAGGGTGTGATAGAGGGGTTTTAGGATGATTATTAATAAAAATCATGAAATAATTTACACTACATATTTGAAACAAGTACATATGTTAGGATACCCATTTTAGAAGTAGCAATAGAAAAAACATGCAAGTGTAGTTTGAGGGATTGTTAACGATCATCAATTAAGTAGTAGAAGAAGGAGAAGTTGGAACATCAATCATGAAAATAGTAGAAGTCCCTATCAATTCCAAAGAGGAAAATTAGATAAATAAAAGAAAGATTGCATCCAAGGGCAAGGAAATGAAATATATGCCTATTGCCCCATAAATAAAAAATAGACCAAGACTAGGAAGGATCAAATCTATAGAGATGCAAAATAATGGGAGTTAAAACTAGAAAAGTGTAAGGTGGAGGACTAAAACCACCATGGAAGAGGAAATGAGGCTGATAATTCCATTTTTATGAATCTTTTAGGAAACAACTAGATAGAGTTGGAGTTCTCCAACTTCATGAGCTTCCTTTGATAATGTTGAGGAACGTGATTTTTGATCTTGCATGTTCATGAATATATATTTTACTTTATCTAGTGAATAATGAAAACCAAACATGCCCAAATTCACATGGTCACTAGGTTATCCCAATTGGGTAGGGATATGAAGGAAGTACGGGTTAACGCTAATGAGGTTGAGTGTGTAGCTAAGGAGATCGAGTACAAGAAGCAAGGATTCAATTTCCATATTTCTAACATTAACGACAAGGCCACAAGGGTTGTAGTGTGATTAGTGGGTAA
The DNA here is from genome assembly GCA_037957365.1 of Torreya grandis. Lineage (NCBI taxonomy): Eukaryota > Viridiplantae > Streptophyta > Pinopsida > Cupressales > Taxaceae > Torreya > Torreya grandis. The sequence continues at coordinate 1,617,666 of JARHVA010000673.1, read as the reverse complement.
AAATCTACATGGGTTAGAGCACTAGGGATAACCAACAAGAAATTTATTTACATAAAACATGAAATGTCCAAGGAGATGTTCTTCAACATCTCTAAGTTCCTAGCAAATTCAATAATTAAAGGTGCATAAAAAAGCACACCATCTTGGAAATAATTTAAAATTCAACACAATCCTCATGTTTTTTCTATTTGATGATATTTTCATACCAAAGGGTGCCAAAAAATTCTAATAGGCATACCTCCTTCATGATAAATTCTCAGCGCTCAAGTATCATATATATAGATACCTTGGGGTGGCCTCCCCCAAATATAAAGACATGATGGATAGGCAGTTCACACAATTGAAGGATGCCATAGGAGATTAATGGTATGTATCTATATTGATATTAGAGGTAATGGAAGGCCAAGGAAATTTTACTATAATTCAACACTACTCACTAACACAGATAAATTTGGCCAATGCTAATATGACTAGTTGCTTGAAGTTGCCTTATGGATTCATAACATGTTACTTTGTTGATGTGGTGAATGGTATCTCAAACACAAAAAATATAATAATGGACATGAAAGGATATATGTATATTTCCATACCATTTACACCAAATATGTATGGCTTAGAGAGGCTATGATGAAGGAAGAGGATGAGGAAAATACTATTGGGTGTGTCATCAACCTAATACAAAAAATGTTACCATAGAGGGCTAGTTGCACAAACTCTTCGTATGTTAAATCCCAAGAAAAAGATTATCAACGTAGAAGCATAAGGTAAATATGATATATAATGTCAAAATTCTTTGAAGCTAATTAGTTCACACACCTCCTTATAAAAAAAGAGAAAGATAAAGAAGAGGAATCTCTTAACACTTTCCCATATACAAGGAAACTAGGAGGATATAGAGTAAGAAGAAGAACCTCTAAAGAATAAGAAATAATGGCTCATGTGACCCAAGTTTATTGACACAATTTTACTTTTTTTATTTGAGGTAAAAGAACAAAAAATAGATGAGAATAAGAAAGAGCACCAAATTCTTCACACTCTAGTGCCGAAGGGCCTATAGAGAAAATAGTAGTGTAACTCCCCCTACACTAGTGAAAAAGAGCCATGCACAGAACATGATTCAAGTGTATAAGGAGCCTAAAGTTAAAATGGATAACATTCAATACTTGGAGGAAATGATGGAAAAATTAATTGATTTTGTCATGGATCATCTGAAAGACATAGACTCCACATCAAAGCCCCAAAGAGAGCAAACCAGTAGTGAAGGGTTAGAACACTTATGATCAAAGGATAAAGAAGAAGAAAGGAAATGGGAAGAAAAAGGGAAAAAGTATGGGTGGAAGGTATCTCCTCATAGACATAATAAGAGGAAGAAGACACCATCCATGCTATAGCCTAAAGTGTCATGAAAGAATATGAGTTCTACAGTGGCAAGAAATGAAGCCTAGTTATGCCACAATAACAATCTACAACGGATGTCCTTTACTTTCGACATATATTCAGAAGAGCCATGGTTTGAGGTCCCCATGACTATAGGATTAAATCCAATATTAGAAGATAGTGAGGGGTAAGACATATTTTTTGTGAACCACATGAACATGAATGATGTGTAAGTAGGGAGTGTTTTGGTGAAGTTAGTTGCAGAGGTTTCTACACAAAACTTGTTAAATGACATAGCCTAAAATAACCACATGTGAACCATAGTGAAAGTACCTCAAGCACTCAAAGAAGAATAAAATAAATGGGGCATAATATCAAATACACTCAAGGAATATTTGGAGAAGTAATTTGTAGTAGATCTCAAAGTAAAGATCATGGAGCTTAAAAATCTAAAGTTGTGAGAGCAGGTCATGAATGAACAACCAAGACTAATGAATGAGTTAAGATCACCTAGGCCAAGCACCTAAAAATACTAGAAATAATAATCCATCAACTACTTAAGCAAGGGATAGGTGCCAGAGATGCACAAGTATAAATTAGTTAATCCCAATTTGAGTTTATAGAGAAATAAAAAACTTGTGAGAACATGTTGAATAAGTTCTCAAAGAGAGTGGCAGGTGTAGAACAAATATTTTTATTTTTTCCCAACAAACAACCATAATAAACGTGCATATATTAAAAGAATAAAAAGAGTAGAGCATGTTAGTGGCTCAGGTTTTCATAGAAAACCAAGGAGTAATGCATAAATATTTATTAAGAATTAGATGAAAATGGGCAAACAATAAATACGAAAAAGGAGTTCGAGTGGTGATTCTTGGAGTTATAGGAAAACTATTGATGAGTAAAGTTTCCTCAAGGAAATAATAAAGGGAGATATTGAGAATATAAGTGATGTGAAACAATAGGTTGAGGAACACCAATAAAAACCTTTGACATTGAAGGCATTTGGTGCATATGTGACAATCATCACAAATAATATACAAGGCATGTTGATAAGGAGGAAGGCCTTTATAATAATGTAAAATAAGATACCCCTAAATTCTTTGATTCAATGAAATAAAAACAAAGAAATTTCTTTGATTCTTTGACTAAGGGTCTTATTTGATAAGCATGCAATTGGCACATGGTAAAATGGAAGGAAAGTTAGAAAAAGGGAAAGAGATTAGTGGGTTATGTGAAGATGGCCAACCAAGTTAGTGTGGCGTGATGTTGACCCCCAAGTTTTGCTAGCTCTTCTTTTTATGACTAAGTCCATATGTGTGTATGATAGATACAACCAGATACATATGCCAATAAATATAATAAGTATAACTTGGCATGCACCAACATAACCAATCCATGAATGCATACCTAATAAACATAACAAAAAATCATGGCATGTATTGATAGAATAACCCATATGTGTGCACCCAATAGTACAATCAAGGAAATAATGAAAGTGATTGTGTGTCACTATCAGAACTATCCAATTCAACATGATTTTTGGATAAATGATGAAATTTATTTACTGTATTTGGATCCTAATAGGTAGATAAGAAGTGACAAAAAATGACAAGGTAGCTAAACTTTTGCAGTACATACTATTAATTGCCAAGTGGATGATGCTCACATTAGCTGATAATTCGTGTTAGTTGAGCTACTTGAAGAAACATAGGTCTATTGGAAAACCTAAAAAATATAGAGTCCTAGGAAGGTAAAGGGAGAGATTTAAACATAATGAAGTTCTATTAAATTGTTAACAGAGCTCCAAGCAAGAAGAGTAATGTTTCCTAAGTGAGGAGAGGAATAGTTAGATAACTAGTGATATGGTTAAGTGTCATTGAGCACCTTGTAAACATTGTAATCATTATGTACTAAGTAATATACATAGATTCTTATAATTGCTATTTTTATCTTTGTTTATGTCTATAGAGTATTTTTTACATGTATAGAGTATATTTTAACATATGTAAACAAGTCTTACATATTGAATGGACATATACCTATATAAATATAGAGTTTCTACATTATTGTTCATTTTACATAGTTGTTTAATATCATGTGTTACTAAGGTACTATATGGTTCTCCCTTAGTAATCACACACTTGCAAGACAACATGTGAGATGGTGTATTTTTTACCATTACTAAATAACCTTGACCCTTTCAAGTTTCCTCTCTATGCATTGGGTGAGCGCATGAGCATCACTCACGTTATATGCCAACGTAGAAAGAAAAGTGTTGGGATGTGAACACAACTAGTGCACAAGTGACCATTAGACTCCAACATGTATTTATAATTAATTTTTTCATTGAAACCTTATAAAACCTTGTTTTGTTGTCAGCATAATATGATACTTGTAGAAGAAAACTTTCTTTACAAATTTCCATAATTCTTCATATGTTGATCCTGGATTATGTAGATTATGCAATTTAATGTCCATGATTTTAGTAACCACATCTTCAATAGAAACAACCCATATTGTTATTATGTTTCCTTATAGTATTTTTTTAATGTATGTTTATATTTGTATTCAATTATATATGTATTACATTTTGGACAATGCCAAAAATTATTGGCATTTTCTTTCTTGCATTGTTTGTTTTCAATTAAATAAATGTAAGAAAGAAAACAAAATTTTTCCATTTTAATGTGAATGAGGGTAGCAATGACTATAAATCTATTCATTTTTTCTCAAAACCCTTGAATTTTGTATGAATATAATGGATCTTTTCTTAGTGGTATTTGTAGTCAATAATGTAGAATCCATTTGGATGCCATAAACTTCATACCAATTTTTAAGTTTGTGCATCTCTATTATATTTGGATTGATGAAGAATTGTGTATTTGAACCACTAGTAATGGTCTTTCCCTTATATCACATGACTCTTCATTTTCTAAATGTTAGCATTGGTAGTAGTGTTGTTTTTGATCCACATCTAGGTTGACTAAGAGTTTTCCTTCCTCATCACAAAATATCCCCCAAAGGGTGACTTCAATATTGTGTTTGGATTGATCATTAAGATTTACTTTATTCTTAATATGTAAGTCCCATCAAATTTTATGATATTATATGTAGGAATAATAGATAGAAAAACACCAATTACGTCTATCATAGAGTCGGTAGATATTATTATGATTTCCTCAATCGTTTGAACTTAAACTAGTATAGTGGTGTAATGTTATCTTTTTTTAGACACTGTTTGATAAAGGAAGTCATGTCCATTATGACTTCCCATCCCATGATGAGCTTTGTGAATGATTGAATGATTTGTTATCATATCTTAATTTTCCATTTGATATCAATTATATTTTCCCAACTTGTATTTGATTGTAAAATATAGCGGCTTCTATATTGAAAGAAGATATGGTTCTGTTTTCACATGCATTGTCAATGAGATCAAAACTAAAAACCTACCTTCACCTTTATTTGTTTATGTATTTTCAAAGAATTCCTTTTATAATATAAGAGTTTTTTTAATGATTCAAATTATTTAAAATACATCCATTTCATATTTTGAGACTTATTCATCTATTTTATGAGTTACTTATCGCGATTATAGACATTTATTTATCTAAGGACATATTTGATGGTTATAGGCAAACTGACTAATCTTCTCATATAGATTTGACAAGCCTCTATTTTTTGTGCTTCCTTCCACCTTAGACTGATTTCTCGCACCATGAATTTACCTTATCACACTTTTCCTTGGTTACCCTTTGTGCAAGTTATATCATAGAGAAATCTATATATACAAAGTCATTCCAATTCATTTATCAAGTATCAATGAAGTATTGTGTAGATTTTGAGAGAATGGTTAATCATATACCTTCAAGTTAGATCTTTCATTGCCATACTTATTTTTTAAATTTATAATGGAATCTTCTACCTTGATACTTCAATATTTTTCAATTTATTGTGACATCATCCAGTTGTACCAAAAGAGGGTTTAAGTGAATGCTTATGTACTTGCATTGCACATCTAGGGAAGAGGAGGAAAAAAAGATTTTATTTGCAAGTCAAATAACTAAAATGTGTTTGATTATAGTGTGTGGGATTTTTAAGTGTAACTCCCTTGTGGTTGCTCAACCCATAACCCTTTTGTTGTTATTTAATGGAGTATTTATCATGAACTATGTCAAGAAAAAAAAAAGAGATTGAATTAAACATTATGCTCATGAATTAAATAAAATAACAAAATAATATGGTATTGAATTAGACAACCCACCTACACAAGAATATTTAGATTCCAAAATTGTGTGCAGTATAGATTCGACAACCAAATATTCATTAGGGAAAAATTAACAATAGGTTGACATGCACCAAATATATTATTTGACATCTAGGGTTCTATATTTTACATAGATATTTATCATCACTTAAAAACCATTGTTGAAATTCCAAAATTCTAATATTATGGTTAGGAATGTTCATTTCATCACTTTCACTATTTTTCTCAGTTCATTACTTATTCAATTATTCTATTTATGATTATTTACTATTTTATCCACGAGGAGATCTGAATTTTTTTTTGGATTGTATTTATCTTATATCTCTATATGCAATCATTTTATTATTGTTTTATTAGAGTTATTTACCTTAGTGCACTAAAAATATAAAATAATAATTGCATATATTTATTATTTAAATAATTTTTTGGTAAATATATGCACAATATATGAGTTTTTTCCCATTTAATTTTTTGGGTGTCTTGTGTATCAATTGATGATAAAATAATAATAAACCACCTTATTATCCATAGTAAATAATCAATGAACATGTGACTTGAAGTACACAAATTGAAAATAAAACATGCAAGGGAGTAAAGAGATGAATAAAATAGAATTATGACCTGACCAATGTAGATGAAGAAAATTTAGACAATGCAGAAGGATATGAAAAAAATGTAAGTATTATTTGTGATAAATTTATAATTATTTCTTTCCAAACCATTTATTATAACTGTTATCTTTATTTATTTCCATTATATTATCAGGTTAGGACAAATTATGGAATGTCGATTAATAGACAATACTTTCACATAAAAAATGTGGGCAATAAGAGAGTTCATTGCACTTATGGAGTTACTATTAAGTTTGAGCAGGATGGTTTCATGAGTTCCAAAGACAAAAAATTAATTAAGGGGAAATTGGATTATATTGGCCGGATCCAATAAATACTTGAGATGAATTATAATAACCTAAAAAATTTGTTATTCAAATGTAGCTAGTATGATGATTTTGAGGGAACTAGATCTATGAAGAGATATAAAGATAGTGGTCTATATGCCTTATAATTTATTATAAACCTACTAGAAATAAATGAGCCCTACATGTTACCTAAAAAATTTTCACACCTTTGATGTGTGTGTGTGTATACATGCATATATATATATGTATATGTATATAAATATATACATATACATATACACCTAATTACATATCTATATATAGATATACATATATACATACATACATACATATATATTAAGATTTGTTTTGCATTTTTTGTTCAAATCCATATATATATATATATTGACTTCATAAATTATTTTATCCTAATATAGGATTTTTTTTTTAAATGTAGATAAACCACAAAATGGAAGTTGGTAATACATTGCCATATTAAGATACACCATGTCTATAATATTCAATCTTTATGGGGCATAAATGACCATCGATAAGATATAAAATATGTTGAAGATGACAAAATTGAAGAAGAAGGTGTTTTTCATGTAGACCATGAAATTACTATCATAGAGGTGGGAATACACATGTTATGAATGCTAAAAGGATAAAAATGTAAAAAATGATGAACAATTATTGGGAGTCCAGTGATCACCCACACACTAGTCCCATGCACATCCCAACACTTAGTCTTTTTACGTTGATATATCATGTCAGTTTTGGCTCACATGCTCACCCAAAGTGTAAAGAGAGGAGACTGGGAAGGGTTGGGGAACTAATAAATTTATAATTATTTCTTTCCAAACCATTTATTATAATTTTTATCATTTTTTTCCACTATATTATCAGGTTAGGACATATTATGGAATGTGGATTAATAGACAATATTTTCACATAGAAAGTGTGGATAATAAGAGAGTTGATTGCACTTATGGAGTTACTATTAAGTTTGAGTAAGCCAATTTCATGAGTTGAAAAGACAAAAAATTAATTAAGGGTAAATTTTATTATATTTTCCTAAGCCAAGAAATACTTGAGATGAATTATAATAACCTACAAATTGTGTTATTCAAATGTAGCTAGTATGATGATTTTGAGCATACTAGATCTATGAAGAGATATAAAGATAGTGGTATATATGGCTTATAATTTATTCTAAACCTACTAGAAATAAATGAGATATACATTTTATACACACACACACACACACACACAAGCCATGAATTCTAAAAGGAGAAAAAAGTAAAAAATTATGAATAATTATTGGTAATCTAGTGGTCACCCACACACTAGAAACATGTCCATTATGATTTCCTGTGATGATCTCTGTGAATGATTGTATGATTTATTATCATATCTTAATTTTCCATTTGATATCAATTATATTTTCCCAAATTGTATTTGATTTTAAAATATAGTGACTTCCATATTGAAAGAATACATGGTTATGTTTTTGTATGTGTTGTTGATGAGATCAAAACTAAAAACCTACCTTCACCTTTATTTGTTTATGTATTTTCAAAGAATTAATTTTATAATATAAGGGTTATTGTAATGATTCAAATTATTTAAAATTCATCCATTTCATATTTTGATCCATATTCATCTATTTTATGATCTACTTATTGTGATTATAGACAATTATTTATCTAAGGACATATTTGATGTTTATAGGTGAACCGACTTCTTGTATAGATTTGACAAGCTTTTATATTTTATGGTTCCTTCTACCTTGGACTTATTTATTGCACCATGAATTTATCTTATCACACTTTTCCTTAGTCTTCCTTTGCAAATGATATATCATAGAGATCCCTATATATACCAAGTCATCCCAATTCATTTATCAAGTATCAATGAAGTATTGTGTAGATGTTAAGAGAATGGTTAATCCTATCCTACCTTCAAGTTAGATCTTTTATTACCATACTTATTTTAAAATTTATAATGGAATATTCCACCTTGATACTTCAATATTTTTCAATTTATTGTGTCATCATCCAATTTTACCAAAAGAGTGTTTAATGAATGCTTATGTACTTGAATTGCACATTTAGGGAAGAGGAAGAAAAAAATATTCTATTTACAAGTCACAAAGAAATACAATGTGTTTGATTCTACCGTGTGGGATTTTTAAATGTCACTCCCTTGTGGTTGCTCAACCCATAACCCTTTTATTTTTATTTAATGGAGTATTTATCATGAACTATATCGATAAAAAATATATATATTGAATCAAACATTCTGCTCATGAATTCAAGAAAACAAAAAATATGTTGGTATGGAATTAGATAACCCACCTACACAAGAATATTTAGACTCTAAAACTGTGTGCAGTATAGATTCAATAACCAATTTTTTTTATTAAATATATATATACGTTAACTTAACATAAATATACAACTAATTCATAAAATAATATAGGTGGTATGAGAGCACACCACACAACCACACTAGGCAAAGCCTAGGACCAAAAAAAGAAGCACCACAAACAACTAGGCAAAGCCTAGGAACAAGTCATAATGTCATAGTAAAAGAAAAATCTAAGTAGTAAGATCAAGGCCAGATGGAAAAGGATCCATATCATCATGACCTTAGCCTGAGCTTGGCAAGTCATTACCATCTAAAATAGGTTCCTAACTAGTAGCTTGAGCAGTGTCCCTATCATCTTCTTCTTCCTATGTCTGAGTAGGAAAAATGGCCAAAGAGAGCCTAGGGAACTTGTCCAACACATTTGATTGGACTTTAGGTGGTAGCCCCCAAACATATGGGCATAGAGGAGGAGGAGCATCCTACTCAGTAGGGGAAGGAGGTAGAGGATGCCAACCTCACTGATGCATGGGAGAGGTCATGCACTAGTATGGGGTATCGCTATGAGAGAGACACTGAGAATAGATACAACAATACCCACCATGAGGTGACAAACTAATTCTATCCTCCAATCTAGATCTTTGGGAAAAGATAGTAGAGATTGAGCCATTACAAAAGGAGCATCTCCCTAGTTAGAGAGGAGATCCTGAAGGTGCCCAAGCTCTATAGCAACTTTTTTGGCTTGAACTTGAATCTACAAAATAACATTGGAGATGATAGAGGAATTTCTCAAAGTAGAAACATTATAATTTGAAGAAATGTTTTTAAACATCAAATTATTTCTTTCATTCAAAAGATAAAAGAGAATCTCCACTCTGAAAGTATGCCAGACTTGTGTGTATTTGAATGGCATTACAGGTTTATTTCTAAGGAATATGTGCTACCAAAGAAAAAATTGAGCTAGAAAGCCCTGAAGATATCATGGATCCACTTCCAGACCCTTTAAGCTTTGGTACAGTACTAGAAAATATGAGGAATCATCTCAACGTGGCCATAGAAAGGGCAAGTAGGAAGGAGAACTCTTAGTTGGATGATCCTTTTACCAATAGGTAAGCCTTGGTGAAATATACACTAAGTAAAATGGGCAAGTTTGGGATCCACACAAGCCCCCCAGATAGTGCTAAATCATAAGCTCCACATACTAATATAAGAATTCAAACCCCATTGGGATTTGAGCTTGTCCACCATGGGAAAATGGGGGGTGATCCATCCATAGCTAAGCTAAGGAGTGTAATTACAAAAAGGGATCTCAACATACCACTTCCAATCCTTCCACCAAGGACACATATAGTGAACATATATTTTATGGAGCATGGATGGAGGCATGACATTAAGTATCTCTTGGTAGGATTCTTGATAATAATTGGCTAGTTGAAATTTGGGTTTCACATCTTCCCAAGATAGCCAAGAGTGATATTACCTACAATAGATATCCTGGACAGAATGAATACCCATACATAAGAACTTGAGAGCATTGATCAAAGGGACTTCTACCAGGGGAAATTCATTAAAATTAATAATAGGTGACCACTAGAGTGACTAGGTGTTTACAGACAACCCATCTCATAACCCTGAACCATTCTAGAGAAGCCATGGTTTAATCTTTTCCCATGCCTTCTAGATGCTTTATCCACAAATGACCCTATGATTTGAATGGGAGACTTAATGATTAGCAGATTAGGGAAGTCAAACCCTTTTTAAGCTTTCTTTCCCTTAGGCAAGCCCAATGAGATGTAGTGTTTGAACAACACCTTCCAATATTTTATGGAATGAATGGCCCACACAATCCATTTGGCACATAAGGCAGTTCCTTGTCGACCTATGTCAATGAGACCCATCCCTTCATCATCCTGCATAAAGCTCCTAGTCCACCCTATGGAATCCTTTGCCTTGAAGAGAATTGGCCCAAAGGAAGTCTATGAGAAATTTATGCAACTTTTGGTAAGATTTATTAGAAGGCACCCAACATGACTAGTAGTACACATGGGTAGTTGTAAGTATTTTCAAGCATATTTGAAATTTTCTTGCTAACAAAAGAGACTTGGTCACCCAGTATTTTAGCTTCTTAGTAACTATGTCTAATATATATTACCACAACAAGGGTGGTGAGTCATCAAAAGCAAAGGGGATGCCAAGAAATTTGAATATTTTATCATGTTGGATCCACTTACAACCATTTTTATCATTCCACATTGGTGGAGGGAGGTAGGATTGCCTGAAGCAATGAGTTTTCTACCATTGCATGCTGGAGCTAGTGTAGACACCAATATTGTGTCGACCCCCCCTTGGTCCCCTTAGAACCACTTACACACTTTATTAATTTAAAATAAATTACTTGTTTTAAATTAATGACATCACCCTAGACACCTCACCTTGGACACTTCGCCTAGACACCTCACCCTAAGACCATTTCTTACCCCATGAGTCACCCTAAGACTAGGTCATCTAATCCTAACTACCTAAGACCTATTCTCACTCCATTCCAACCTCCTAACTAACTCTCATGCCTAATAAACCCATCTTTTGACCATTCTCCAATGGCAAATGCACTTGGTGGATGGAGGAACAGGCAAAGGGCTAAAAATAGCCCTTTTACCCATTCTCTATCCGTTGATGTCGATCAACTATCAATCGACATCGGCAGTATCACCGACGTCAGTTACATAAACTGAGCTCTAACCTTGAGCTGAGCTCTCTTTCTCTCTGGCCCCAGACTCTTAGACATCGACGCGCACACTCTGAGACCAATCATCAGAATTTGACTAACACTCCCCTGGCTACAGAAACTCTATGCAAGTCACTTTAGATTGGATTGGAACATTATACGAGGACCTCAACTTCAGCCACAATAGAAATAAGCATTCTCACACCTCTAGTTCTTCACCAAGTAGAGCTAAGTATTCTTCTGCCTCTCATTTCAGTAATTTAGAATACATTAGTAATTAGTTTCTATTTACTATTTCTAAATATTATCAACTCAACCTGACTTTCTTCTTGGAGAGGCTAAAAAGCCTTCCCCTTATCCTTAATCTCTTTTCATACCTATCCCTAAACTTTGCCCTTTCTCAGACCCTATTCACTCTCCTGCAACCCTGCACAAACCTTTAAGCTTCTAAACTCTTCTATCGACCACAGACATAACTCTGAAACCCATCTAAGGACCATTGCCCCTACCGACATCGGTAGTATAACCGACGTCGGCATCATTGACCAACTGACCTCAGCATCATTGACCAATCGACCTCAGTAGGACTACCAACATCAGTGACTGTGACAGACTGGTTGCAGAGAACAGGTACGAGTTATCTTTATTTCTCTTTCTTAGTCTTTCACCATTTCTTTTTATACAACACTCTTTTTCATAAATAGTGGACTGTCATCCCTCACGGAGCTTTACGCTTTCAGGACCAAGCATGTAGCTTGGCAGTCCACCTTATCTTATTCTAATATTTTCTTTGTTTAAGTCTTATTCTTATCTATAGGTGTTTCCTCCACATCCAAAGAGGAGCTCCTACAATGCTTGGATACGGTGCGCAACTTAATCCGTGTATCAATTAAACCCCTGACCTTTAACTTTAGTTTCTTCTTCTTTTGAATGTAATTAGAAAAAATGTAGAGAAACATTCTAGCACGCCTGGTGGGACCTTGGAGTTTTCCTTGGGTTCATTTATTCTAAAAAGCAAACTTTCATATAGATGCATTAGGAAAATATTCTCTTCTTGCATCCTTTTCTTCTATCTTTTTATTTCAAAAAGAAATCATAAGCGAAAGTAAAAAAGAACATCTCTTCTTTTTCTTGTAACTTCTTGCCTGCATCTTAGAGTAGTGAAAATTCATGCTCTTAACCTCTTCTCCCAATTGTTTACATCTGAACAAAACATTTCAATTTGGGTTAAAAAAATAATTCCATTTTATTCCTGCTTGAATGCATACTTAGCCTATTCACTTAGTAATTAAAAACGCATTATGAATAAATCATAGTGCACAAATGCTACACAACCAGACCACAAGCACATCAAACTAAACATTTAAACATACTTGAGACAAGGCCCGTCTAGGATTTCATCACTTAGCGGATACCTTACCCTTCCTGGCAATCCTACTTGGACTTCACTACCAAGGGGAGGACCCACTCTGTTCTCTGGTAGAGTATAAACTATAGGCAAAGTATATATTGGCCAAGCAGCCCAGCTTGGCTCTAGGTTCATGAAGTGAAGGGAGCAAGCCCCAGCACCAGGCCATGTACTGAACCTAACACAGATTTTTGAGCACCAAAACATAACCCAAAACCAACCATAGACTTCCTCTTTAGGACCCGTTATAAAAGCCCAACTCCCAAACATATTATTCTAAGGCATAAGCCACCACGACTCTAAAATTTATTCTTAGGAATTTAGTGTTTTAGAGGTTGCTTGCCATCATCTATTTTTCTATTTTTATCTAATTTTTTGAGCTGGTAAGGTCGCATCATTCTAAAACAACTCAGAATTTCTTTTTCTTCCAAAAACTTTTAGTTTTCTAAGTTTTTGAAAATACATAGAAACTGACATTGGTTTTTCCACCGACGTCGGCAACTCATCTTCATCGACATCGGTTATCTGATTGACATCAGCAACATATCCTCACTAACATTGGTTTTTCCACTGACGTTGGTCACTGTCAACAAATTTTCTTCCAAATAGAAAGCTCAAAACCTGACTTTTTTGGTGTTAAATACACATTCTAATTTTTGGAAATTGAAATACATAGTTTTTAAAACCTAAACACATTTTGTCTTGAATGGTTTTGACACGTAGTCAAGCTAAAACTCTTGTTGACCACGCAAGGCAACAACCACTCCCACCTTCGCCTTCTATATCAAGTCACCAAATGGAGTACACTTCAGACACTGAGTGTACTCCTATCCAACCTACCCCAAATCAATCGCTTATTGTTCTTGTAGGGGATCAAGACTTTGATAGATTCCTTGACCTCAACATCAAGGCTCTCCAACACTATCTCACAAGAAGCCAAATGCGGGACCCTTCAGGTAACCCTGTTTATGAGATGCCAACTTCCTTAGTTAAAATGACAATAATATCAACAGCATCTGTTACCCAACCTATGGCCACTCAAGTCATTGCCTCAACCAGTAACCCAACCATGTCCAATGCTCAAGATTTGGCCTCTCCTTCTATTTCTAGACCTACCTCCATTGGGGTTTACATACCCCCTCAACCACAAACAATTCAACCAAGTTCTACACCATTCCAGAACTTGATTATCTCTATCCCACCCACTCTTGCACCCATAAATACAAGAGTGACTACCTATCCTCTAACTAGTGTTGCCACCACTCAACCACCCTTGGCGGCATCTAGTCAAGTTGTGCCCTCCAACTTCATGGCACAAGCTCCCTTGGCCTCAACATTAGTCCCTATGATGAACTACCAATATGTTGCCTCTATACAAATGCAACCAAGTATGTCATACGCCCCTCCCAATGCCTTCCAAATACCTTACAACTTAGGGGTGCCCCTCCTATCAATCCATCTACTGATCTAATTAAGATGCTGATGGATAAGATGTCAAACCTTGAGACATCCATTTTTGGTTCAAGCAATGTTCTTTCATATGAACAAATCTGTAATGAACCTATTCATCCTTATATCCTTATTCAACCATATCCTAGTCAATGGGAACTCCCAAAATTTACTCACTTTCAGAGTAAAGAGGACCCATAGCAACATCTAAGAGCATTTAGACACGCTTTCTACCTTATAACACACGATGATGCGTTACTACTTCGCACATTCCCCATGTCACTTTTTGGCACCGCCCTTAACTGGTATAGCTCTATTACCAGTCATTCTCTCTTTGCTTTCACTCAACTAGCTCAATTATTTCTCGACCACTTTTCAATCAACATCACTAAAAAGGTCTCCATCACAGACCTATATTCTATTAGACAATTCTACGATGAATCAATAGTTGATTTCGTTGCCCGTTAGAGAAGTTTAATCAACCAACTCTCATTTTTTTACCTCAACCTGAGCTCATTGAGCTCTTTTCAAGAGCATGTGCCAAGCACATCTCATCTACTTTGCAGGTTCAAACTTTTTGCACATTTGATGAAGCTTTCGCCATGGCCTGAAAGCTTGAACTCCATGTTGAAGAAGATAAGGTCAAACTACATAGTAAAAACCCCAACGCAAAATCCAATGACCCTTCTTCCAAATCTTTGTCTTCCCATTCCAAGTCCAAGAGATTGGAAAATGTTGTGGTACTTTGATCATCATCTTCTACCACAACTAACCAATCTGAACCCTCCACATCACAAAGTATTACAAGACAATTCCAACAATGATACGTACAACATCAATACACTCCAATAAGAGAATCATATGCTTTCATGTTGGATAAACTAGTAAAGCAGGGAGTCCTCAACCTCCTTCAAATTTGACCTGTCCAATTTAACCCCTCACAAGCCATCCCTGCATGGTATAGTGAAAATGACTTTTGTAACTATCACCGCGTCAAAGGTCATGACACAGACAATTGCAAAACCCTCAAGAACATTATTCAGGACATGTTAGACAAAGGGCATCCTATTTTGGATAACCCAAATGCATCGGCTAACCAAAACATAGACATCTTTAGGCAACCATTCTCTAACCATCCCCCTAGTCAGAATAACATTCAGACCATAGCCGATGACCCCCAAGAGTGCAATATACGCACGGTCGACATGGTTTCTCCTTTCATTCCTAACCAACCTCTCCCACAATTTGAAGAGGTTAGTCAACCCATTTCTCCACCATGGGTAGAAGAGCCTATTCTATCCATATCACCTCCACGACATCAAACACCTCCTCCACACATACTTATACCTCGTGAGGAACCCATATTACCTGTTCCTCTAGCCCCGACCTTCCCTCTTCTTCTACCATTGGAAGAAGTTACCATTCATACCCCACGCCCTCATGTAGAAGGGGCCATCATCCCTCTACTTCACCCTTTAGAGGATCCTTCCTCTCTTATTTGTCCTCCACCAATGGAGGATAGTCCTCCATCCACCCCTCTTTCACATGTAGGAGAGGCTACTTTGACCTCTCCCATATTAGAGGATGCTTTGACGGCACCAACACCGGTGGCCCCGCCCTTATCCTTCTTATCACCAATGGATGATCATACTTTTCATGATCCTAAACCATAAGTGGAAGGCATGATCATCCCTATGCTCTATCCTATTGAAGAGCCAAATTCTCCAATCCCTTCTCCACCAAGAGAAGAACTCACCACATCACCTAATTCAGACGAGGAAGATCCAGTGACGGTTTTCTCTCACCTTTGGCCTGAGGTCACTGCATCCAACACATTTTCCCTCTGTCAACCACCCAAATCTTCCAAAAGACTGACTGTAAGACCTCGCGTGACGTCACCTAAACCTTTCTCTCGATTAGCAAAAAATTTAGGATTTGTCCATTCTAGGAACCTAAAACATGAGGCATTATGGGAGCGACTTAAGACTCCTTATCTTACACATCTTGCTCCACCTTATACTACCAACTCTTCCATGACAATTCACCCCAAAGTTTTTGATGAGGATTGGGCTTCTACTTCCAAATCTCCAAAAGCTCAACCATCTACATCTAAACCTAAACCCTCACAGGTGTCCACCATGCCGAAGCAGGTTAAATCTCTAGGTGTTCACCCTATATCAAACCTCACTCACCCATAAATGAAGGTAGATTTGAACCTCACCCCACATAACAGTGGTCCTCATGCTAAGCTAAATAAGGTTGTTAAACCACGTCGAAGAAATCCTCCCCCATCTTCACCATTACCCTCTATTTTGGGTCCACATCCTTCCACTTTAATAAGAGTGCTCCCCATACCAACATCTCACAAAAACAAATCACCTCCATTACTCCCTCTACCCATCAAACATATATTTCCTCCAAAAAATTTGACATCTCTCACCAAGAAAGTGTCATCTACTCGTGTGGCCACACCACCTACCAAAAAGGTGGTACAAAAAACTCCTCCTATAACTCCTAAATAGAAGTTGTCAACCCCTACTGCAACAATGAGTGCAAACCTATTAGTGGGGTCCTATGTTTTGTTGTTGCACCAATTGTTGCAGTCTTCTAGCATCGTTCTCCCACCCATTAAGCGATACCAACTTTTTGAATCAAAACCATCTTGGTTCGATGACACTCAAATTTGTGCATATCATTGCACACCTGGGCATGATACTGAGTGTTGTTGTGATCTTAAAGTTTTCATCCACCAACACCTAAAAAAGGGTACCCTTCTCATTAAGGACCCCTTTGACAAACTACTGATACCATCCCATGCCTCCCAAACCTCCTCACCTTCATTGGGATCCTATCATCAAACTATGGTCCCTCTACCACCTTCTCCCCCTATATTCAAAATCAAAATTGTTAATGTGGCCACCAGGTCCAAATATATAAAGGATAAAGGAAAAGAGCAAGTTTCTATTCCTTGGACATATCCATTCACCAAGCCTTCTCAACCACAAAAACCCAAGATTTCTATCTTGGGCACATCTCAACCAACATCTTCAGAGATAATTCGTGATGCCATGGCGAAAAACTTCACCAAACCCCTATGAAGAAGTATTTGTATGACCTAATACAAATCTCTCCGCAACATCACCAAACCTTGATCAAAGCTTTACAGGTAGTGGAGGTCCAACCTGAAGACCCCCAACCATTGGCTGCTCTAGTCAAATCATTACCAACCATTGCCTCCATCACCTTTAGTGATTCTGAGATTCCAAACTACAACCTGGAAGATCATAATCCTGCCCTCTTAAACTAAGACTGCCAAACAAAAGATTCATAGGATGTATCCTCGTGTCACACTCCTTGTCAAAGAGGAGCTTCAACATCTTCTCTCCATTTATCCAACCCATTGATTATCTGCAATGGGTGTCAAACATTGTCCCTATCACAAAAGCAACTGGGGGAATTCGACTTTGTACTGACTATCATGACCTCAACCAAGCATCAACCAACTTCACATCCAACATCGACCAAAACGTGCCTACAACCAAAATTTGAAAGAGTGAGATTTCAAAATCAGAGATGTCATCCTTAAAGAAAACCAACACGTGACCAATATGGAAAGAAGCAAACGAGGCAAGTTTGCTCCTAATTGGCTCGAACCTTATATCATAACACACAAGTATGGATTAGGCACTTATCGTCTGTCTTCTCTCAAAGGCTGGCAAGAACTTGAGCCCCTTAATGTCTTGCATCTGCAACCATTCTACTGTTAATCAAGTAATCATTCACTTGATGTTTAACTTGAGCTCATCCCTTGAGCAACCCCTGTCATCCTCATTCCTATTCCTTTCAACCCTTTTCCCCTATAATAGTTAGTTAACCTTTTTTGCATTAATGCTTTGTCCTAATAAAAGGGAAACCCCTAAACCTCTATAGTCTAGTCCATGACTAAAACTTTAGTCAAAAAAAAAATATACATAAAAATTGGGATGCCTAACCAAAGGTCATTAACTATAAATGTAGACTACTACCTTGAAGGACAGCTACATTATTGTTGTAACTAATAGACTGCTCCCTTGAAGGACAGCTATTCAAAGACATCAACATACAAAGCAAAACATAGACCACTCCCTCGAAGGATGGCTATGCCCAAATTTTTCTACATACACAACACCCTCTCAGAAGCTGCCCACATCATTCAGCTTCACATGACCACAAAACAAGACAACATCGCCAAGTATACTTCCCACATTGATCAGTCTACCAAAAAAAAATGGCTGACAAACTATTAAGTCATGGACTTGCCTATAGTCATTCTCAAGGTCACCTATAAAAGGGGCAAAGTTATCCCTGCTAAAAGGGGTTATGCTATCCTCACATATCACATAATCACACCTATTACCCCAAAATACTCAAGGGATTTTGAGCTCACTTAATGTCAAGTGATTAGGGTACATCTTTAACACAAACCAAGGTCAATGACGTAATGCATGAATGGGGCTTTTTGTTTACAAAAACCCTATCTATGCTATCACTATGGTCCTTGTCAATGAAAGAGCAAAATGCCTTTCACTTCTTATACATCTTTGTCACGTCCAACCCAAACCAAACCAAGACAAAACATTTTATAACCAAACCAATCCAAACCAAACTTTTTTTTGTAACCACTAACATGGCATCATGATTTATTCAATGCAAAAACCAATTTGTGTTATATGAATTATCATAGCCCATTCACACTAGTTTCTATGGAAAACAATACACATGGAAACTATCAACCAAACACAATTTATGTCAAGCATATACCATCACCAATATGGAAACTTGCTGAAGCATAAATATACTCATTTCATTTTTGGCATACGCCATCACTAATATGGAAAATTGCTA
This sequence comes from Torreya grandis, assembly GCA_037957365.1. Taxonomy (NCBI): domain Eukaryota; kingdom Viridiplantae; phylum Streptophyta; class Pinopsida; order Cupressales; family Taxaceae; genus Torreya; species Torreya grandis. The sequence continues at coordinate 1,598,288 of JARHVA010000673.1, read as the reverse complement.
GGGATGAAAAACCATATAACCAATGTTACAGAATACACCATTACATAATATGGAAAAGGTTGTAACATCATCATACTCATTTCATTTTTAGCATACACCATCACCAATATGGAAAATTGCTAGGGATGAAAAACCATATAACCAATGTTACAGAATACACCATCACATAATATGGAAAAGGCTGTAACATCATCATACACATTTCAAGCATGTACCATCACACATATGGGAAATGCTAAAAACACTAACATACCCAAAACAACTAACACATAGTCACATCCATAACATGTCAATATCTTTAAAATCTCATATATATATAATTGTCATATGAAAGTATACATCAAAAATATCTGAGACAGTATGACATATATCTATCCCTCTCTTAAAATGTATGTATATATCATGTCAACGGCACGTAGGCTGGTATATATATACACCTCAACTAACTACAAACACCTCAAGGCTGTGGTGGTGGTGGTGGTCGCGAAGACTCTGAATCATCTCCACCCTCTGGCCATCATCGTCTCTGAGAATTGGAGGTAGTGGCATGAGAGATATATCTCTACTGAGCTCGCATCTCAAAATATCATTGGATCTATGGAAATCCCTTGATGACACCCTCATAATATGTGATCTCATCTAACTCGGTGTTATACCTAGATATAGGTACAGTCTGTGGTGGACCCATCGATCCTAACGCCATGCCCTGTAGTGAACTCTATGGCTATGGCTAAGGTGGCTACTGAGCTGGCTACTGCACTAGCTACTATGGTGGTGGCTGAATAGGGCCTTGCCCTCCAAAACCCTATCCTACCAATACCTGTGCCTAGGCTATGGCCAACTACCCTTGTAATGTAGTAACCTGCCCTGTCAGGGCAGCCACCTATGTTGTCAAAACTGTCACCTACCCCTGAAACCCTACCACCTATCCTTGAAGCACTGTCACCTATGCACATGCTACATCTCTCTCCTAGATAGCAGCATCTCTCTCTCTACTGACCACCTACAAATTAGGAGGTGGTCCTCTCTAAACCCCTACATATTGACATGTCCACCAAGTCGAGTAGGCCATCGTACACCCTGGATTTGCCACACCTAGACATGTAGGTATCTCATCAAAATCTAGCTGCTCTGTCTCTTCTGGCAGTGGGAGGGGTCCCTCAATGTCATCTCATCTATACTGTGGGAAAGCAGGTGGCACATCCTGTAATAGCCTGTACTGGCACCGTACTCTGTCAGTAGGAACTCTCTCGAGCTCACCGACTTGCCTACCCCTCACCCATCTCAAGATCTAAATACCCACTAGTTGCTCTGCCTAATCTCTGAACACCAGATATAACAAGTATAGCCTCCAAATGATATCCACTAGGATCAGGGCATCCAGTACGCCCCTGTAGTAATTAATATCTCTGACAATGCCATCCACATGTGTCTGTGCCATGACCTCTCGCTAGTATCTGAAACCAACTCTGAAGCTGGCCTGGATAGCTACTGGGAGGCCAAGAGGTCATGTGACCATGATGTGCTCATATGCCCAATAGTGTAGGCCCACACATAAGTTGTACCATCGCTATTAGCTGATACCCCACAACTCCCTATATAATTGGGCTAAAAATACTAGAGCCCATGCAAAAACTATTTGCTCCTCTACCATGTCTACCAAAACTCCAGTCATCACAATCAGAAACCTCCCTCCCTCTACATCTAGAAGAGTGTAAACCATGATGTCGATCATCATCAGGATGGCAAGTCGATGTTCATCCTCATTTGCAGCATAAATTGGCTCATACGTGAAACTCGTTGAATGGTAAGTCACCTCAGTAGCGTGATCCCCAAACAGTGTCACCATATGAATATCATGCTCCTCTCTCGAGCATGCATATATATCTACCCCATGTATCAGTAACTACAAAATTTGATACACATCTTCAACTATGATGGTCACCTCTCCGATCGGCAAGTGAAAGGTGTTGGTGGTATGATCCCACTACTCGATCAATGCTACCATCAAGATCACATCCCTAGCTACACGACAATATCACCATAACCCACCAAGCCCTACTATAGCCATGTGTGCCCACTCCTCTCCTATGATGTCTTGACGCATCTACATCAACAATGTCGAGAGCTGATCTTGCAGCATCAATGACTACCTAGCCTGCATCTAACCAATAGAAATGCAACAATGTTAACCAACATTACGCAAACAACTACCAACCTCTTTGACTCTTCTTCCCTTTCTGGGAGAACTACATTGGCCTGAGGCCCTTAAAATAGGGGCTATGTAGGCAACACTTAGTTGACATGAGGTCTTCTGAGGTTAGCTCAGCCATTCACCCATTCATCTACCTAACGGACCAACTACCCTAACACCCTAGGCTCACTGCCTATCCTAAACTACTATACTTGGAAGTGCATCGACAGGATTTAGGCCCTCTAGATTATCATTTCCAACTTTTTCAAGGCCTAAAAAAACTTTCATAAGCAAATGACATCAATTAGGGTGCCGATGATGGCCCTATCCTAACCGACATCAGCATTTAAGTAACCGACATCGATCACTTTGTCAGTCGACATCAGCTAAACCACCGGCGTTAGTGACTGGTTTGGCCCTAGGGCCAAATTGGGTGAGCCCTAAAATTTAGGGCTTCCCCATTTCACCCCTCAAACACCCTAAAACACCCATAAACCTACCTAAACAAACCTACCTAGCCTACCCAACCTTCTAATTAGACCTCCCACCTCGATTAATTGCTAAAAACACAAAAAAATTACAAAAATCAAAACCAATCAAAAATTCCAATAACATACCCTACCTCATCTCATCGACACCATTGAGGTGGTATAACAGGTGCTAGTGGTGGTGGTCCTCCTGTAGGGCCTCCCTCGATGTCTACCATCTCCATCTATCTCGTCTCCTCAATCTGATTGCCAGTGGCCCACAACGCCTCCAACACTCACCCACACTATTTACTACTCACACCTTGACACCTAACACTGATAACATGGACAAATCAGTGGGCTCTATCACTCAACACCTTAGAGCTCTCTTTTTCAATACCTCTAAAGTCATAAATGACTTTTGGTGGGCCGCCAATCCGCTTTTGTCAACTTTGTCAGGCCATCAACGTCAACAAGACTGTGCCCTATGCCGCTGATATTAGCTGATGTTAGACTGACATCAGCAACATATGCATTTAAATTTATTGACATTGGTTTGATAACTGACATCAACAACTTACACATACGTATTTTTTAACCCTGCCTACAATCATGACCAAACAACCAACCCTGACACTGTAGAAGTCACCTAGACTTTTCATCGGGCACATTGGAGATCGCATACATCTCCTTACCCACAACACACAACCTTTGAGATCACTTATATCTCAGCCCTACTCAACCAATGACCTTGGAGATCGTGATTATCTCCTTAGACCATGACCACTTTTCAGAAAACTTTGCCTTGGTTGTTTTCATTGCATATATGCTACCTCACGAATAGTTAGCAAATTATATGCACCCCACATTATGACCCTCACACGTATTGACGGATCACACCCAAGTTGATCCCCAATATTTTTTACATTTTCATGTTTTCCAAGAGCACTTCCTAGCCTAGATACTTGGAACACGATGACCATTAGAGTTACAGCTTTGATTGATTAACCCAATCAGCTACAACTAAAAAGCTAGGGACCAGTTACTTTGATTTTAGTCCTCCTCGACCCATTAGAGCTATAACTTTGATCGATCTAACCCAATCAACTATGACCAAAAATCTAGGGACTGGTTAATTTGATTTTAGTGCTCCTTGACCTTGCCTATTATAATTTGACCTACCTATCATGTGAATTGGTATACGCACAATCTCAACTATTGCATCATTCACACTCTAACTTCACCATACCCATCCACTGCCTATCAAATTAGCAACTAATTTTGGATTTCCTTCTCTCAATTCCCACTTTGAGAGGGAATACCTCATCATACCTGGGGTAACCTACACCTTATACCATACCTGGGGCAACTTAGTCCTATTTTTGTCTTGCAGTTCGTTAGAACAACCAACAAGACAAAAAGGGGCAAATGTAGACACCAATATTATGTCAACCCCCCCTTGGTCCCCTTCTAACCACTTACACACTTTATTAATTTAAAATAAATTACTTGTTTTAAATTAATGACATCACCCTAGACACATCACCTTGGACACCTTGCCTAGACACCTCACCCTAAGACCATTTCTTACCCCATGAGTCACCCTGAGACTAGGTCATCTAATCCTAACTACCTAAGACCTATTCTCACTCCATTCCAACCTCCTAACTAACTCTCATACCTAATAAACCTATCTTTTAATAATTCTCCAATGGCAAATACACTTGGCAGATGGAGGAATGTGCAAAGGGATAAAAATAGCCCTTTTACCCATTCTCTATCCACCAACATCAGTCAACTGTCGGCCGACGTTGGTAGTATTGCCGACATTGGTTACATAAACCAAGCTCTAACCTTGAGCTGAGCTCTGTTTCTCTTTGGCCCCGGACTCTTAGACATCGACACGCACACTCTGAGACCAATCATCAAAATTTGACTAACACTCCCCTTGATATAGAAACTCTACGCAAGTCACTCCAAATTGGACTAGAACATTATACGAGGACCTTGACATCAACCACAATAGGAATAAGTGTTCTCACACCTCTGGTTCTTCACCAAGCAAAGCTAAGTATTCTTCTACCTCTCATTTTAGTAATTTAGAATACGTTAGTAATTAGTTTCTATTTACTATTTCTATTTACTATTTCTAAATACTATCAACCCGACCCGACTTTCTTCTTGGAGAGGCTGAAAAGCCTTCCCCTTATCCTTACTCTCTTTTCATACCTATCCTTGACCTTTGCCCTTTCTCAAACCCTATTCACTATCTTACAACCCTGCACAAACCTTTAAGCTTCTAGACTCTTCTGTTAACCACAGACATAACTCTAAAACCTATCCAAGGCCCATTGCCCCTACCGACATCAATAGTATAACTGACATCGGTATCATTGACCAACTGACCTCGACATCATTGACCAACCAACCTCGACAGGACTACTGACGTCGACAACTATGACAAACTGGTTGCAGAGAGCAAGTACAAGTTATCTTTATTTTTCTTTCTTAGTCTTTCACCATTTCTTTTTATACAACACTCTTTTTCATAAATAGTAGACTGTCATCCCTCACGGAGCTTTACGCTTCCGGGACCAAGCGCGTAGCTTGGCAGTCCCCTTATCTTATTCTAACATTTTCTTTGTTTAAGTCTTATTCTTATCTACAGGTGTTTCCTCCACAAACAAATAGGAGCTCCTACAATGCTTGGATATGGTGCGCAACTTAATCTAGGTATCAATCAAACCCCTGACCTTTAACTTTAGTTTCTTCTTCTTCTGAATGTAATTAGCAAAAATGTAGAAAAACAGCTAGGGGTGAGGCAAAAGGTATTGAGGCATTGCAATTAATTATCCACATTAGACTCATCATCAATGAGAGTAAGGAAAGATTCATACATAAAGTGACCATTAAGAAATTGCATATCTTCCTATGGGTTTGTGGCATTTAGAGGGAAATAGATTCCCTTAATGAGGTCCCTAGATTGGGCATTGCTAAGGAGATATCCAAAACCCTCAGCTATAAGCACATACAAAGTGGGAGCCAGAGGGCACCCTTTATTAATAGATAAGAATAAACCAAACTAATTAGAGGTGATTCTATTAATGGAGAGGATGGCCAAGGCATT